>BOPP01000037.1:9692947-9714568 GCA_017312745.1 Gryllus bimaculatus
GGCGTGGCGGGGCGTGGCGGGGCGGCTGACCTTCCGCCGGCCGATGGCGTCACTCACCGTTCCGTTTCGCTCCGCCCCGCGCCTCAAGGCGTGCTCCGATCCACAATAGCCGCGGTGCAGCGGAGCACAATGGTGCGAAATGGGAAAAATCACATACAAAACAACCCACAGCTAACAGATAAACCCAGGAATCGCAAACTGTCTATCATTGAAATTAAAAGCGAGGTAACGGACTCCATATAAGAAACAACTGAGAATTAGATAGAATTAAAAATCAACTTTAAACAAGAGTCGTGTACAACTCGTGAATTTATGATTCGAAAACGTTGTATCGTAAAAATTCAATTATTTAATATTTTATATTAATTTTTCATGTGAATTGTCATTGTCAATTAATGTTTTATATTAATTTTTCATTTCAATTGTCATTAAATTAAAGGTTTAATACTTTATTAGAATATATTAAAAACGAGGAAACTGAAATAAAGACGAACATTTTTGCAGTGCACATACTATTTGTGTTACAGGGAAATAGTTTTGCATGTAAAATACGGGTATCTGACATGAAAATGAACACAGAAAACAGGGATCTGCGATTGAAGAGAAACGGAACGTATTCATCGTAAGAACTTTTATTCTCGTTTCTACATTTACGATTTTGCTAAAAGGTTAGATTAGCTAAAATGCTTTCTTGGAAGTAACGAAAAATGCGCGGCCAGGTGGCATTTGGCCCCACTACGCGGCGTGACATGGCCCCCACGGGACGGGGCGGGGACGCGGCGCGCCCTCGCTGCACGCAGAACGGCAGGGCTGGGGGAAAATGGCGGAGAAAGGGCCTTATCCCTTTTATAACACACTTCTTTTTTTGTAATTTCACTCGATTTATTCAAAATAACTACAGTGTATTCATCGCAACACGTTCTAGAAAAAGAATATTCAAACGAAAATATTCTACGACATTCTACCACGTACGTATGTAATTTTACGAAAAGAATATTTCTATCGTGAATACACGTTTCCTTGAACTTCCGTGAATAACAATTTTTTTATTAGTTTAAAAATATTTGTGGGAGATGGAGATTCAATTAAAATTGTCCCTTCCCCTGAAATAATTTTTGGGGTCTGCCGTTGTGGAAGAGGGGAGAACAAGAGGCGGATTAATACATAAGCTTCACTACGTAAGCAATTACTTGCTTTGGGCTCCCGCTGAATAAGGGTTCTCAATAATATTTTAAATTTTATTCAGTTTTGACAGATCTCGTCTTCTCCCGTTTCTTTAAGCTTTCAGTGAGGTCATACCCTCTACCGTGGGGAAGTCCATCTTCAACATTCAATGGACTTACAGACGATAATGACTCAGGCATTTATTAGCTATTAATTATTGAAATAGATATGTTAGTAAAGACGGAATTTATTTATATTATTTTTACAATGGCAATAATATCTCACCATCATACAGAGGAACATAATTTGACAAAGAATAAATAAATTATTATTTATTTACTTCTTGGATCTCAAATGGGTGTCCCACGACACCAAAATGTGTTGCAAAATTACGTGTGACTGGCAAATAATTTAATAGAAACACATAAAACTGAGAGTGTATTAAATTTTCAAACAAATTTTATTTATTACTGTCGGTTCTAATTATTTACAATTATATTAAACTGATAAAATAACAATATTCTGTCAATAATTACAAGCTTTGATGCTATTCTGCGGCCACAATGTTCCCTATGATGAAAGAGTGAGCCGCGAACCGAAAAGATTTGAGAGTCCCAACAGGTCATGGCCTTCGTCTATACCCTACATAGATCGATTAGTGAGGTCTGCACGTTAACTATCCATTACTTTTAGTATTGCTATCTTAAATTTTTCACATTTTTTAACCTTGATATATATTTTATGTTGTATGAAAGTATTTCAATTGTTGGTTCAAACGCCCGTGAACTGATCTGAAGCCGTACCTGTGATTTACAAAGGTACTGGAAGGTACTAGAGCAATACCATACTGATTATCACGTAAAATTCATAGAAAGAAAAAATAATATACAAACGAACAGATATATTCTGTTTTTGGAATCAATTCTGCAAACAAATGAAAAACCCGCAAAAAGATAAAGAAAATTAAATCTATTGAAAATGGCACAATACTTTCTTAAAGTTTTGAACCATGCATGATAGTGACAAAAGAACATCTGCGAGTTTGTGAAACATTGTATGCATCGTTTAGGGGACATTACTTTCGGCAAATAATTCGGATGTTTTGCAAGCATCACTCAACGTCTGTTGGATAGTCATATACTCATGGAGCAGCATGCAGCTCTATTCATTTTAGTGATTCGATAAAAAACTAACGCTTCCAGCACGACCAGTCCTCGGGCAAAGGAATACAAATGATTCCATTAATATTAATAACAGGGGCTCCTGGCACCCACGTCAGCCCTCACGTGCATCTGCAGATGCGGGCACCTTGTTCTCGACGACCGCACAGTACGACGGCCCTCTGACGTCGATGGTCGAAACTCCCGGTAATACTCGAAAAAAATATTAGAAAGAGCAACTACGTCATTTAATACTGTGCTATAAAACCCAAAAGCAGTTTTTTGCATTAGTTTGAAATCTGAAAGTGGGTGAATGATTTAAAGTAGTAAATGAAACTTAACAGTGCTGTATCAGGATCGTTTCACCGTACAAGGGCCTTTAAAAATATAATATTCATGATTTTTGTGTTCTGAATTACTGTATATTACTGACTTACATTGCCTAGCATTAACAAAACTGAAGCAAAATATAACACAAGTTTTGCACGGTTTTAAACCATTTCCAGCACGTGCTTATGATATCATGTATTACGAAGTGTTATTTTAAAACACATTTTCAACGAAATTTGAAATTAAAATCTTTCAGATAGAAGCGTCCACACTCTCTCAGAGATATTCCGTCTGAGTGTTAACATCGCAATTACATCTCACGAAATTTTAAAATGGCGTTAAAACATAAAACATTTAATTAAAATTACACGTGAATGGCGTTAGTAGTTACGAAGCGGAAACGGAAGCTTCGTACATTGGGGTGTCTTAGGTTTGAGTGCCGGTGGTAGCAGATTTTCGATACCACGGTGGAAACCGATCACTACCTGGAGAAGAATTCTAGAAGCTGGCTTCATTAATCGGCCATTTCCGTGTTTCCCTTTCAATCCGCCCGAATGGCCGATCGGTACCATGGACCGCACGTTTACTTTTCCTTGTTTACTCCTTCCACACCCAGTCCCTGTTCTCATCTCTAAGACCGGGCGTTGGCCTGGCTGATCCTCCATCCTCATTCGTATGGCCGGTCCCATTTCGATCGAGAAAGCCACGCACAAGCGACGCACATCTGGGATGCAGAAACAGCTGCGAATTCGAGTTATAAAATGTCCCGTGGTGGGATTACCGAAATAATAATAATAATAATAATAATAATAATAATAATAATAATAATAATAATAATTTCTGATGGCCGGCCAGATGCCCAAGATCGGTAAAGCAGTAGCGCCGTAGCGGTCTCGGACCAGAAGACAGCAGAATCGAGTCCCACCTCGGGCATAGTTTGTGTTTGTCTATATGTGTGTGTCATCCTCTCACCCATAATAATCATCATTTCGTGCTCAGGGCTAACAACTCTCAGGCGTAAAAATGGACTCAGCAGAAATGCTGATCCATTGTTGTTGATTATGTTTCACGTGCATACCCCTAAGAAAAAAATATTACTGGGTCTTGATGTATATACTGCACATTCGCGTGGTCTATAGAAAGACCAATTCGCAACGAAAAAAAAAAGTTCTGATGGAGGCGAATTTCCGACTCTTCGCTTGAGAGCTAGGTTGAAATTAGTCGCTGCTGTCTGGAGACGAAGTGTAGCCCACTGCTCTGATCGGTTTTGTTCTATGGTTTCTCTCGGAGCAGTAGATTAATAAACGGGTCACGAACCGCACGTGCTCACACACATTTACACTTACATACACAGCGCTACCACACATATCAGGAGACCAGTCGGTGGCTTAGAGCGTGTCCTGGCTGGCGCGGTGCCCCCGGAAAAAACCTCCACCAGCCAATGAGTGGGAGGCGCCGAATATCACGCTCTAGCGGATTTTCGATACCTCCCGGGATGCACTAGATTTGCAGACTAAAGACCTTAGCAGTTGCGCGGCCGGAAACCCAACATTATAAATGAATCAATCCAAGATTTTATTCCTCCGGATCTATGACACCCTCGCACTGCGCCGTCGGGGTCCTTCGCCCCCGCCATTTCGTGTGATTATAAGGGGGCGGGCGGCGCGGCGAGGGTTTCCAAAGCGGCGTGGCCGAGGGGGGGCAGGGGGGCAGGGGCGGTAGGGGCGCCAGGGGCACCGGGGCGGCGTGGGAAGGCCGGGCTCGCGTGAGCCGCACTCGCCCTGGGAGACCTCGCGTTGCTTGGGGCCCAAACCGCACTGCGGGAGCGAAAACGCCACCGCCGCCACCACCACCATCAACACCACCACCGTGTATTAACGCCGTGGCGCTTTTATGAGGGATTATAAACGCCGTTTCCTAAGGAGAGCAATGACTTCAAACTGTTTCGTACAGAGCATTACACCTGTTGAACGTGTTGCGTGTTGGTTTATTAGAGCGTGCCTATTTTTCTTTGGTTTGGTTACTTAAGCTAATCTGCAATGCGCGTGAGCCGTATATCTTCTGTGGATTCCAGAAAGAATATAATAGGCATAAAACGAGTGAATAAGCTTGTAGTACCATACAGCAGGCGTATTAGGATAAATTGAATTATCTGTTGGATTCAAGATATGGATGAGAAATATTCATATTATTTATTATTAGCACATCTAATGATTTGTAAATATTTACTTGAAAAGTGAGATAATTATCAGAAATATTAATGACTGGCAGTCCCACAAAATTTAACTTATATAATTCAACACAATGAGTGCGTGTTGTATCACTACTATTTATATCATATTCATAATTTTGATTGCTCCTTCGTAATTGTACCTTTCGACTTAATTAGAATGGTCGATTTTCGAGCGTAGGCGTCCTTAGAACTGTATGGGATGTCTTGAATAACAGGTCGGGACCAACCAAGGCCTCTAGTTAGGCAATAACGTATAACTTTTCCTGGAACGAATGGAGGAAAGCCGCGTCGAATCCCTCCGAATCGACGTAGTTCTTTTGCGGACTCCGCAAGGGGAACTCCGGATTCATATCCTCCACGGCAACAAAGACGCTTCCGCAAACAAAAGGCCATTGCAGTGAACGCTAATACTCATAGTAACAAATGAGCTGTACTGACTCCGACGGCTATCTCCGTATACTATTCGTATTACGTAAAACCTGCTTGTAAAGGACCTTCTTTATTTGCAATGGTGCTGCTTCCTAGTTCGGGATTTGGCCTGATATCAGCGTAGACGCAGCAGCAGTGCTGCCAAACTCTTTCTCTATTCTGGGGGACCACGGAAACGACCGAGCAGAGCAATCAACCCCTAGACGTCTAATCTAGGCAGTACTCGGTTTCGCCCGAGTTCTACGTCGGGGTTGAAAATACGTCACTGACGGACTTCTAACCTAGAATCTTCCGGTCTGTGAAGGTCGGTGGTTGCGAAACCGGAACTACTCGTTTATTAACTACAGAAAATTTAGGTACCTTTCTTACAATTAGCTAGAAACGTGAAAGAAGGGAAAATAATGATCGAAATGAATTTATTTACAATGTTTAAAAAACAAAACAAATTTTAATATGGAAACGGAATAATGTTTTGACACAATTTGTCTAAATGTATATTCATTGCCACGAACACGATAGGGCTTAATGTGTTGAGTATTAAGTTTATTGTCATGTTTTTTACTCTAATTTTTTGCAAATAATGTAAGTTCTTTACTCGATGTGTATGTATATAATGTATGTGTAATTCGTAACTTGAAACTGGACACTTAAAACTAATTTACTTATGGATTGAGCGCCGATGGTTTTAGTATTTTACGATGCATACACAATTACATTATCAATATGTCATGGGTTATCGTGATATTTTGGAGATTATGGCACATCAAGCGCCAATAAGTGAATTAATTCATAATCGTGACCAGAAATATGAATTCTTTGAAGAAAATTATTTTCATGAATATGGCACATTGAATTAATGTATCTTCAAAATTAATATACACAATATTTTTACGTTAATATTTTTTTCATTACATTTCACTAATACACGAAAATGCACACACTATTCATTAAGATCATGCTTTTTTCATTCAACTTAAAATCTTTTCCGATCGTCAAATGTGATGTTAAATTTCTTATAAATTCAACAACATGAAGACCCCGTCGACATGAAATAGTTTTGTCGTTTTACAGAATCACTACTTCCTTATTTTCATCGTATTACAGTGGCTTCAACTACATAAGACTACGCTAACCTTACAAAGATGGCGTCAAGAACGTATTATCGTCACTTATTCATTCAACGGGTTTTTTGTTCGAGGAAACTTCACTCACAAACAACCAGTGATGTCATTTCTGACACACTCTTTCAACTTAGCATATACCAGTAATTTTCCAAACTATTCTTGAGTCCAAGAAATACGGGCTTCGCAATTGAACGAAGTGTAGGATTTACCTAAATAAGAACAGCATGCATCATGCTCCAATGACATTTTAAATATACTAACTATAATTTAAATATTAACTAATAATTGGACCGTAACATGAATTTGTATAAAAAAATATTTGTTTATAAGCTGTCATGAAGAAGAAACAGAGATATATGAATAAGATTCACATAAAACCAGCATGATGTTGTTCAAAACTTTCTGTGACTTTGTTCTGTCATAGACAAATATGTCTATTGGGGGTATTTACCAAACAGACCAATAAAAACACGAATAAAAATGGATTGAGGATTTCTGATTCCAATCTCACATCTGAAAAAAATTAAAAATGAAATTGGCGTTTGATACGTAAGTACTTCACCTTCTTAGTGTTCAGAATGTCATTTTTTACTTATATGAGTAACTTTATTCTACCTGCAAAACAACTACGCTGAAAAAAGTTTGATTTTTGGATTATTAGAATCCACTGAAATAAGTTTTGAGGTAGGTTTGTCCGATATGGGCTTATAAGCCACATCGACGCAATGGTTTGGGACACAGGTGAAAATAATCTGGTGGTTGTACCTGGAGTAAGTTACTCAATCGGGGAGTGGCGACGTCGTATTTACCAAATAGTGTAAAGGACGGAAATTCAAATACCATTAAAATCAGTTGGTTAGTTAAAACGTGAAAAAGGGAAGATCATCACAAAATCCATAATAAACATACAAAATCCATGAAAAAGCGTAACACAGCAAAAGACACACATAAAAATGTTACAATTACGCCGATTTATGATTATTCCAAATAATATATTGACACATCAATAACAATTGTCCAATAACTACTCTGATCTTTACTTTATGCTTGCTTCGAAGAGGGGGGGTACCTGAAAAAAATTTCCACAAACGTGAACCAAGTATACATTTCTCCGTCGCCTAAGAAATGCTCCATGGCATATGCCAAATAATGTAACTAAAAAAGAGCTAACAATAGAACCACTGATTAAATGGATAAAAAGGTAATCGACACATTTTCACGCCCTTCAATCTTTGTCGAGCATAAATCATTTCAATATTGGAACGTCAAATTATCCTTTCCCACGAATCAGCTCATGCCATTCTAAGGACTTACTACATCCTCCTTGATCAACTGCACTGAAATAATTCTCTACGTTAATCAATCATTAGAGTATAAATTTAAATTCTTTACAGTGAAAATAATTAATCGATCTTAAAAGTGGTAGGAAAAAATATTAAGAGGTTTCTATATGGAGTAATCTCAAAATATTACTATATTACATAATTTCTGTGAAAATGTACCGTTCAGAATTTTGAAGACAAAAACACCGAACAAGGATAAAAATAAATAACAAAAACGAGGAAAGACTTCTCGTGCAATAAACAACCTAACGCTAACCCATTCAGTGCAGCGAGTTAACCTCCCTGCGCAGTGTTGAGAATTTAGCCGCGTAACAACGGTACGCGTTTTACTTAGCGCAGACAAAGCGCGACGAAATCTGATTATCGCGGAGCGTGCTAAATTTACCGTGCTTATTCGGTGGGAAGGAGATCGCCTATCTACGCCCAGGCTTTCCCGCTTCCGGAAGCAGCACTGGGCCACGTGCGGGTGTGGACGCGACGGCGGCGGCGCCTACGAGGAGGGAGAGAGGAAGGGGAGGAGGAGGAGGAGGAGGAGGAGGAGGAGGGGGAGGAGGTGGCGAAGGCAACGAGCGGAACACTTCCGCCCCTGGGGAGGCGTGTCGCTCTCTGTCGTCGCCCCTGCCGCCCGCGACGCAACGCAGCGAAGGTCGCGCAGCGGAAGTAGCAAATCGTTACCTTAAACCGGAACCATGGAGCAATCTAAGCAAAACGGAGTAATGAAAAACTGGACAACAATAATATATTGATGATTGAATTCCAGAATATTACTCTATTTTTAGTTCCAAAAGTCTACAGAAAGTTTACAAAACTGTTTTTAACGTCTACGAAATATATTTCATGGCAGGGGTCACAAAAATGTACTTAATGGCTTGTCGACGTTTCTGGACGTTAATTTTTGAATCGTAAAGAATTGCTAACGATATAATCCACTAAAGAACGCCACTAACTCTCCCCCATTCAGCGCCATGAAGTTAGTTATATTTAGTTATTCTCGTAGGATTATATTATTAGCAAGCTTTAATATCAAAATATGTTTTCGAAACTCCAAGTTAATTATTAAATTTTTACTAAACACTCAGAAATTTGCGAAATAATAAAAGCTAACAAAATATCACAGAAGAAAACTATTTCTCAATAGGTTTCCTCTTATCATGTCTTGATGTTTCTTTGAGCTGAAGTACAAGAACCAGGAGAAAAGGATTATGGATTGTAAATACGTGTATAACCATTTAGAATTAAAGAAATAATGTAACACAAAATGCTTATTATTGTTGTTGAATTCACTAATGATTAGACGTAATTAATTCATAATGGTATGTTGGTCTCTTCCCCGTCAGTATATGGCGGTTATGAAAGGGGGCGAGACTTAGTCCAGGGCGTCCGACTACGAATTGTGAAGAACAAAGCATTAATAATTAATTTTTAGCTATAATGGTAATGAACGTAATTAATAATAATTAAATTAGCAAAATTAATGCAATTTGAAAAAAACAACTTATAAACATAAGTGTGTAAATAAACGTTTCAGAAATGTGTATTGATAGAAAAAACTTTTACTGAAGGAAAGCAGAACCGTACAATACAAAGCAATACCGTATTGTATTTATTAGAAATCCAAGTGAAAATGGTGGCGGAAATGGTAAAATGAAAGTAGATGTGCAGAACAATATTAATTTGAACATTAAAACAGAGGAAAGGATACACACTTCCAATAAGTATTACACGTCATACTGAGAAAGAGTTACAACGTAAGTTGTTAAGCAGATTCTGATTTCCTATTTACAGTATAGAAACGAAACGACTTCTCGAGGATGCATGACATGCGGAGCAATATGCATGAAGTGGTCGGTCTGTCTATGTATCAGTCGTTAACCTAATAAGAGGGAAAATTTTAAACCATATTTTCCTCCCGCAAACATGAATATTGATCGCATTCCTAGAAACAATTCCGAAACATCTCTTCGAAGAATGAATGTCGAAATTCGTTTCCCTCCCTTAGGTACACGGCACGCACAAACACTACACTACGTCAACCATAATCACCACTCAGTTTGTCGCACGCGTCTTCATTGCATACGGTTATAAGAGCTTCTCCACAGCGGACCGAATGAAACCGGGAAGAGAATAGAAACGAACATGGAGTCCCTTGCAACGAGCCAGAACGATCATTGGATCTAAAACAATGCAGTTCGTTGCCCCTGGGCAGCAGGTGGCGCGGACGGCGGCTTCGCGTCGCGTCGCGGTTCCTAGAAGCGCGAGCGCGCAGCCGGCCGCCGCAACGGTCCGCTGCGAGTACGCAGGCTGTGCAAGGCGAGTGCTCCGACGAGTGATTGACCGGCGCGCCTGGCGGCGGGGATGGGGCTTGGGCCGCGCGAGGCGCTCGCCCGCTGTCTCTGCGCGAGATGGCCTGCGGGTCCCGGCGGGTGGGAGGATTTTTATTGATATAATATATATATAATATATATTATATATATATATTTATATATATATATATGGTGTGTGTGTGTGTGTGTGTGTGTGTGTGTGATAATATTGAGATAGGTCGATTTCAGCCGCTGTTCGGAGGAGAATTCCAGCGGTCGGCTGCTCCGATCGGTGTTTTTTCGTGGTTTCTCCAATCAATACCAGGCGAATGCCGGATTAGTACCCGAAAAAGCGGGGCTACGATATCGTCTTCCTCTTCCTTGCCCTCCTCACCTCTTACTCATACACACTTAAGCTTACGTGCACTATGCTACCACACGGTCGGGAGCTTAGAGGTTACTTCGCTGGTTGGAGATATCTGGTTGGGGAAAACCCCGTTACCCGACGGTAGGTCGTCGCCGGATCTCATCATCCAGCGGGCGAAGATCACTCGTACCTCTCGAGGTAATCACATGCACTATATTTACGGGACAAATGACCTTTTTCAGTTGACGCACCCGAAATCCCTAATCAATCCGATCAATATCATGCGAATGCCGCACCAGTGCGCTAACAAACGGGCCACATACCGCCCGTGATCTTTCCCTGTCTTCCTTGTTCTATCATTGTACGTAGAGGCACATTTACGTACACCACACTATCACACATTTAAATAGACTATTCGGGAGCTTATGGCTTGTCGCTGCTCATGAGGTGGCGCGCAGAAGAAGATACTTCGAGGATGAAACACTTTGAGAAGCAAGGCAACATGTAGGTCGGCGCCGGATCTCATCCTCTACCTGCGGAGGAACACCACCACCTTCAGGGATGAAACATTCACTACACTAACGGCACCAATAACCACAGCAGTTGACATGTCCGGAAGCATCAATCAGTCAATCAAATATCAGCCGTGGCAAACGTCACGGCGACTCTAGTCTGACAGGAAACAAATAAATAAAAAACCGAAAAAGACAATGGCATTATCTTTGACAAATGAAATTGCTATCCACCTCAAGAAATTATGTTATACTAGGTAATTTTTAGGTCTTGTGAGCTTGAAACAGAGTGCGAATTGGGAATTTTCTCCACGGGCCAGGGAGGACGTTCAGAGCTACTCAGAGAGGACGAATTTACGAATTGACGAGCAAAACGATGACCGTCATCGCTTTAGCCACACTGTCTAAATAAATCCTAAGAATTCGGAATTCGCAATTTTGAAATTCCTTCGAATTTTCGTATCAATAAGGGTGGGAATTATAAAAGAGGTACTTAAAAATGGATTGTTTAACCTTGTTGGGAGACAAATGAATACTTTTCCTTTAGGGGACGTAAACATCTCTCGGTGTGTGTGTGTGTGTGTGGGGGGGAGGGCCAACACCAGAACTTGTTATGAAGTAAAGAAACATTTACTACTGTTTGTGTGAACCCACAACTCTTACAAATGACCTCTTTGAACTTAATCAGACAGGTGATCACGGATACCTAAAGAATCCATAATTAAGTATATTAATTATTTTTTGTGAATATTTTCGTCTGGTTTAAATGGAAATAATTTCATGTACCACATTTTCTCATTGTGAATTGTCATTACGCATATTATTAAAGTAATATGTCTAGTTGTCAAATACCTTTAGTAGATGTGAGATGAACACACAGTTCAAGCTTGGAATCTGATTATTTCTAGCCGGCGACATCCATTAAAATATAATGTTTCTACAACGGATAACGCATATTGATTAAACTACTCCAGATGAAACTCGAAAAAATCCATCTAGTATTCATGGTGATAACTGCAATCATTAAGTTAAGAAGGCAGTAATGTGGCTTTGCATCAGCCTGAGATTGAGGCTGGCTTAACTGTCACTTCATTGAACAGCCTGAGTAGGTCTGTTGGCCGCACTGGACTCAAGAGGACGAGGAAAACTGTTCACGCCTCCGCTGAGATTTGAATACCAGATGTCCATCCGGTGCAGTCATAGCGTCAAGTAAAGAAGGAACTGCTTGAGAAGACATGCATTAATCAAAGGTTAATGATAGTGAGCAAATCCGACACTATTTTGTAAGTTTGAAATTCATGAAAATGTTTAAAGACTACCAATGATGCATTTCTCAAAGACAACTTCACAAGCAGTGTTAATATAAGAATAATTTGAAAATAACGATCTGAGAAAGAAGTTTGTCCTTAGTTTCAAAGATATTTTATTTCATTATTTTGTCAATTTGTCACTCTCTGATTATTAAATAATCTAATAAATTACTTTCATTCTTCGTTTATTATTCCCTTAGTAATATAAAGGTGTATTTAGATGAGTATCGATTACGCAGATTAACCAGCTGAGATGGGTCAAAAAATCAAATGTTGCAAAGGTAGTGTCTCTGAACGGGAGGTTTTGTGGTTCGTGTCCGGACGGAGGAGGATTTTCGACACTAGTAGCAATGTTGGATTCGGACGCTGTCTACATGAGAACTCTTAAGGCTGACTACTCCGATAGGTAGTTTTTCGTGGTTTCTCCGCTCAATAACGAGCAAATGCCGGAGCAATACCTAAACAAATGGGCAGCAGATCGCGCGCTATCTATCTTCTCTCCACCTCTTTCTTTATAAACACACACATCAGTCAGAAGTTCAGAGTTGTCCCGGGTGATAGCTAGGAGATATGAAATTGTGCATAAAATATTGCTGGTAAACGGTTACAAGCGTCGAACAATTTTTTGTCTCACAACTCTCACTGGAACATTCGCATTTTGAACGAATACGAACTTTGTGTTTTGCTCAGCAACGTTGTTTCTTGCAATAAATTTCCTACAAAAAGTGTAAATTATTAATAATAATGAGATGACTTATATGTTGTGTATACATGGTCAAACGGAAAGTATCTTTTATTTGATTGGGATTGTAGACAAAGAACTGATACATTAAATTGTAAGTATTAAAAATGAAATAAAATTCTGAATCGTAGATTAACATATAATACACTTTGGTCACATAACTTTACGGAACTGAGATCAGTGTAATAATAACAGTTAATATGATACGATTATTGTAATAATAACGACCCACTATTAATAACAACAATCAGTTTTGTAATGTGAGTAAAATTAAAAATAATCTAGAGAGTTGTATTAACGACTATCAATATTAGTATGTCGCCTTTTGCAGGGCAAATAGTAAATTTAAACTAAACTATTGTAAACATTTTTACACGTGGATAAAACGTAGTTAGATAGCCGTATCCTAACACCATATACAACTGGTTATCAAACTCGACCCATGGAACTCGTTTGATATTTCTAAAATATCGTATTATGATGATGTCTTACAATACTAATGTCATAAATAAAAAAATCAATTTCGCAGTAATTTTCAGTTTCAATCTCTGAATCTCCCTGAGTTTCAATAGATCTATTTTAGCAAACAAACACTCGTATCAACAGACCTTTCTCACTACTGAGTTC
The DNA here is from genome assembly GCA_017312745.1 of Gryllus bimaculatus. NCBI lineage: Eukaryota > Metazoa > Arthropoda > Insecta > Orthoptera > Gryllidae > Gryllus > Gryllus bimaculatus. The sequence continues at coordinate 9,706,592 of BOPP01000037.1, forward strand.
TTATCATGTGTCTGAGCTTTGTCGCTCAAAAATAATACCAGTCTGCAACAGCTTGTCATCCCTACTTCTGTATCATCTCTCTAATCAGCCTAGCCTACCTAGGTGTCACCCAAACTCACCCTAGTACTGTTCTAAAACTTGTCTAACAGTAGGCACACTTTCAGCACCTTGTGGCGTATCAAAATTGCGTTCCATATTTCAATTATCTATTCTAATTTTTTACATTTAATTAATGTTTTAACTCGTCTTGGCCAAAATTACTTAATATTTTTGCCATTCAAAGGGTATAGAATATTTGAGTTGGAGAACCACCACACCAGTAACTGAATCCGACGTTTATGTTGCCAAGAACAAAGAAATAAAAAAAATGTATAAAAAAATAACCGAACATATTTGAAACTATCGTTTGAACTGATTGTAAGGCAAAAAAAAAAAAAAAAAGAAAAAAAAAAAAAAAACGGCGCCGTATCCGCCAGAGTCTCCCGCGGGCATCTCCTGGCGCTGCGGCGGCGTCGTCGCCCTGGCGAGCGCTGAGGGCCGCAGAAACCAGTTCCCACAAATGGCGACATCCGCTCGGGGCGACGCGCGAGGCGCGGCGCGGCGCGGGGCGGCGGCCAGTGCGTCGGGCTGCGTGGACGCCCCGTGGGCGCCGCCCAGTGGGCACGCGCAAGGGCCTCCGCGGCCGCAACGCCGTGCCTTTTCAATTTTTGCAGCTGCGAAATATATTTCCGGTAGTTTGTTATGAATTATAACGGTGACCATAGATTTAATGGAATTAAGGTTTTATTTACAAAACGTTCAAAATTTCCCCGCCAGACCTTCCCGCCGCGGAGGGCATCGGAAAGACCACAGCTCCCTGGAACCGAGTCATCAACATCGTTCGTGGTTTCAGAAAGATGCACTCCCTGAAACGTAAACTTGAACGGTCCGTCTTTGTCGAAGACGCAAATCGATACAGTTGATCCCAACGGTATTACGTTTAGTATTGTTCATTTTATAACGTATCACATTTAGGCGATTTTTTTAAAAAAAATTAAATTTTAAGTTTATTTAGTTGCAGTTTCGACAGACGGCTCAATTAAATGAAGGATTAAATTATATCTCATTGAAAGATGTAATTAAATTTTGAAAGATAATATAAAATCAATAATTTACAGAAATTGACACATTTATTAAATAAAAGGATCATAAACAAAACATTTTCAGGACTTGTGGACAAAAAGTTTCACTCCGCCAAAAATTTTAATTTTGAAGGCGCTCTTTTGTTACAGAAACCAACAAAAATCCCTTTTCATTAGTTGAAGTTTCCGTATTTTCTTTCTTTTTGTCCCAGCGCTTTCAGCCGCGTGCACCAGTGTGCGCCGCGCTGGCCGCCGGCGGATGTCGGTCGCTGACGGCGGCACGCATTCTGCGAATAAACGCGCCGCGTCCGCGGATTGCCCGCGTTCCCGCCCCGCCAGGCCTCCCCGCCGCGGAGGGCGTCGAAAAGACCACTGCCCCCTGGAAGCGAGTCATCAACATCGTTCGTGGTTTCAGAAAGGAAGTGTTTACTAAGCCTCTTGCAAATCGGAGTTCGCAGAGGAAGAAAGATAAAAATAAGAACATTCCTTGGAACATTGCAGTTTTAGTGATATTCAGTTTCAAAACTGCCATGTTTCCAACATCCATGTTTCATTATTACTGCAGTACCAGTGCATCAAACGTTTATTATGCATTCACGCCATATCTTTTTTCTCAATTTAATAACTTAATTTTGTGAGTTCGATGTGGGTTTCTTCCACGCTTCCTCTTCATTTCATTAGAGTAGTGCGCATCATTGTTCTTTGCAAATGTAATCTGTGCTGTTTTCAGAAACATCCCACCCTATCTTCCTGTATTTTGAATACATAGACTGCCATTTTTTGCACGTTGAGATCATTAAGACATGCGTGGCTTGTGATGATAAATGATTATGTACCTCACTTCAATTAAATTTTACTCAAATGGTATACAAGTTCTATTTTATTACAACCAATACCGTATTTTGAGATGTTAGAGATTTCTTTACTATTCTCCAATTCCTCTGTTTCCATTCCTCCAAAGTTTATGCTCACCACCGCCTTCCGTGCCCAATTCACCAGGTCATCACAACGCGACTTTCGGATGGAAATGTTTACGAAGCATCTTCAAAGTATCAGATTCTTACTACTGTGTACTTTGACGTGTCTACCTTACTTGACAGGCTTAAAATAGATGCAGGAAGATAACATTTCCTCGATTTGAGGGCAGCTTATGCTGGAACTGACTTCCTTATAAATTATATACATTAAAATATATAGTTTTGTACTGCGATTTTTTGTTTGGAAAATGAATTATGGGATTTGTGCTGCATCTATCGTAAAATATTTTTCAGCTTGAATTTAATGTCAGAGGATAACTGTTTTAATATTCAACTAGTGGTGTTACAGAATGGCACATACTTTCCCGTATTAGTTTTCTATTTCTTTTGGTCTCGGTCAGCTATACGAACTTGCCACATACTCTTGCAATTTGCCATCTATTGCCGCCCAAAATTATCACCATTTCAATTTTTCTTATTTTTTCGGTTTCCGACTAGTAGAATATTATTTTAAGAATATTAAAGAACAGTAAAACCTCGTCCTAAACGTCAATTCTTTTTGAAAAATTTAGAGTATTTTTTAAGAAAATGACGCTTAAGCATAAACTGTAACTGTAAATTCCATTTGCGTCCAAAAAAAACAAACAAAAAAAACATTTGGGTGATTTTTGAAAAAAAAAAATACAGCAAGATGAATCTTATGTTATCTCAAAGAGTGTAATTTGCACTATCCGTTTTAAAAGTTTGAAGAAAAAATTTGGAGCCGTTTTTGAGAAAATCGTGTTTTGGCAATTTTTTAAAATTGCACATATTGGAAACAATATAGAAAAAAAACTACTACAATTTTGAAAAAATGTACATGACATTAATGAGAGAACCAATTATGGAGAACAAACTTCATTGGAAGGAAAATAAATATCTTCAATTTTGTAATTGAAGGTAGTCCCCGAAAAAACTCAAAGTTTTGCAATTATTGAAAATTCTGAGTTACCAGTGATAATCGGATCTATGCAACCTTTGTAAGTGTATTTTACTCTATTCTTATAAGAAATTTAAGGAAAAAATTTGGAATCATTTTTAAGAAAATTTTGAAAATGTCCGGGGGCTTCATGTGAAGTAATGAAAATTCCGGGGGCTTCATATGGAAAAAATAATGAATGTTTTTGAAAATCGCAGAGCTTCGACTCAGACCAAACAGACAGGGGTTTATTCAGTTTGGAAAAATTGCTCGCATTCAGTATGTGCTAGTGTTGTTCACATACACCAGAGAGACGGATGGATGGATGTTTTGAAAGAACCACTATTTGGGAATCAGGGGGCCCCAAAACGTGTATTTCCGTTGAAATCTCGAAATCGATTTTCCGCAGCATTACATAACTTTCCCTATACTTCGTATATTACCCCGTATATACGTCTAGTGTAAAAGTAATATGTGAAAGCTGTGTGAAAGTAATATGTAAAAGTATGTGAAATAGTGAAAAAGTAAATAAAACTACTACTGTGTTACCACTCATCAGACAAATTGTGAGTAATATCTCAGAGTACAGAGATACAAGTTGTAGACCCTAAAAATTGAAAATGAAGTGTAAAGTAATATCAGTATGACGGACTAAAATAGTGTACAGGACTAGTGCATTATTTTTAGTTATATGTAAAGCATTTGTGGAACCCGCAACTTATTTGACAGCTTCAGACGTCTTGCTATCTGAAATAACAAACAAACGGTATTACATCTAATTGTGAATGGAGATTTCCAAGCGGTTTTGCATTCAATACGCACTGTACGGACCCCTGTCCGGTGAAATTACGTTCCGTAAATAATGACCTGGCGTACTCTGCATTTGACCGACACCACTCGGGTTCCCGTTGCATCGCGCCATCGCATGTCACGCTTCAGAGTGCATAAAGGTGAGGGGGCGTGCAGAGACTGGGCGGAGGGGGGGCGGAGAGAGAGAGGGGGCGGATGAAGAGGGATGCGGAGGGAGGAGCATGAGGATGTGAGGGACTGGGGAAGCAGGAGCGGGGGAATCGCGGGGGGCGGGAGCGGGGCGAGCAGACGGCCGGAGGCTAGGCTGGAGCGGGGAAGGGAGCGAAAGCGCTTCAAAAACATCCGCGGAAAACTCAATAGACAGCGCGTCCGGCAGGAGGGCTGTGTGCGATATCGAGAGTACGCAGAGAGGAATCAAAACATTGTGTGTGACACACGGGACGGCAAATTGTGACCCTTTAGGGTATAAAGCGATTTCAGTGATTTCAGTATGTGAAGCGCAATTTGACATGGCAGAAAAGTGTGTTTTAATTATGGTTAATTGAAAATTGCGAATATCTAGTCAGCAGTATCTTTATAATAAAGAGTTTTTTTATTAATGTCAGGTTATAAGAAATGGATAATTCATGGTTTGGTTTGGATATATACGTACTATAAGAATTAGTTTAATCCTTGTATAGTAAACCTATGTCCGTCTGTCACTCTTGGTTAGACACCTTTAGATCCATAGATCAAAATAAATGAGGTGCCATTGGACGCGTTTTGGTAACCTTTTTCTTGTTTTTGCGTGTCCATCCAGAATATTCTACCAAAATGCTCTGAAGAACGTGGTTTTTGTTTCTTAAGCAACTAAAATGCGTTTTGAGTAATTTACTTCACTCCTCACAGAGATACACGATAAGTCTTTCCCCTCAACAAGACAAATCAATTTACTAAACTACTTGCCGATTACCTGTAAGATATTCTGGAATAATTCTAGTGTTCGAGTGCTCTCGACAACTTGAATCAATTGTCTATATTTTTAGCCGTACGTTTCTTGAATATTCCGAAAAAATCTAGGGTAAACATGTTTTTGAGGGTTTTGGATCACCTACACGGCTGGTACAGTGTGGAATACCGCACAGTCCTTCCGGCTCAACGTGAATTCATGGTTCATTATATTGACGATAGTTTTCATTGTATTGACGATCTATTAATGAAGTACCTATTAACATACATTAAAAATATTCTATCGATTCTTTTTCATGTTTTTTCATGTCTACAACGTTTATCCAAATATTTAAATTCAATTATAATCAGTTTTACAAAAAATGTTTTAAAAATGGTGGTCTGTTCTTCATAACTATGAACATTAATTTTGTAGTAGGCAATACTTTTATGGCCTGTGCCAATATTCCGCCTTTTTTAAAATAATTGTTTTGTTGATGAAATTAGTTTCATACCCTACGTCGAATATTTGTGACAACTTGTGGGTATTTTTGGAGGCGTGGCTCCAAAATATAATAACATGCCCCAAAAGAACGCATTTTGTAGTTAACGATACAATAAACAGAACTATGTTCCGCGAGTAATACAGAAAGGGACCGAGTCCCATCGTTTCCGATATCCACAATGGTAACGTGTAGAAGCGTATGATGTGTAGCAGGTAAGCGCCTACTGTGTTCCATACTATGGTTCCGTATTTTAAACATACGATATTCGACTTGGTGTGTCAACCTCATTTGATAATAATACAATGCTTCAATCCCGTATAGTAATAAGATGCCTTTCGACACTTTTTCCGAAAATAACTTATTCTACAATTGCAAGGCAGCATTAGGTACTTCTAAAATTAAGTGAAAGTCATGTTAATATTTTTACTAATAAAAAATACAATCCCAGAACAATACATGGAAATATTTAATTTTTTTGTTAAACAATCAACTACTTCTCACTGAAGCTACAACTCTCTATCTCCTTTTCATTTCATGAATTTCTCAAAAAATATTTTGTTAATAAATAATCAAAAATACACTTATTGATCATATTCAAAATGCCTACACGTTCCATGAACTTGCAACAAAAGCTGCCTAATTTTTACAGAGTCCAAATATCAAAAACCTCCAAGAATCCATCTACTGAAGATTCCATGTGAATTTTAACATTTCAGTTAATTCCTTTTGTAAACGTATTCTAAAAAGAATAGTCAAAGAACTTTTTAAATTATTATTTGTGGCACGAAGGTGGGGCATTACATCAAAATTCTTACATCAACAGCGAAGCGGAGGTGGAGTTATGTTACTTAAGGGATGATTCCCAACGATCTAATGTGTTGCGCAACAGGGCTTATTTCATTCCCTGTTACGTAACGCCAGGTGGTGGATCCACTAGGAGGTAAAAGGTAGGCTGAGAGACCGAAGCAGAGTCAGTTGGGGATGGAATTTCCCCATTAATTTGCCAAGAAAATTTAAGCCAATCGAGGAGCTTTTATAATTCATATTTTGCTAATTTGGGAAAGGCCGCTGATGCACATTGTATACGATCGTCTATTTTGTCAAGTCCAGAAGTCACGTAATCATATGTGGTAAAGGTCAGCTTGTTTGCCGACTCATGACGAATAAGGGACTGGAGGCAACGCGTTGAGTGAGTGGGAGGCGGTCACACTACATGAAGTTTAATAGAACTACTGAACGTTATGCTCGCAAACTGAACAAAGGAAAACAGTTTCAACATGAATTCTATTTAACACTATCTGGGTAAATTGAAACTAATTAGTCTCTATTGTACAAAACGTATATTTTAAATCTTTTGTATGACAATTCATTATTGTTCTTTACAATGGAGGAAATGAAAAATCGCCAAATTGTGGTTTAGTGTCAACGTATCAAACATTACTAATCAATAAGATTTCTAGCAACAAAAATATCATATATTCATTTTGGTATGCTCTAATACACGCAGGTAACAACGTAATATTTGATTCATTCGATGATTGACGAACAAGAAATTGAATTATACGTCAATGGTTTGTCTTATTTAACGTTGAGTACATTGTATGTAATGTAATTATTGTAACCATTATGTAACAAAAGAGACCGCTGTAAGTAAAATGTGATTTTCACTCACAAAAGTGAATATACTGACGCCAGAGCCAAGTCAACATTAACGTTTTCCGTAGTTTAAATCACAAGCGTTTATCTCAGAAATTGCGAAAAAAGAAGCTTTCATCGGAAAAAAGAAGCTTTCATCGAAGTTTTCCTGACCATCTCCAGACCAAGTAAAATAGTGCTCTTATAGATGACGTCTTACTTTCAAAATTCACTTTTGCAAGAATAAAGTCAGTTTTCTCGTAATTATCACATATGAAGAATGCTTATATCTTTAAAATATCTTCCGTAGTTATGTAAAATATCTGCCACAGTTTCTAAGTTTCTAGATTACAATTATCACATTACGGTATACTGAAAATGTTTATATTACCCAGAACCATTTCTTATCTCTTCGCATTGGCCTTCGGTGTAAGGTGTGGAAAGGTATCCTATTCATATAATTGAACCAGATCGATACAGAGAACTTGGACCAGAGAAACCAAATAAAAACGAAACATGATGATATAGTTCGACGTAGACAGAACGTAGAGTTAACGAATATATGTATAGCATTCGAAAAATATTAGTGAATATCCCTTTTAACTAGCGAGAAGTAATCTGAATGTCCTCCCAATTAGTTGTTAGCGAATAAATAAAAAAGGTTAAGAATCAAACCTTTGATCGTTGGATCTCCCTGGACGTCGGATGTTGATAAACTCGCACGGTCATGATTGTGGTAGCTTCTTTTTTATTTGCTTGAAGAAACCTGAACTTTCATGCGAGTAGTTTGAAAACAATAAATAAATACATAATAGTAACGTCAATAATAAAGTTTGTCATTAATAGTAATTTATTAACTGGGTTTGTTGATTTGACGACCTTAAAAGACCCAGAGTTTCCTCGATTGCCTAAGAACCATTGGAAGAGAAAATTCCGATGTTCCTTTGTTTCGGAAGTGGACCGAGTGTCACCTGAACCGACCTAGCGGGGCTGGCTGGTCGCGCAAGACCCTGAGCGACGTGGGGCGGGGCGTGGGGCGGGGC
>BOPP01000037.1:9715131-9730131 GCA_017312745.1 Gryllus bimaculatus
GCTGCTCGCGCTCGCCCGTCCGCCTGCCGATCACCCGTTCGCCCATGGATCGCCCGCCGCCCACCTGCCGATCACCCGCTCGCCCCACCAATAACCCGCTCGCCCACGGGTCGCCCGCAGCTCCCCCGCTCGCCGGCTGATCGCCCCTTCGTCCTTTCGCTCGCTCGTCCGCTCGAAAACCTCGCCTGCACAAAAGCCCACTCCCTCGCTGTCTTGAATGCCGGCCGCCTGCTCACGAGCTCTTAATCCACGTAGGTGCCACTCCACCCGCTTGCTTGCTCGCCTGCCCTCTTGCTCGCCCAGCGATCAGCCAGCGGCGGCGGAAGCGAAGGCCAAATCAGCGGTAGAGGCAGTGGGGGCGGCGGCGACGTGGCTGGTGGCAGGTGGGGCGTTTCCTCTGCACTACTCGGCGAGCGATTATAAAGTGGAATTTAAAGGCTCCGCGCTGTTGGGGGACACTAAGGAAAACTGTCCACTGTATTTCGATTTTTTTGCAGTGGTAATAGGTCATTGTTACACGTAAATTATCAAATTATCTAATTAATATTTTTAATTAATTCGTGAATGTGGCCACGTCGTCAACGAGGTCACGTTCTCAACGGAGCACGTGGCCTCAGAAATGTGCTTACCATTGTTAAAAAGATTCATTTCATAAGGCAAGAGATGTAACGATGACCTAAAGTCATCAGCCACTAAAGAAAAATCGTGAGCAAGGTGGAAACATTTGCTGTGTCATCCGATTTTTAATTGAAGAATTGTGTGGTATCAATGGAAGTCCAATTCAAAATGTATTTCGATGCACAGTGTAGGACTTTCAACTGCAGTCACCCAGAGAAGAACAGCGAACAATTTAGAAAATTGAAGGCAACACAATCAAAAGTATGAAGTGATGCATAGTTTTTTTTTAAATAAAAAAAATCACTGAAGAACTTTTTCATCCATTTCAGTATGAATTGCTAATGAGTTGAATATAATGGCATTCGTTTATAAGTTATGTTAATGTCACATCATGTTTATTGGTGCTAAGAAAGAAACTTGTAAGCCTTGATGGAAAATACCGCATTTGAGTAAGTCAGACATTTACAACAAAATTGATAGAATCAAAATAGACTAATTAGAAGTTTTAGAAAATGAATTTATCATGCAGTATCTTAGAAAATAAACTTTAAAATACTATCATTATTAACACATAATTGAACAAGTTTCATCATTTAATTGTCCTACTGTTAAGAAAGATACAGTGTTAAAGATGTTATGAAAGTTCATTTCATTTTTATTTTGCGTTATACTCTTCATCATTCATTATGACAAAGATCGTTAAAACATAATTGGATATCCGTAAAAACTTCGAAAACAATAATTACACTCTACATTAAGATTCACAATTTCTGATCCCTGACTTCTTAGTACGCTCTTCCACAATTTCGTCACCCAGCTATTAATTACAAAAAAACATTAAGTATTTCACTCAGAAGAGATTAATGAATTGGTCTTCTCTCAGATTCACTGAAGTGTACTGTGAAAGGCACATCAGTGTACAATGAGTCAAGGACAGCGGTAGAGTCAGATTGAAAATCGGGAACTCTTTCAGGACAGGAAGCGAATTTAAGCATGCAACTCACGCGTGTAATTGAATATTGTTTTAAAGAATAGTACGTTTGTGACGTCACCCATATTTGAAAACTCCGTAAATAATCTAATGTTAGAATTTACAACCAACAAATCTCTTGTAACTTACGACATACTACATGAGAATTCACATTAGACAGGGTAAATATAGCGGTTTAATTTGAGGCAACAACCTACGGAAAAGAAGTATGCAGGAAGAAAAGAAACGACAATGTGGATGTGAAACCAAAAGACGAGAATGTAATCCTTAAAGTGAATTCAAAATTGTACAGAAACAGATAAAACGGGAATGGATGTTAAAAATAATAAAATTTACAATAGGCGGATGGATATCACACAGAAATCGAAATAGGGAAGACCCTGGAAGATATTGAATATTAATGTTGATGCACATCAGAGAATGTAAAACGAAAATTGGAACAGACACGGTGGAAGGCAGATTAGCCTAGGAAAATATTGTATAAATGCCAAAATACGCTAAGAGACGCTAGAAAAAAGACGTTCGTGCATACAGGAGTTTAAATATCAGGTTACAGGAGCTTAATATTCAATATTCTTCTAAATTTTATATCTTCTAGCTATAATGTTCGCCTAAATATAGACATTTTCTTCTAAAAAAATCGGTAAATTTTATGTGCGAATACTGGACGAACGCTGCATCTATTGTTATTGTTTCTTCTGAGAAAATAGGGCAGGGAATCGTCGGAGCGAGCCGTTCAGGAGGTGGAAAGTGAAAGGAAGCGGCGAGAAGCACGGCGGCCCAGGCATTCGCCTTCATCTGATCTTTGAACCTGCTTCGATTCTTCAGCATCTTTCGCAAAGGCTTGCCGGATCGCAGCGCGATCTCGAACCAGCGGGAGAGGCTTCACTTCTAGGGAATCTATAAGGCTACCACCTCTCCAGCGGCACTGCAACGCATTAACAATGCAGAGAACAATTTTGTCAAAAATTATTCCATGATTCCGTAGCAATTACTAGGAAATGTCTGGAGTAACTAGGTGCATTTAAACTCAAGTAGAAATTATAAATCAATAGCAATCCCTTTTGTCATCAATAACATGGATTACTATTATATCATACTTGTATCATCATTAATACGATATTTTACTATTAATTCACATTTTTACGTTAATTTGTCTTACTTCAATTTGTGTCTACGTAAATTTTTATTGGAGTCCAGTCACTGAAATAACCATTTTACTAGACACATTAGTAACCATTTTTGTGTCAATACTTAACACGGTAACCCTGTAAGTGATAGTGTGAACTTGCCATAACTATAGTTATATACACAAAAGAACAATAAAAAAATTCAGGAGGTTTTCAGGAAGTTTTTCAGGAGGTTCAGGAATTATTGCAAACTAAGATAAGTTGAAAAGGTAGACGTATTACTTGTATTTTGAAAAGAGGTTTTAGTAACTAGTAACACAAGAAGGCACGCAGCAGACATTGTAATTTCTTCATAATTTCTTTTGTACCGTAAGCGTCTTTACGGATGCGATAACAGGTTTCAGTTTTATAATACGGATGCAACACACCGGAACAAAATGGACAGTAAATAAAACGAAAGGTTCCAATTTAAACAGGATCTCTAAACAACAGATGGACCTCAGAATGGAGGAAACGGAACATTGGTAGCATGTGGTATCTAGTTCGATACAAGGTGAAATTCCCGTTTCTACAAACCGGTAAGCAACAGGAACTGTCACGAAGCTCATTTCCAAATTTCAGGGTCTTAATAAACTTCTGAATTTGAATTTACTAATAATTACGCATAAAAATGGCACCCGGAAATGCCTATTTTCTCTTAAAACCAAAGCTTGATTAATATTTCTAAAGAGGATATTGTATTAAATTTGTACATTATTTGTAGAAGGTAAAGAAGCAATCAGTTATTCTTCTGTACTGCTATATTTTCTGGTAATATTTTAAATTATGATTTAGAACTTTGACATGTCGCATAAAATATCACTGATATAAAAAGGAGCACGGCGTTTCAAAGTCACAAAGAGTACGATAAAAGTATTATTCCAAGTGGTCTCTCAGGTTTCAAATTAAAATCGAATATTTATTGATTAAAATCTCCGTACACTCGATTATCTATTACACACATTCAGTGCTCTTTGTCTAAAAATCACATTAAAAAATTTACTTTATTTTATATAATGTATTGTAGAAGGGATGAAAGGAAATGACACAAAGACAACATTTGTACAATACTACTTATGATAATCATGTAAACTGTGTGTACATGTCCGTCTATCACTCACGGTTTGACTTCGGTTGCATCCAATTTTCAATCAACAAATAGTTACTCTTTCTATTTCTATGCTCGGAAGTGCACGAGCCAGTCAACCGTAAAAGTTAAAATTTTATTTTTATTATAAACTCTTTGATTAGAAATAAAAAAATTGTAACGTGAAAATAAAATAAAGAAGAGAGTGCTTCGAGACAAACCAACATCCATCTCGAAACGATGTCTGAATAAAATCAACCGCTTCGGTCGTTCAAAAGATTTTAAGGAACATACGTACTACATTCACACATTGAATTTTATATAAAGGATGATTAAGCACAATCGTCATTATTATTGTTGTTATTATTATTATTATCATCATCAAATTTAATTGTATGCTAGATTTAGACTGACGAGGCAAGATTGGTGAATGATAAATATCCTTTGCAATTTGGTGAGTGGTGTCCTATCACATTTTCGACACACATAACTTGTACAATATTCTCGGGTAAGGCATAGTGCGAAGAAACGGTCACGATAAATTGTAATCCAAAAGCAGATAGCAAACAACTCTCTTTCACTTTTTCAACACTATTTAAATATAGGAAAAAATTGCCTAATATGGACCGAATTATTATTTTCTCAATAAATATTCAATTAAAACAAAATTAATTACCCCAACAATCTTCAATTCATGTACTTTCATTAACGAAATTGTTTCTGGTGAAGAGGAATATCAAAAAACTGAAAATATGTAATTGGCCTAAATTGATATTCTGGTTGCCTAATTAGGACTCATAAGACGCCAAAACAAATCCACGAGTGACAAAAATGAGAACACCAAGTATGTTTATTGAAAATATAATTAATACAATACGCTCAGGCGATAAATAAAAAAATATTTTTGAATTAATTGAAAGAATTTAGAGCTATAGTTTTCTTGGGAAAATATCATTAAATTTCCTATATTTACATAAAGACTTTTACACCACATTCCAATGATCAAAAGAAAATCTAGAATAAATAACTAATATTTTAAACTGAACTTGCCTGCTAGGATTCAAATCTTTCAAATTAGTGAAATATTTCTGAAGAACTAAGGTAATGAAACATCAAGTACTACAGTTTTTATTCAATGAAAAGCTAATGAACTACGAGAAGAAAGTGAAGAACCAATATCGTGGTTTCGATTTAATCACATGTTATGCAACCAAATATCTTAATGCTGAATTTCATTTTAACTCACCGACTGCAAACCTGAAATATTCTACGTTCGAGACCTACTATCGGATCTTCCCGCTTTCTCTTTCTACTTACCGTACAGAATCAATCATACAATCTACAAATCGTACTAACCAGATAGATTCAACAGCATTGCAATGTTCTTTGTGATCTTGTAAAGAGAAACTTCATGTCTGAATTCTCGTTCTCTTAAAATCTCTTGCTTTGTCTTTTGGATAGTCCTAATTGTTGTTTGGTGAAACATTTTAATAGCATTGTGTCTTGTGATTATAGACAGAATGATCTAAACTAAATCTTCATTGCCAATTTGACAAATATTGCTAGAACTGTGTTTATTTGTTTTCGATTACAATTACTGGAGCATCAAATGGTGCACACAACGTGACGTTCAATTTACTTACATGCTTAGAGCCTCCCATGACAGACCGGTCCAAACTAAGCAATATCCTGTGGTTCCATATCAGACACCCATTCAAGTATAAGGAACAATAATGCTACATGACTACTTCAAGAGCAACATTAGTCTTATAATGCGTATTCAAAACATAATAGGGTATATGTGTAACGTGCAGCATTAGAGATGCAATTACTTACTCCCTCTGCACACAATAACTTACGATATTCAGCACAAAAACAGTATGATACTCTGCGAAAACACTAATTATGCTGATTAAAATTCCTTGAAAATTGACTAACAATCCCATAAGAGCATCCACATGAATTAAACCCAACTTTTTTGATCCAAATTTACTTATGCTTGGAAATGTATGTGCGGTGAAATTTTGCAACTTTTCCCTTCAGAATGGAGAATTAATTATAAAAAAGTAAGTCTTATTTCCAAGTACGACAGTTCCTAACCATCAAACGAAGCAAACAATAGCTATTTTCTGGACGATGTTTTCAATAGTTCCTTTTGAAGTAGTTGCCATTGTGAAAAGTTGGGAACTTTCAGCTGCTAAGATTTCAGAAAGACTCTTGCAATTGCTGAATATCACTATACCATAGAACTTCATGGTACTCTTATCTAATAAAAAAACTGAGCGTTTTATTTACAAACTCGTGTCAAAGGAATGGCAATCTTGCCACTTATGTACTGTAACATTATGTATTACATGAGTACAACAAAATATCAATATTACGCGCTAATTTTTGAGATATCTATAATTATACTGGAAGTCTTAGTAGTTATTTTGGGTTATATCGTAATAATCACAACCACAATCTCAATGCCACTTCAACTCCTATTTCCTTTCAATCTACCCAAGGGTAGCCCGAGAACCATGGGAAACGGGAAAACCTGGACAAACCTGCTGAGAACCACATTTACCGACCCTAACTTCCAATTGGATCAACCGATAGTGGAACCCCACTCCAAACGGTAGACGACGAGCTGTGGTATGCTGGGCCACGCTCCTCCTTTTACTTGTACTGTGCTGCCCTCTAGAACAATAGCTTCGTTCGCGTTTAGGTCGCGGCAGCGGAGATCCGAAGCCGAAGCCGTCCGGTCGAGCGAGGAGGCGCTCGCGCCTCGCGGACAGGGGTGGGGGTAAAAGTGGGGGAAGGGAGGGGAGGCGCCGCGCGCCGGCGCCTATCTGGCCCACATCGGCGCGGGGGCGGACGCCGGCGGTTCCGCGCGCTGCCCCCGCGCGCAGCCGCTGACGCAACCCGCCACGCACGAGTTTCACTTTCCTCCGCCGCGGCGGAACCCCCTCCCCCCTCCTTGGACAACCCCTGCCCACACCGTGCGCTTGCTGCCTGGGATCTTCCTGGGCTGCCGAATGTCGTTCGTTCTTCTTTAAGATGGGCTGGAGTGGCCCGGGACATCAACTAAAAACGCTGCAGTGCCTCTGATTGAGAGGTCCTACGGTTCGAGTCCTGGCAGGGTTTTCGACGCTAGCTACATAGCTAGGCCGAGTTAAGATTCTTTATGGAGGAGAATTCTAGCGGAAGGATGCATTTGTTGTTATTTTTCTCTGGTCTCTCTGATAAACCGGAGCCCAAACAAACGGGCAACGGACCGCGCGCAATGTTTCTTTCCTTCTTCCTTGTCCTACCCTCTCACCTTACTTATATACACTTCCACGTATATGAACTACACTGCCATACATATGAGGAGGCAAGAGGGAAGATTAGAGATTCTCTCAACATGAGCGGAAGATGCGTGGAGGGGAAAACCTAGCAACACATCATGTGGGAAGGGGCCGGATGTCTCCATCCAACGAGGGGAGATATAACGCGATAAAACATGAAGTATACTTACGGGACTTCTGAACATAACAATTGAATTGCCAGAAATCTCGAAATAATCAATCAACCGTTCGTCTTTAAATGAAGGAATATCGGAACCATCACAATCACAATGTGACCGCAACTAGATTTTGATTCCCATATAACGGCGTTTTTGCATTATCTAGGATGGACAGGATAAATGTATTGATGGTTGCTGTCGATGATGATATTATTAATGGTGATAGAGTATCGGTGGAATACTCGTACTACCATTGCGAAAACTGGAAAACCCCGATGGGTTGACCTGGATCTGAACGGTAGAAGGTCAATGATCGGACCGCTACATCCCAGATCTCCTCTGATCGTTCGAGATACTCGTAGTACGATGCACCGATCAGTTTCCAAAACAGACTGCTTTCTTTCCTCTCTCCTCGTACATAACTTCCCATATCCAGGAAACGCTTCTAACGTCATCACAAATCTTTCCATCTCTCCGTCTCACTGTTGCAACATACCCCACACCACACTATGCACTCTAAGCGTTCCATTCTTGTTGCATTCCTACATACTACCATTGTTGCTGACTTTTACTGCCATTCCAAGCACGCCTATCTTATCCAATTCAATCACAACAAAATGCTCTTTATTCGCCTCCGCGTGGAGATTTTACAACAAATGTATAGCCATTTTGCCTCTTCTGCCTGAATCTCAGATATTCTTCTAATGTATGTACAGACCTGGGCGGTCATTCCATTGTCACTACCATCGTCCCAAAAATTTTTCCTGGAAAATCACCTCTATCTCTTTTCTTTCTTTTCCTTGTAACAGCAAAACACCACCGTCAAACATCGGATTCTGTGCTCGCGCATCTTCATTTTTCTCCGCATTTCCTCCTGTCGTTCGAGAATCCACTTTCTCATCTCTCTTTAGTTTCCCAATGCACCATCTCATTAGTATCTCCTGGACAACAAATGCCGCCTTCGACAGCGATTTCAACGTGTCACCTCGACCGGTACCGTTCGGAAACTCTCAGTGTGCTTGGCCTCCTTAAATTCCTCTCCTCCTTCGGACACAATCACAGCAACACCTCCAGTCCCTTTTGGACACCAGTTTCTCGTCCGCCTCCTCCGTTGCCCTAGTTCGAAAACCAACCTCTTTGCCTTGCAGTCTTCGTCTCTCGCCATATCAGCAATGGCTCGAAAAAAAAGAACTCACTGCGCCATTCTTCTCTCACTACTCATGTTTGCGTGTTAAAATCAGATCGAAGCTCTAAATTTTTCACCAGCAAAAAAGTCCTTTTAATGCCTTCCTCGGAGAGGAAGTAAAGCCTGCTGTCCCACGTTGTAGATTAATTGCAAGTAAAATATTGTCAAGGCTAAAAGAAGCCTTTGAGCTAAATTTAAATCGACTGTTCCGCCGCCCGAGTGACACATTGGTGGTGAAAGGAGCGTAGCAAAATTTGCGAGGTCAGACGTAAGATCTGGCCTGAGTATCACCACGTAAAATAAGACATCGTTGAATTGAATGGACCTCTGCCACAGCTGCAACACCGCCTTCGACGCCTGCGCCTCATTCTGCGCCGCCTCCGCCACCGCGCCCCCGCGAACCCTCTCCCCGCGAGAAGAAGCGCCGCCGTGGCTCGCCCGCGTGGCGGCGGGGGCGTGCGGGGCGGGGGCGCGGGCCGGGCGCCTTTGTTGTGCTCGCGCGCTTGCAAAGCAGCGCCTTTTCCGTTCCGCGGGGTCGAAGCCAAGGGACGTTTCCCGGTTTCGCTCTTCGCCGCGACCGTTCCCCCCACTCCCCCCCTCCCCTCCCCCCCGCGCGCACCCTAAGACGCGCGCGCGGTTCTGAACCGGTTGCGTCGAGATCCTCGGCGCGGATTTCGCCAATAAAAAAAAAAAAAAGAAGAGAATGGCTTCCGCGAGCGCGGCAACGCGTCATCCGTCCGCCACGCCGCACATGTGAGCTCGAGAACGACACCCTGCCTGATACAAATCCTTCCGAATTCTTAGACCTGCGGGAGGGTCGTAGGAAATTGAGCGTGATCTGGGCTGTCCGGGTGACGCCGCGTCGAAGGCTGTCGTTGCCGACGTTTCGACCATCCTGTCATGGTCTTCCTCAGGGCTGGTATATCTGGAAGATCACTACAGGTCACTAAAGAAATATTTCATGGATGGTGAAGACGCGAATGATGATGGGGAATTGGTTGAATACCACGTAAGAGCAACGAAAGAGCCTCGAGAACACTTCCTGCGTACCTGCTTTATCTACCAAAAATTTCCTATGGGGCCAGCGGGATTTGAAGGTGGTGGATTTGAAGTGGTCTTCATAGCTATATTTCCGCTCAAGGCTCTGGGTAGCCCCAGGTCTTGATCACTATAATACTGTTGTTAACATTTTCGTGGCCTCCGAATTTCCAAGTAAGCAGTGAGGGTGTCAAGCAGGTATGGAAGAGGAAGGTATACTGTAACTCAAAAGAAGTCATTCTGACTGATTTGTAAGTCATGAGTATTCACTAACGCTTGAAGCCGAGAACAGTTGCTGCGAAATTCCATGATGGGTCACTTGACAGCGTGTGGCACTTGATCGAGAAGTGCAGATAATCTTAAGTAAATAATCAGATGCAGATAATCTTAATCTTAAGTAAAAGTAGTGATAACATAATTTATCCAAAGAAAATGAGCAGATTAAACAATTATACTTTACATATACTTTACATGCAAGCGTCTGCTTCCAAGCAATTAAAACAAGTAACTGTTTGTTCAATGGTTTCATGTTACACAGAAGCCATGTTTCCTTCATAGACTTCCGGACCCAAATCGTTAAAAATCTCTTTAGAGTTTGAAATCTTTGTAAAGGAGATTTCGGAATCTTTGGGACGTGGAGTAACCTGTCGTTACACTCGAAGTGAGGAAAGAATGTGACTGACGGTTGTCTTGCGAGTGACGTGCTCTGGGCGCCTGCGAGATATGTCACGAGCAAGTCGTTCAAGAAGCCGGAGGGGGTCGTGTGAAACATGTTTGCAGAATATGTTGCAACAGTTAGGAAAAGTCGGCGACCAGAAACGTTTACTATTGGTAGTAACGCGACAAATAGAGCATGCATTTTTGGGAGCCATTCATATCTCTTTATTGATGGGAACACAGATAAATATATTATTGTAGTTCAGCCTTATAAACAACATTTTTTGTTACATGAAATATTTAATAAAATTACTTATTATGGCAGATATTGACGTATTTTCCGCTTACGATACGAATATTTACTTCATCACACATTCATCTAATTTCAGCGAGAGAATCGTCGGGAGGTAGCGGTAAACCTAACAGCCGACCATCGTTTTATCGAACACATCTCAAATACCCGTAAAGTCACAATAAAGTTGTTTCCAAAAATTAACTTTGATTTCTCTTACAAATTTATAAAGATATTTTACAAAAAACAACGTAAGCAAATCGTTTATAATGTTGCTTGTTTGCATTCGTACAAATTTGACAACTTGCTAACTATCTTCCTCGTTTTCAAAACATGTACACACACAATAAAACTCACCACTATAAATTACAGAAAATCTTCATTAACACGAATTGCAAGGGACCGTAATAATCGGAGTTCGTAATGCACTGATAAGCTACAAAAGACATTTACACACAGTGTCTTGTGTCTTTGTGATGAAAGTCTGATAAATTGGGCCACAAACACAGTTGAGATAATATTACATTAATGTCATAGTAAGAGCTGCATGAATCATTATGCTACGGCAATTACGGAAATTGAGGCTCTTGAAGTGAATTTCATTGCATTGCCTCCGATCGGAAGGTCCTAGGGTTGGAGCCCCAATGATAGCAGGATTTTTGACACTAATTAGGCTAGGTCTGAATTGGACAATTATTTTAAAAATAGAAAGAACCAGAATTGGATGAATTCTTTACATGTCAACAACGTATGTACAATTGAATTTGCCGAATGTTCGAGTAGATGCTAAAAAAAACTACGCTAGATCGAATTCAGCCGCTATCTGGAGTAGAATTCTAGACCGGATGCTCTGATCGGTAGTTTTCGTGTTAGTTCGGTCAACAATAGACGAATACCAACAACCTTGGGCCATGGACCGCGCGCGTACTTTCCTTCCTCTTCCTTGTATCATCATACTTTACTTATATCGGTGGATCTCACCACTCAGCGTGGGAAAATCACCGTCAATCTCCGTGATAAAAAAAGCATGGGTTGCTCTTACACTTACAAGACTAATGAATGCAGCAATTGACGCGCTCGGAAACACAAATTAATCAATCAATGAATGTCTCATAAGTCTCATCAGCACGAAATGCTTCAGCAATATACTTCATAGACGAATCTACTTGCACAATGATCATTTCCTTACTCTCCACTGCTTGGTGTAAACTTATTTATCACACTATTGTGACTACTGAGTGTGTAAAATGTTATCCATCATTGCGTAACACAAAGTTAAAGAAAGAAAAATGACAGAATGACCTCTTCCGTTTGACTATATTCATGGGACTAAAGCAAGACGCGGTGGCAACTGAATGTCGGTCAGTTACATTGCCAAATACCTTCTGTATTCAGAACACGCGTATTCCAACCTACAAATGTACAATTCCCAACAAAACCTTGCAGTTCGTTTTTGGCAACATTAAAAAATACATGTTCACAAATTTAACAAAATACCCATTCGAAAATATGTTACTACAAGTGTATTTAAAAAATGAAGTTATTACCGTTAAAATAAGTTCAAAATGGCATTTTTACTGCAAGAATTAGTTTCGAGCATGCATCATGAGTGTATGAACTTTCGCAATTCTACGCTTAAGATGAGAATAATGAAGAAATTTAAATTATAACACTTAATGCATGCATAATTTGAATACATTAATCAGCTGTTCTGCGGAACGGTTGTTGTTGTAGACATGTAGTTGATGAAATTTCTTGAAAAAATGTGTGAAATTGACGAACAATTTGTTACATCGCGCGCCAAACGCTATCAGTTAATGAATCTGCTCGGCGCATAAAATCGAACCGTGTGCCAACAGGGCGTTTCCCGCATGGCAAGGCAAACCACTTGCATCTGCGGCAAGAAATTTGTCACCTAAAAGCATACTGTAGCGCAACGCCAACTTTTCCAACTTTTCCAAACTTGACACAAAATAACTTTGGAAAATATTAAAAGAATAATAAAATAATCGATTTTTGTAGTAGAAGAGAAGTTGCTTCCCCCTCTGCATTACACAATATCATGAAACTTTACACGCAAAGAGTAAACTGAATAAAAAAGTGCAAAACAGAATTTTAAAATTAGATTCATTGTTGTTATCAGATTCATTTTTGTTATCACAAAACTTTTTCCAAAATAAACGGTTACTTTACAGTTTCTTATGATTACGAATGCAAATCAAAAATTTCATTATGGGTTTAATTTTTTCATAAAACTTGAAATAATACATCGTCAGTGAACAAAACATGTAACATATTACAAAAATTTTAATTTTGGAGGGCAATGTGTTTAATGTGCGCGGAGACGTTTACTTACGGAAACGAAGTGTTTTTCTCTAAATTTCATCTGCTTTGTATCTATCTGCATAAAATTTTTACTATTTATACTATTTTTTAAATGTGTATCTTCACTTTACTAAGCAATGATGGTCTTTGACATGTGTTCCTGTTCTTGTGTAATGACGATATTAGGCCTTCCTCTCAGCATGCAACAGAACGGCCAGCATAACCGAAGAAACTCATCACTGACAATGTCCCGGTAGAAGATGAGCACGTTAAGGAAGTAAAAAAAACAACAACAATCAACAACTTCGCCTGTACGGAGTTCATCCTCATTGTCGTCCTCATCATCATCAACTCCATCCGGCAGTTAGCCCGAAACCGCCGGCGCACGTGACTCGACATATCCACCCCGGCGACTTTCTTCCTGGGCCACGCGCGGAGAAAACGTGCGTGCACCAGTTGCCCAGATTCCGCACACTGCGCTGCCGGGCGGCAGAAGACCAGAGGAAAAGGACGGCACCCGCCAAGCGTCAGGGCAAATTCCGAGGGCAAGGAAATGAGAGATGCGAGACGAAAAAGGAAGGGATTAACGCCACATTGAATACGCTTTAATTATTTTACGATGTCAAACAACCTTGAACACTGACCCATAGCAACAAAGAGCCAACCGTCAAGGGAAAAATAATGTAAAACCATTTTCCACACTTCTTTTACTTGTGCAAAATATAATACATTTTTTTATTTTAATACAGTATGAAACATCGCGGAGCCTGAACGATAGATGTTTCAAAACTGCGCTGCCTGTTAAATATAATGATGATTCGCGCACTTCTTATATAACTTACTATAAATGTTTTATACAATAAAAACATGAAGATAATCGTTCTGACAGTCATACTACTGTTCGTCTTCATTAATATAAATCATGTTCGTAAGCTAATGGAATAATTTCGAATTAGTATTGTTTTAATGAAGGAGATATCAGTTACTGGCCTCTTTTCAAAAATTGTGTTTCGTAACTTTTTCGTCCTTTACCAATCAGCAACCACGAATGACGTAACGATACCAAGAATTATTCTGCATAATACTAAAAGCGCGTAACAAATATTAAACGGCTTTTCTGAATACACAAGTCTCATCCCGATACCGTTATTCGCCTACTTCCTCTTGTTTTGAGCAAACGTTGTCTTCCATCGATTTAGCGTTTTGAGAGATGGTTCCTTAGATCGCTTCTTCTCGCCCTTCTGGCCATTAAAGGTAGCCTCTCCCCATTACGAGTCGCCCTTTTCATGTATGCTAACGAAATAATGAAGGCGAAATTAAAAAGCGCGCTTGGCGTAATGTCGGGGCGCGCGCGCCGGCCGCGCTGCACGCGGATGCGCATCTGCATGCAAGCGCCGCGAGTGGCGTGCTGGTCCGCACGCCCGCCTATGCTAAACAGCCGCGCCGCGCGCACAGTGGCTGGCGACGGGCGAAACGCGGAAAAAGTCTCACGCCCCAGTTGCAATTTCAGGACAACCAATCAAATTTGTGGTCAAAATTTAAAGATTCAAAATTGTGGATGTAACCACTACTAACATCGTGAAATTTAATTCATTGGTGGTAAGTTTTACGAATTGTATTTAAGTTTAATGATTTAAAATGTGCGTTTGAACGTAATGAACGGAGAAGGCAATTTAACAATTAAATATGGTAAATTAAAAGTGTTGTCTGGTATCAAACATTAATTTTGCTATTGATCGTTTCGATCGCGTAGCGATCATCCTCAGAGCTTGCAGCTTCCGGGCCGAAAATAAGTTCTGCTAATTTTGAAGAACTTTGTTTTCGGCTCAGAAGCTGCAAGCTCTGAGGATGATCGCTACGCGATTATTAGCGAAATCAATTTTTGATACCAGACAACACTTTTAATTTACCATATTTAATTATTAGAAGGTGCGATCTAAATAACAATTTAACAAGTCACTGCAATTCGTCTGCTGCTTCAATTTTATTGCAGTTTAAATGTTAGTAATACTGTCCATGTGGATCTGGTATTTTCACATTTCATGTTTTGACATCATATGTGAAATCAATGATTTTAATAGATAATAAATCCTAGGAATAATTATCCTAGATTTTAATAGATAATAATTAATCCTAGGAACCATATT
>BOPP01000037.1:9735698-9757913 GCA_017312745.1 Gryllus bimaculatus
TCTGTCCTGTACCTTCTCTCTGCTGTCTGCTTCTCTCTGTCTGTCTCTCTGTCTGTCTCTCTCTCCTGTCTCTGTCTCTCTCTCTCTGTCTGTCTCTCTCTTCTGTTCTGTCTCTTCTCTCTGTCTGTCTCTCTCTCTGCTCTCTTCTGTCTCTCTCTCTCCTCTGTGTCTCTCTCTCCTCTGTCTGCTCCTCTCTTCTGTCCTGTCCTCTCTCTCTGCTGTCTCTCTTCCGTCTCTCTTCTCTGTGTCTCTCTCCTCTGCTCTCCTCTTGTCTGTCCTCTCTTCTCTCTCTGTCTCTCTCTTGTTCTTTTATCCCCCAGTCTGTCTCTCTCTCTCTCTCCATCTCCCTCCTCGTCTGTCTCTCTCTCTCTCTCATTCCTGTTCCTTCTCTCTCTTCTCCTTCTTCTTCGCTTCTGTCTGTCGTCTCTCTGTCTGTAGTTGTCTCTTCTCTGACTGTCTGTCTCTCTGCATTCGTTGTCATGTCTCTCTCTTCTGTCGCTGTTCTGTCTCCTTTCTGTCTGTCTTGTCTCCTCTTCTGTCTGTCTCTCTCTCTCTCGTCTGTCTGTCTTCTCTCTGTCTGTCTGTCTCTCTCTCTGTCTGTCTGTCTCTCTCTCTGTCTGTCTGTCTCTCTACTCTGTTGTCCCTGTCTCTCTCTCTGTCTGTTCTGTCTCTCTCTCTCTCTGTCTGTCTCTCTCTCTCTCTCTCTGGTCTGTCTGTCTCTCTCTACTGCTGTTCTCTCTCTCTCTGTCTGTCTCTCTCTCTCTCTGTCTCGTCTCTCTCTCTGTCTGGTGCTGTCTCTGTCTGTCTCTCGCTGTCTGTCTCTCTCTCCCTGTCTGTCTCGTCTCCTGTCGTCTCTCTCTCTGTCTCGTCTCTCTGTTCTGTCTCTCTCTCGTTGTCCTCTCTCTGTCTGTCCTCGTCTACTCTCTTTCGTCTGTCTTATCTGCTCTCTGTCTCTTCTCTCTCTTTCTCTCTCTGTCTGTCTCTCTCTCTGTCTGTCTCTCTCTCTGTCTCTCTCTCGTCTGTCTTCTCTCTCTTCTTGTCTGTCTTCTCTCTGTCTGTCTCTCTCTGTGTCTCTTCTCTCTGTCTTCTGTCTCCTCTTCTCTCGCTCCTGTTCTCTCTCTGTTCTCTTCTGTCTCTTCTCTGTCTCTCTCTCTGTCTCTCTCTCTCTGTCCTCTCTCTCTCTGTCTCTCTCCTGTTCTCTCTGTTTCTCTCTCTCTGTCTCTCTCTCTCTGTCTCTCTCTCTGTTCTCCTTCTCTCTCTCTGTTCTCTCTTCTGTTCTCTCTCTTGTTCTCTCTCTTGTCTCTTCTCTGTCTCTCTCTTCCTCTCTCTGTCTCTCTCAAGCATGCGTGTATATCGGAGCGGATCTCATCTTCCGGCCGGGGAGGACCCACCACCTCCAGGATACAACATTCACTCTTCTTTTTGCGAGTGTTTTACAGCTCTTGTGGCCGTTTCTCGTATCCCAATCTCCATCCCACTGTATCGTCTTTCAATCATTCTCTTTTAGTCCTCTTCTTTGCATATCTTTGAAAATCTGATTCTGCCATTCCTCTCTTGGTCTACCTCTCTTTCTTTCGTCTAAAGGAAACTACTCGCATACCTTCTGGGCCATCTCCCACAATCAAGCCTTTTCACGTGACCGAACCATTTCAGCCTTCGTGTTTCCAATTCATCAATTATTGATTTTTGAACCTTCATTCACTTAATAATTTCTTCATTTCTAATATGTTCCGTTTTAGATACTCCGCAACTTCTTCTCAAAAAATCCATTTGCAGGCTCATTAATTTCTCTCTTTCTCTTTCCTTAGTTCCCATGTTCCTGCACCATACAATGTATACTTTTCCAGCAATTCACTGCCACTACCGAAACCAACGATCCCTGCAGCGTGTGCGCGCGGAAACCTCGTACACGCGTGCGCGCACCACTGTGCGTCGCCGCGGCCTCGCGGCTGCACCGCGTCGCTCAAGGCCGCCGCGCGAGAGGCGCGGCTGCTCGCGCGTGCGGGCGCGCGTTCGTTGTCGAGGGGCGCGGGCGATCGTATCCGCCGAGTGATTCAACCGCGGAGCTGTTGACCGGGTTCTGGATTCGACTAAGCTATTTTGCGCAAACCAGATCCGTTTTGCGCAACTCAATCTCCGCGTGTTTTTTATTTTTAGACGTTTCTTGGTAGACGGTGAAATGATCAAGATCACGAATAAAGAAGGAAAGATCATTATTTTGCGACTTATCGGAATGTGTGACGTATCGACAATCCTGTGTAAGGCGAAGAGGAGTAAAAAGATCGAGATATCAAATTATTGAAATTCTATTTTCAATGTGCTTTTTATTTGAACGAATCGATAATTCCTTGTGATCAAGAATCGCGAAGACAAGGTTACCCTCGAAAAAAAATTGTATTTTGAGCCTCTTGATTGTGCTGTATTTGTTATCAACAATGACTCAGTTGCACAAACAATATTTCGTCTACCTCCTTTTATTTATTAAAATATTGCACCATACGTACACAATCATTGTGACTAAGTAAATTTTCCATATACTCTGGCGCTCCGATGTCACAAAATTTGGAGAAGGTTGCGGCTAATCTCACTTAATGTCGCTTTTAAAACCTTTTCCAATTTTGGTAATGAAAATAAATGTTATGATAGCAGGTGACAGACGTCCAGTAATACTCAGTAAGAAAGTTCTCAATTGTCGGAGAATGTACGGATATCTCTGTAGCAAATGCTAATTATAGGACGCTGCTCATAACTTCGCCGTTTGGTCTACTAGATATTGGCCATATATTCAATTGAAATACTGAATGAATTTACTTTCTTCAACCTACTTTGCTTTCTTTACGATGTTCCGGCATCAGCAGAACGAATGAAGTACCTTACATTGGGTTTGTTTGACAAACATCTGCACGGAAATGTATAGTACTTGAAAGGTTACACTCACACAGTAAACATACAACATCTGCTCTTCTGAGAGATGTACTGCCTTTTTATTAACACCAAGTATATCGCAGAAGTGCTTGACCAGAGAGAGTTAAGGAATTAACTTCTACATTAAATAATTTTCCTTCTTCGGCCGCTGCGTTCCTTGATGTAGTACTTCCCTTCCGTTTTTGATTCAATAAACATGACGTTGATAAAGAACTATACCACTGAGGAAATTAATCTTCAAAGAAGACGTAGCTATACTTTTCTAGCGCTTGGCATTATTGTATTTTATAAATATTTCATAAATTCCATTCCTTATCACTGAGGATCTTTACCGTAAAATCGATTACATGGACATAAAACGTGTTGATGTATTTTCACATCGACGCATGTCAATATTTTGATAGTATGATACATCCTTTTTCCTTTATTTTCCAGTCATTTAC
Source organism: Gryllus bimaculatus (assembly GCA_017312745.1). Lineage (NCBI taxonomy): Eukaryota > Metazoa > Arthropoda > Insecta > Orthoptera > Gryllidae > Gryllus > Gryllus bimaculatus. The sequence continues at coordinate 9,739,067 of BOPP01000037.1, forward strand.
ATATTCTCGGATTAGTTTTCACCCATCACTTCCGCCATTTCTCCGCCTGAAAAAGGTCCTGGAAGATTAATTTCTTGCTGCAACAAGAGGCTAGCTAAAAAGCTTCACAGCTGCATCGTGAGTACACTCGTCTGTACTCCACATGTTCACGCTGAGACTGAGCAAAAACCAAATGGCATGGATGGCTTGGCCGTTTCTAGCAGCATGTAAACTGCTTTAATTGCTCTCGGCAAAAGCTTCGTGGACGGAAGTATTTCTCGCGAGTGTTCGCTCTCAAGAACGTAGACGTAAAATGTACTTTTTTCCTCGAGTTTTGATTTCATACGAGAGGAAGCGCGGTAAATGCAGGTCCGGTTTCAACAACAGTCATATTTTTACGCGAGAATCTCCATCGGTGTAAATACTTTCGATTTTTTGAACACTTTGGATTTACAATCGCTAAAAGTGTTTGTCCCGCAAACTAAAATAAAAACAAAACATCAACGAAAATATCCTTGAATTATCTGAGAAGAAATGGAACCTCGGGATGATACGATTTAATCGGTGACAGAATAACATTGATGCTATCAGTATGAAACAATACCCGTATATTCTATTATATATTTTGTTATAAATGTTTGTAGAAAGTGCATTCATTCTAGTGTATATACTAACCCCGTGTGTCCAGTTTTAATGGTGCCAGCTCTCAAAACGTGAAGTCACCTTCCTTTGTGTACGTTAGAGACTTTTATGTGACGACAAAACGTGTGTTGACACAAGATGTAACCTGGCAGACGCTATCATGTTTAAATCACAGGACTTCGTGACACGCGGGGAAGATAAATAAGACCAATGAAATCCATGAAATCTAGAGTAAGCAAGGAAACCTCCCTTGCCATTGTCAGCTGCAGGGCGCCCTCGAATATTTTGGTTTTGTTTTCATCTCTCTAGCTGGTGTAATAATCTCTACGATTGTCACCTCATTTTATTGATAATTTTAGGGTTATAAGTTTTTTTTGTTACGTGCGTTGTATTAAATCATATCATACATCGAGGAAAGAAAGTATAAGCAGTTCTAATAATTAAACTACAATTTCTACACAATATGGTAGAAATAAAATGAATATGCCACGTGCAAAGCGTGGATAATATGGAACAGAAGTTGCAATCGAACTCGTAAATTCAAATTAATTGGTCGATGTATTTCGGACACCTACGCCACTATTAACTTGCCTCTCTGTATGTGGGCGAAACGTGGTCGCCATGTCAACCTTGCATTCACTTCAGTGAGTGACTGTAACTTAGTTCGGATTGCTGGTGTCCTCCGTTGCGGTTCTTCGGGCGTAGAAATCGCGGCGAAGGATCGCCAGAGCCGGAGCTCGGAGACAAAGGAGACTTTAGGAAGTAGAGATTCGTGCATCATATGTGGTAAGTTAGCGAAAACAAATTCAATTGCACTTTTAATTTATTTAACAAAGTTGTATTTAAGGAAAGAGGTAGTGATGTAGAAATTAATCAGCTAAGCACTATACCTTTTAATTTCTTACACATTATTTATTTTTATCGAGTAAATTCCAAAATTTCATTGCCATGCAACGAAATTTCATTTTTGTAAAGGAATTGATGACCTCAATGCAGTCATATCTGCATTATGTATGACTAAATGTATAGATAAGATAGTGAATTAAGCACTTTCTATTCTATGTTAGATATTCAATAAATTTTTTAAATCGTTTTCAAGCACTTGACACTTAAATTTTCAAAGAATTATATGATATTAAATAGTGTACACTCTCTACGAGTAGAAAGATCGTTTTTATAACTAAAACTCCTTTAACCAAATTATTTCTGGATATTGGTTGGATTACTGTGTAACGATTACCTTGATGCACATTCTCCACATAACGAAAACTCTCTCTAATGAAAGTAAATGGACCGTCTCTTGAACGCCGTTTAAAGAGTTTACACTCCATTTTTTATTTCGCTTTTTATTTCCTCTCCACTCCCGCCCTGAGAAGTTACGTCCAGACAGCTGCCTAGCCCTGTTCAAGCCCACACCCTCACTGCTCAGATCCCCACTTTCACACGCCCGCGCTCCTCTCTCTCCTCAAAATATTGGGGCGTGGGAGGCAGGCAGATCTCACGGAGACAGCATCAGCTTCCCAAGGTCGTAAATCTTACCACACACTTCTTTTTCCAACATCTCTTCGGAATCTCGCTAGGAATAAGGTAGGGAGTCGAATCGCGGTATGTCACCATCCCACCTAAAAGTACCAGATAACCCATTATTTTACTTCTTGAAATGATGATAGCAATTTCCTTTTTTCTATTTCTTATTTATTTTAGAAACACGAATAAAAACGTCCAGTATTCGTCAATGAAAAGGAAATAAGGAACAGAAAAAAGAATCACTCTCAAAATGGTCTACCTATCGTGACATGCAAATAGTTTCCACGCGAGCTTAAGCGTTCGCAGCCGAAAGTAAGAGGGGAGACCAAGTACATTTCTTAGACCAAAATCGAATCAGAAGTCTAGTCGCAACCCTCTGAGACACGAGGATTCCTAGTTTTCCCAAGGCGGGCGGAAAGAGCGCACACAAATATGACGGTAAAAATTCTGCGTTGAGGTTGCGGGTTTGAATCTCACGTTTCACACTAACATTACATTGGGACTGTGCCATGAAAGGGAAATCTCCAACCTACCCTATATTATCATATAATTCAACATAATTCACTTTTCAAGGAAAGGCCCTTGTCAATTTTCTGAACTCTGTCGTCAACAATCTGATAGGAATTCTGCAGATGAAGGCGAATGGTCTTAGTTGTCCAGGTGAAGCTGCGTCGATCAGTAACGTTTCAACCATCTTATCATGGTCTTCTTCAGGGCTGATAGCTTCAAGATCATTCGCATGACTCTGACCGCGGAAGCCTTCGACTTTACATGATGTGTTAAGGATTGCTTCTTTCTTCCATTTTCTTGTCTCAAGCATAGGATAAAAGCATGCATGCCTAACAAGGAAATGAAACCCGCGGGACTACCACCTCCACGCCACGCCATTTAGGTTGCCCGCTCATGCCTACTTCTTTAAAACCGCTCTTGCTTTCGGTCGCTCGAAGGCGCCTCCTCGCTACGCCGTTGGATCTCGTCACGCGGCAGTGCTATCAGACGCAACCTTCCCGCTCGCCGTCACAATAAAACACTCGGGCTTTACGCGGAAATCGTACCACAATTCTAGTAGCCTTGTTTTTTGCACACGAAGAAGACAAAGGGAAACCTATATTTCGTGATGGTTTGTCTTTGCCTTCCAATTACACGCCCCAGTCACGAGGAAAGAACATCTGACCATGACAGGTTGAATTTGAATCCACAAGCTCAGCGCTTCACAGCGTCATTTACGTTGCCCGTTCATGCCCTATTATGGTGTTTTAGCGCCAGGTGTAAGAAGACATCCTTAAACTTTATTGATCACGTGACTAACGACTTTATACAGTCGTCAGGAACAATGTTCAGATGAGCTTCAGCAATTGCGTCATTGCGTTATGCATTGTAACAATACAAGCGTTTCAAGTGTTGGTCAAAGTAGTTGCAAAATATATCGAAGAGGGTAGAGAAAGGGAGAGTCATTTGAATCACGGTACGAATCAAGAGTAAACAAATCATCGTTGTGCAAGAAGTTTTAGATTTTCTGGCCTCGTGCAATGAATATGCGGTCTGGGATTTTGAATCAGCTTTTTTTGCAAATGTAGGGAATACAAGAGCGTTCGTTATGAGCCTTCAACTTAACACGAAGGCAAGATTTCAACTTCTCTTTCGCGAATTTATTACCTGCGACATTTCCAGCGTTAATTTTAGCCGAAGTTGTCGATATTGTTAAGGATTAATTGTAACTGACTCACATACGAGAATCCGTTTAAACAGTTGGAAAAATTCAAACTTTTCTGTTCTTGGCGGTAATTTTTCCGTTTGTAAGGTGACCGTAGACTCCTACATGTGTGCCTACTTATGAAGGTATAAGGTCGTTCATTAGGCCTAAGGTAAGACGTTATGACCGTCCTTTACGTGGCTGCTAGTGCAACATGCGTTCTAGCCAACCTTACGCATCGCTAAAACTCTCTTTGCCCGTTCTTGCGTTTGCCCGCACTCGAAGGCTCCGCCTCGCCTTGCCTCGCCACGCGGCGTCTCCGCGGGCCGCGACCTCGCCGCTCGCCCTCGCCGCTCGCCCGCGCGCGCAGCCGCCGTCAGCCGCTCTCGTCTCGCCCGCGAGCAGTGTTGCAGGGCGAACGGAGCGGCCTCGAGCTGTGGACTCGACTCGCCTCGGCTCGCCTCGCCACGTCACCCGCCCCCGCATCGCAGCCGCTGGGCAACCTCCGCGCCGCCACCCAAGGGCACACCGCGCCGCCACGCCACGCCACGCCACGCCACGCCACGCGCTGCCCCACGGCCGTCCCACTGCACGGCCACCGCCCGCCCGGTCAAGCGGCCGGTCAGCGTTGCGGTCACGGGGAGACCTCCCAATTTGACGAGGTCCCAGTGCACTGGCAGATCCTGGGAGGGCATGGGAGCCACGCCCCCGCCCTTGAAAAGGCCTCGTTTACCTTCCTTTATTTGTCTAACTTTATTGAAATATTTTTAATGTTTTAAATAAGGATTTATTTAAACAATAATATTATATAGTACCATGTCTACAGTAATATACAATATAATAACAAATATGTTTTTTATTAAACATAAATCTACGATCCCCTCCCCCCGACCCCTAATGGTCGGGTCATCATTGGGGCCGGGAACTTGGTGCACATACATATCAAATTAAAGACTGGACTGGATTTGTAATATTCAAGACTAAACGTTTTAGCTAGTAGCTAGCTAGTTAGATGCAAAATACTTTTGCTAGGAGATTTTTTCCAACCTGGAGACAGAACAATATAGTTTAAATTTTTGACGTGACATTTTGCGAAACCCGGACGCGAAAATGATCATTCAAAAGAGCGAAACTTGCAACTTACCTTACGATTTATACTTGTAGTGATGGAGGACATAACCAAGAACAGTTCGCAACACAAACTAAATAGTGGGATTTTGCTTTACGGGAGAGGGGTTTATAGAGAGCTTCAGGTCTCCCTCTAGCCTGCTATGACGTATAATTTTTGGGAGTATATAAATTTAAGAACAAATTTCGAAAAGAGTGAATAACATTGTTCGTAATTATAATATTTTAATACTATAAATGTAAATAAAATCAATCAGTAATTCAACAAAAAAATGCTAGCGGCAATTACGCGAAGGTTTCAGACCAAATGCTACCGACACTCGCGGCAATAAGATGAACTATTTCAAGAGAACTGCCATTTCCCGCCCATATCATTATTGTTGCTGCACACGTTCGTTAATAAGCAACCATGTTTGTGTACTTCCTTTATAACAGTACTCACAGAAACATTTTCCTCATTAATATTACTTCATCAAGAAAGGCGTATTTTAATTGCGAATAATTGTTATCCCCTCCAAAGTTCCTCTGAATAATGGCACTCCAGAAAGTCATCACTTTCATCATCTGAGATCCATTTATGTCGACACTTGGTAATTGTAAGAGGATAATAATAAGAGAGAAAAGAATGAAAAGGAAAATCACGAGAAGGAGCAGGATGAAGGTGAGGAGAGGAAGAATGTGCAAAGGGGAGGGCAAGGAAGAAAATAAATAATAATAATAATAATAATAATAATAATAATAATAATAATAATAATGACCAGAAGAAAGAGCAAAACGAAGAAGAAGAAGAAAAGAGAAGAGAAATACAGAAAAAATGAGGGGAAACATATGGAGAACTACGAGAAGGAGAAGTAGAGTGGGCAGGGGCGTGTCCTCCCGCACCAACGCGAAAGAAAAGGAGATATGGGAGAAGGAGCAGGTTGAAGGTGAGACGAATACGAATGTGGAGAAGGAAAAGAAGACTGAGAAGTAGGAGAAGAAGAAGCAACTATGAGAAGGGGAAATAGAGGGGGGAAGGAAGCTCCGCCCCCCTGCTGAGGCGGGTGTAATGTCCCTAGATACAGGGAGTAGCGCATTCCATTGTTCCACCTACTCCGCCGTTCAATACCCAGCTGCCAGAAGAATAGGAACTGTGAGTTGAGAACCACCCAATATTACAATAATATTCTTAAAAACCTCCACAACGTCCGTGTTATAATTTTTGTTCAATTCGTCATTGCTGCCTGGCAGGGCTATCATGTGAGAGGATATTAAACGGCGGCAGCGCTTCTCTTTGCATCTCGGAGGGTGAGGGGCGGCGCGCCGCCCGCGCAGTCCGAGTCGCCGAATGCGGCCGCGCGCGCGCGCGATCGCCCGTTGTTTCGCTCGGGCGCCGGACAAAGGAAAGGCGGCTCCGCGCGGGCGGCGAGGGCGCGGGCGGCGGGAGTGGAAAACACGACCTCCACACACAAACGGTAAATCGAATTGGAAAGTCTCGCCTTATGCAACTGCCCTTATGCTATCAGACGCCGGCGGGGCGGGTGGCTGCAGCGCCCTGGGGCTGCAGCTACTGCACGTTCGACACTCAATGGTCGACCCATTGCAGGTTTCGGTCGGAAACGCTAGGCAGTAACTAACTTAAGGGCCGTGTGGTAAACACGATGGGAAATTCAAGCGCAATGTTTCAGGTGACATTCTGACACTCTCTTGATACCGAATTTAGCGTCTTATTTCGTCTTCTCAGAAGACAAGTGACACGTCTACAAAATTGCCAGGTTTAAGTTAAATGAATTTTTACAAAAGCCTACTAGAAAAATACGTTAAGTGAGTCTATAAATCACCCAAAATTATTATAAAATATTTTGCCGTTTTTCTACGACGTAAACGGATCCAATCAATTAGAAAAATAGTCCTTCTGCAAAATAAAAATATTTAAGATGTGTCACATCGATGTAAGGTAAGGTAATACGATCGTAAGCGCGACGTTTACGAGAGGTTTCGACATTGCAAGAAATATTATGCGACTGTATGAAAGTTTCTCAAAAACTTTTGAATCACTAGAGTGATTGAAACAAATTTTGCATTCTCAATGCTACATCAAAATGTTTTGTTTTTTTAAATTTAGTTATTAAATCCGCAATGCCAATGCGCGCCACTGTTGCCGAGGGTTGCCTGACGTCGCGAAGGTGGATCGGGGGGGAGGGGCAGATGCGGAGGGCAGAGCGGCGAGTATGAATCCGGACGTTTCGAATGATTGCGAGATTACACTGTGGTGGGGCCTCGCTGGAAAGCGGACTCGGATATTTTTTAACAAAATATGATATTAATTCATAAATATGTAAAAATAATGTTTTTTTAACTAAACAGTTTTGATAATATTTTTTTAAATGTTGCTACGCATACATTTAAATGTTTATATTGTATTTATTATTTTAATATTTCTTATTGCGAAGGTACCAATTTTATTTTCATATCGAGTTTGATAATTTATGTTCAATACTGCAATAGCAGCCTGCAATAGCAAGCCCCATACTTTAAATATGCCCCGCAAGGTCCTACCCAACGTAGTCATTTACAATTTCTCAATGTTTGCTGAGAGGACAATAACCGGACATCCGCAAAAAGATGTCGCCACGCACGAAAAGGGGCATCACAATTAACAGCGCGGTTTGATAAATTGCGGCGCCCAGGGGATGGAGCTGACTGACGCAAGTCCACGAGAGACCTTGGAGGTAACGACTCCTGATCACGAGGGATAGCGCATTGCTTGAATTATCTTTTTGTTCTCTCTCGGCTTCGGCTGATGTTTGCTCATCGAATTCTCCTTCAGGGGATATCAGGTTCGCCATCAAGTGAGCGATTTTTGATACGCTGCTGCTGCTGATAGATGGATGTTTGAGTAGAAGTAATATTCACTTATTTACAATCGATCAATTCTGACTGAAACTGAAATTACAGATTCACCTACCTTAAATTAAGCACAACTCGTGTCAATGTTTTTTCTTTCTCATGTACTAGTATTCACAAAGTATAAAAGCGGTATAGAGAAAGTTATGTAATACTGCAAAAAAATGATGCCGAGATTTGGATGGAAATTCACGTTATGGAGGGGGGGTCGCTACCGATTTTTCCGTTACAAATAATATGAGAAAATCATAGTTCAGTGGAAGCACCACTAGTTTGAACTCAATACTCTCAGGTAGAATTTCGTCATCAATAAGATTAATGACATTACGATTTCAAGCTTTTTAAACTACAATATATTTCGCTAATGTAGAAATTGTTATAGATGAAATCTTCAAACTTCGTAATGCTATTGTATCTGACGATTTTATGAATAAAACAACCTCATCAATCATAGGACATTTTTAATCCTGAATTCCCTGACATATCAATATATTCGTATACTAAAAATTATAGATTTATTATTCTAAGTCAAAATCGTAATTTTAGGTAGCATGGAAACTAACTGACTGCATACTACTCGAGTTTTTACAATTGACGTTCCTCTGCAAGAACTTGTACATTAATTAATGTATGTGTTTATAAAAAATAACATATAAAAGCACTCTACACACTAAAATTGAAAACTGTTTCTTGTAAATCGAACTTTCATATAAAAAGCTAGATTAAATTGTTACACAGTCCGTGGAAAACCATTTATCTTACAGCGAACGCACGGTGTAAAGTGCACCTTCCACCGTCTCGATTTCCCCTCCAGCAGCTGCAGCCGCAGCTGCTGGTTGAGTTGCAGGAGGTGCATCGGAGAGAAAAGTGGCCGTTTGGCGGCGGCCAAAATGTATACTTGGGATTACGTAAGCGCGTGTGCTCGAGTTTTGCGCGGGTGCCGCCCGGCGGGCGTGTAACAGGTTCCCGATCGCTGCTCGCTTTCTACAGGCAGCCAGCCACCCGGGATGGCAGGCGAGATACGGTGGGTGGCGCGGGGTGACACCGGATTGCAATGCTTTTCTGACAGGGTGAGTTGGATTGCAAACATTTAAAACCAGACGTAAATAAAGCTTTTAACGCTTACAAGGAGCATTCGTGAAGTGAAACACAACGAAATGCTTCCTATTTTTTCGTATTGCGCAAAACAATGAAAAAAAAAAGCTTGTGAAAGCTTTAGATGAAAAACTTACAATAACAGGTAGAAATAAATAATTGTGTCCTTTCTGACAATCTACTTTTAATACGAAGCAAAAGGCATCGGAAAGTAGAAGCGGCGAGATACCGCGCGTTCCTAGAACACGGGGAATGGGCTAATGGTGATGAGGGTTTACCCCCAGATGACGCTGGAAATGGGGCCAGAATGGGAAAGAACGGATCATGCGAGGTTCGTGACCCGTAAACCACTGCTTTCGCACGCACCTGGAAAGAGCCGAACGGACCAAGAAAACGACGATTAGAGAAGGCAGCCTCTAGGATTCCCATCCAACTAATGACCAACCTCGACCCCACTACTTAGTGCTAACGAATGTCAGTAACTGTCGGTGTTCAAATTCACTTCTCCCGGTCTACGCACTTGCAGTTCACCGAAAATGTTCACCGTTCCGATAAATGAAGTATGAGAAATATGTTTTGCCATTTTATATCAGAAGTAAGGCTTTCACTGCCTTCCATGCAGCAAATTCATGTAATTTCTGGAAGCTACGGAATGGAACTGAAAATCACTAAATTTAAATGTCCTAAAGAAGAACGATTTCTCTCAACTTGAATAAATCAAAGTCGCAGAAAATCAGTTATTCGCAGAACCAGAAATACACTTCACAAAGAATTACATTTATTTCATTTTTCGTTAGACTGTTCGGTTTACAGCTGTATGATTACAGACGTAACCACATACATATTCGATGTGTTCAAAGGACAACCTTTTTGCAGTTATGTAGCTTACTACGAAAACAAAGACATAACATACGAAAAGAAAACACGATTGTGACGATTACTGAATGCATGTGGTGGCAATATAGGAGCATAACTGGCATGCAATTCTGTGGTCAGGACGGACCTCAACCTTTTTGCATATTTCTCTAAACCACAAGTTGGTGAGTGTGGTTGTTTACAGAAGGAAGTTGCCGAGGTCAAAGGCCCAAAAATGAAAGTTATCGAATGTATTGATCTAGCATTGTCAAAAATCTTCATTTCTTGCTTCAACATTGGTGTGAAGATTAAACATTGGTGTGAAAGGTAGAAGCCATCTTGGTAAAATTTAAGTAAACCAAAAAAAAGCCGAGTAAAAATTGCTTGATTCTACGACAGCAATATCCCGCCAGAGATACTGATAAACCGAAAAAGCAAGCCGAGGGGTGACAGTACAAATTAAAGAATGGAAGCGTGCTAAATTTACTCTCAAACGAGAGAACCACGGTAACAAATGCCTCTTGATCGGAACCCAAGCAACCCGAAAAAAGCAAGCCGTACTGTAACTGGGCAGTACGAATTAAAGAATGGAAGAAAGTCCTCTAAAATCTCTGGAAAACGATTGTGGTGCATGGTCGAAACTGTAAGAGGAACGAAGGCTGCGGGGGCAGAGTCGTAGCAGAAGCATATTATGATAATGAATAACCATTATTCTGAGAAATAGAAAATTGTAACGCCGGAGAAGACTAAGATGGTAACAATCAAGAAGAAGAAGAAGAAGGAGAAGAAGAAATAGAAGAAGATGAATGAGGAGAAGAAGAAGAAGGAGGAAGAGAAGAAGAAGAAGTAGAAGAAGAAGGAGGAGGTGGAGAAGGAGAAGGCGGAGGAGAAGAAGAAGGGGAGAAGAAGAAGGAGGAGGAGAAGAGGAAGGAGGAGGAGAAGAAGAAGAAGAAGGAGGAGGAGAAGAAGACGAAGAAGAAGGGGGAGGAGGAGAAGAAGAAGGAGGAGGAGAAGAAGAAGGAGGAGGAGAAGAAGAAGAAGAAGGAGGAGGAGGAGGAGGAGGAGGAGAAGAAGAAGAAGAAGAAGGAGGAGGAGAAGAAGAAGGAGGAGGAGGAGAAGAAGGAGGAGGAGGAGAAGAAGGAGGAGGAGGAGAAGGAGAAGAAGAAGAAGAAGAAGAAGAAGAAGAAGGAGAATATTCCCGACAAACAGCTCGCTTCCAGCCGCGGAGAGCCTAATTTTGCATAACAAACCGCGCGACTAGTTGGCGTAGTTTCACCTCCCGCGCGCGTGCGGCGTAATGAGCAGCTGAGCGCAAGTGCGTCAGAGGCGCCGAACTGGAGCAGTAGAAGGGGGCGGGGCCGGGGCAGGGGCGGCGCAGGGCGGCTGAATCATATGACGTTACGAAACGCCCGTTCCGGGGCGCGCGCCACGCGTCACCTGAGCTGTCCATCGCCCGCGGACTGTCCTCGTTGCTATTAATCGCGGAACTTCTATTATTCGGAGAATTCTTGAACGATGGATTCAAGAAATAGTAGAGTGGAAGGTATTAGTTACGAAATTGGCCACCACATTTTATCAAGGAATGCCAAATTCTGGAAAATCAGTCATGACTTCGCAACATTGTCAATAATTTGCGTTCTAACTTTCTCAGGAGTTAAAGGTATCTCATGTGATTGATCTTTACCTTCTTCGGTCATTTCTTTAGATTTTTTTGGTAAAAATAACGGATAGAAGTTCTCGCCTACAAAATAAAAATTGTTTCTATTTCTCGCCAATGAAGATGGGTTTGGAATGCTTCAGTGCTCGCTGCGAGCTTTTGCCATCAAATATTTATTGAGTCAGGGAGGGGGAAGCAAGGTAATGATTCAAGAAAAGTTGCGCGGGTAATAGCAACGTTACGTCCAGAGGCGACCAGAGGGTGGACGGGGTGGGGTGTGTGGAGCACATGAGGCAACATGCAACAAGCACCGTATTAGTTGGAACCCCGAATTTTTTTATTTAAAAGGCATTTAAAGAAATGCATTTATCTCTAATCCAAATTTAACGCTATAAGTTATTTTTGATGCATGGACAAATTAATTCTGTTTATGAATTGGAGGCGGAGGGGTTTTTTGTTCGAATTGAGGGGAACCTGTAGATCAACCGTCACAAGCCCCCGGGTTTTTCAGGGCGCCCCTAGTCACACCCCCGCCCTCAAACTACCATACGTATCGGGAGACCCCACTTTCGATGCTCGAGGCCGGACGAGCTAGGCAACTATTTTTTTAGCAGAGTACAAATAACATTTTTTAACCGGATAAGCCGGGAGCATAGCTTGCCTTGCCTGGGGCGGTGTTCCACAGGGGCGGTGTTCCATATGGGTACGCATTGGGAGATAAAGGGCAATTAATTTTGATTTAGCTACGCCGAGACCGGCACACACAATGACTCTTGCCAACAAACGTTCATTTATAAAGGCGAAAGTCGGCAACCAAATACCTGTCGCTTCGTAGAGTTTTCGACCTGTTTTCGGCAAATGCGGGCGAATGAGGGCTCTGGAGCCGGCGCCCGCCTCACATCACGGCCGCCGCGGTGGGGGCGGCCGCAGTGAAAGGTCCCATTGGGGAAAGTGGATCGAGAGAGACAGCGCGAACCGCACCGCGGGCGGGTGAAAGGCAGCGGCCGAAGGGCTAAGGGCGCCTTCCCACGGCGCGACCGCGGCGCGCTTCCTTCAAGGAGCAGAGCCCTTCCGACGCAGCCACCGCCGGAGCCACGGCCGCACTGCCACCCGCCGTGGAAGGGGGTGGGGGTCTGGAGGGGTAGGTTTCGCCGATCCTCCGGCGACGACGAACAAAGGGACTGGAGCAGGTAGAACGCTGCGGCCGCGGCGACGGCCGCGGCGCAGTAGGAGACTCCCATTTAAAGCTGTGTTCTGCTAGAGGTGGCGCGTGGCCCCTCCTCCGCTTCGCGTAGCTGGAGTTCGGCGTCGGCAGCCGCAGCAGCCGCCACCCGCTGCAAGGCCTCCATTCAAAGCAATGCTCTGCTACGCGCCGCGCTGCTGCGAAGCGCGCCGCGACCGCGCCGTAGGAAGGGGCCCTAAGGGCCACCAACCACTTTGGGGATGACGCTCACGCCGTGAACGGCATTTTCTGTCACTTCCGATAAAGAGTGACATATGAAGTGCATATTGGAGTGATGGGGAAGAGACAGAAATTACTGTGCTCACTGCTGTCCTCTGCGGGCAGAGGGATCTGTTGGGAATGAGGTCGGAACGTGTACGACGTTGCGATGCCATCATTCTAACAAATGAATGACGGATTTTCAACTTGTCAACTTGTTACAATTTTTGGGGGAGAAAATATCATCACATGGTTCATGACTTACTGATAACGACTTTGCTAGTTGTATAATAATTTATGAAAATATTTAAATAAAGCATGTTTTCTCAATAAACAAAAATTGGTACTTTTGGCATTCAACTTATTTATGTTTTCCAGCCTTTTATTAATATAAACTAAAAATGCTCACTAATCCATTTTATTTTCTCGAGTCTCATAAATCATTACATATTTGCTCATGTAGGAATACGTATGTGTCTTTATTACCACACAAGTTAGGCCTTATACTATACTCACACACTTTAAATGTTCTATTTATCAATTAAATTAAATGGGGTACGGATTTTAAACATATTCGTTTAGAAGCATCTAATTGCTAAGAAAAGTTTTGTATTCTGTAATGAGCAGACATTCGCTTTTTTTTCATTTGCGACAATCAATTTCCTTGATTGCGCCTGAAACTTTAATCAAAGTATCTTCAATTCTCTTTTACAGCGAAGATATTTATTCCGCCTTTCAGAAACCGAATTTTAAAAGCACGTTTGTGATGAAAAACTTAGTGGGTGTAAATTCTGCACTTTCAACACCCACAAACAAACGATCCACGAAAATAAAAAATTAATTGAAGTGCATAATAGTGTATTATAAAATGATGATATAATGATGTGTATTAATACACGATTACGAAGTACATTACGACACGAACGAGGAACGAATGAGCTTCTTATACTTTATACGAGTGAGCATCCTTTGCTTCTTATATCGAGTTTCAAACAGTACTTTTTCTAATAATAATAACTATGATAAGTTATGCTTGGTTATCATTTCTGTCGTTTATCGTATTTTTGGATGTGTAATTCCATGTCTAATGGACTAACGTTCAATATTTCAATATTTTCCTCTATTGGTGTGGTTTACCGTTCCATGTTGATCGCGGGTCTTTTCAGCATAATGAAAGAATTACAGGAAAGATAAACAATGATTAATTACTCCTCAATGCTTGGTTTGCAAATTCTCTGTGACAGGTGAAACACGTGTAGGTTGATGAAACAGTACGAAGTTGATGAAACATACGAATATGCAGGCTGCAGCCATCTAAAATGAAAATTTCATAATGGGAGTAGAAAATGACATATAATTGAATTCTTCAAAAGAATTGGTAATCAGAAATTACACCAAAATTTCAGGAGCTAAGAGTATCAAATTTTGTTTGGATTATCTTAATTATTTTTGGCAAAGGCGCAATCACCGTTGATGTGAATAAGTTTTATTACGTTACTTAACCTAAGTATTCCTAAAAGAGTCGGTCAGAAATAATTTTCCCTTCACGATCATCCCTATAGTCGGCAATTACGATAATACACATGCAAAGATACGATAATACCATTACGATAATAACTACGATTACGATAATAGACACTATATCTTGAAATTTATAACATTGGCACGTCTCGCAAAATCGAACTCATTATCCCTAAAGATTATCCTAAATTGTGATTCTTTTTCTGTGAAAACCGAGATTCTTTGTTAGCTATTATTGAGAAGAGGAATTGAATATAATCTTGCAATATTCGTTTGAAAATAAACTTTAAGTTTCTCTTCGACGAGTTTTCAAGAAACCTGCGAAGGAAATGAACAGTCATGCGAACACTCTGCGGACATATCGAGTGGGCAAACTTCAACCTCCTGTTCCCCTTTCTCTTCTTGCTCCTGCTCCTGTGAATGCTCCTCAATGCAACTACCTTCGTGCATTGGTCAACAGCTTCTCTGTTAAAGAAAGAAGTTTTTTGAAGGATAGCATGAGTCAGACCAGACTCTGTAAGCTTTTAAAAACGTCCATTATCTTCTGATTCAATAACAGCGGACTTTCTTTAATTTCCGCTTATTCTTCGCACTTCCTTTTCTTTCGTCAGAATTCCCGAGACGTAACTTAACCAAATCAACCACCAGAAATCATAACCAAGATGTTCCACACGATCAAGCAATCGAGCACGTTCTTATGCAGGTTGAACAGTATTCTTCATTTACATATCGAAATAAGTCTTTTTCCACGTTATGAAATTATATTCTTTTTTCGAGTATCATATGACTTCTTCAACAAACCATATTACCAAATAAACAAGAAATCTCGTAATAAATTCTCAACAAACGTGCTAAAAGATTCGACATTATTTCCTCATCACGAAAATCTATCTGTTTAGTTTCATCAGCTGAGATACATTCTTCACCGTCACTTAACAAGGAAGTCGCGTTATCTCATGATGATGGCTTTTCATTTGACAAAAAGAATATATATGCCTTACAGTTTTAGTTAAGTTATTACATTATAAATGTGTTTTATTCTTCTTCGTACCTTGTTTTACACAAAACATTTGAACAGCAAAATTTGAACATCAGTAGCGGGTTAGGGCCTCTGCCGGTGAAGGTAACATTAATTTTGATGCTGATGTACAAAATCAGAGACTCCTGTTTTCTTTCTTTCTCGTATATAAAGTAGTATGCAGGAAGTAAGTAATTCTGTTGAAAATTGATTTCGAGATTTCAACGGAAATACACTTTTTAGAGCCATCAGAGATTTTTTGAAAGGTCCGTCTGGCAGTCTGTCCATCAGTTAATAACATTAGCGACTAAACTATTCGGAGGATTTTTGCCAAAATGAGTACTAACCGAGCGATTTATCCCGCCTTAAGTCTTAAGATTTTGAAAATAATTCATTGCATTTTGAGCAGCTTTGGTGGCTTAGGACATCCATCAACTGATGACACTGTAGTGACTCTAACGGTTACGAAACTGACGGTGGCAGGATTTTCGAAATTAGCTAGGTACCTAGGTTCAATTCAGCGATAGTGTGGAGAATTCTAGCGGCCGGATGCTCTGATCGGTAGTTTCCGTGGTTTACCCGATCAATGTCAGGCGAATGCCGGTGCAGTACCCTAACAAACGGGCCACGGACCGCACGCGATCTTTCCTTCCTCTTCCTTGTACTATCCTGACTTGCACGCACTTACACTTACTTGCAATACACTAGCACAAATGCCGGCAGACCTGTCAGGGGCTTAGAGCCTGTCTCGGCTGAGGCTGGGCCGTGATGGAGGGGGATACCTGGTTGGGGAAACCCCCTCTAGCCGACGGCATATCGGCGCAGTATCTTTCCATCCTGCAGGGAAAATATCAACGCCATATCCACGCAAAAACATGTACTACACGTATGGGCCTAATAACCTTAGCAGTTGACGCGTCCCTAATCACTTAGCGAATCAATCATGACGGTCCAGGAATATCATGCGTGATTTGCATCTATAAATCAAAAATATTCTGTGAGGTAACATTATTGGAGATTCACAGATGATTATAATACGAAGAACACACATCTCGTAACTCTTAAAGATACTCTAATAATATACCTCACGAGACACCTGAGTAAATTGGGTTTTCCATTCCAGTAATTTAGTATTGTTTAAGTTGATAAAAGTTTACTACTTTTACAACCTTCACAATACTTCGTAAAGTAATACTGTAATAAATCTAATTTCCCTTGACATTGAGTAATAATTAGGTTCTGTTTCAGTATCACTTCGGAAAATTAAATTTAATGGCATTAAATGAACCATGTAACAATGTTTTGATATATAAAAAAAATTATATTTTTTGTACGATGTTCTTATACAAATCTGTTTCCAAAATAAAGGCAAGTCGAAACTGATTTCCATTACGTTTTTGACCTATTAGAAGTTCATTATTTCCTATCTAATTTTAAACATGGCCAAAATATGATACAGTCTTTTATTTCAGTGACTTTTGAGACGACGGCATGTGTTAAGCTAACCAGACTTTTCCTTTCAATAGACATTTCTTAGAAAGAAATTTAATAAGGGAGAATCTGAACTTAATCTCAGAATAGAATAGAATGAGTTGCGAATAAAGCAAGTCAATTCGATTTCAAAGATATCAACACTCAACTTCACAAGTCGATTATTGAATGACGAATGATGTTTCATACGCTATTATAAGGCAATGGCATTGCTTTGAACGCCTCAATCACAAGATAAAACGAAGACCCTAGGAATTCGCATCAATAACCTACGTCTCTGTGCCGCGTGGTTGCCGTCGCAGCCGTGGACACCCTTTGGAATGACGAAAGATTTCACTAGTAAGTCTAAACCGACACTAGCTCAACCGAGTGGCTTTATTCGTTGGTATGTGGCTACTGAACTCCCGTTCAGTACCTGAACCTATTGGAAACACCTATCGAAGTTGGTCATCTATTGGTCATATTACCGTATCGCTTAAAGTGTACACATTTTCACTTCTCCTATCGGTATCAGCCGTTGCTAACCGACAATATCTCTGTGTTGGTTTATGATCTGAAGCAATAGGGTCGATAAAAGTGGATATCTGACGTATAACAATGATTCTTACAATGAAGTTGAACTTGAAACGCGGCCATCCCCTCTTTGCACACCGCTTATCTTTGGATTAATTGATTGTGGCCGCGTCAAATGCTACAGCCTTTAGTTCCGTACGTGCTGTGTATGTTGTATCCCGGGTATGGCGGTGTTCGTCCCTCGTGAATTGCAGTGCCGACATATACGTCGGCAGCTGGGCTTTCGCCAACCTGATTTCCAGTCAGCCGGGACAAGCTCAAAGCGACCGACTGGCCTCACGACATGAGTGGTACTCGAAGTATTGTTCGTATAAGTGTAAGAGGACAGACGGGGTAAGGATGAGGAAGGAAAGATCGCATACGATCCGTGGTCCGTTTGTTACGTTCCGGGAATCCACGGAAAACTATCGATGAGAGCAGCCGACTACCAGAATTCTCCTCCAAACAGAGGTTGAATTCAAATCAATTATTCAGCTAATGAGGAAAAATTATCTCACCGTCTCTCTTAATGTCTAAGTAAAAGCAATAAATGCTACGGAAAATGAAGAACATTTTCCATATTTTCAGTCGCTAATTCATCGATTGTTATATAATGAAACAGTACCTAAGGTTCGTCAGTAATAGCGTATCTCCGATCGCTATTTCATTAATATAAGCGTTAATGATTTATAGGCCCCGATCGTCATGGAAGCAATAGCAGAACGCTGCCAAAAGTACATCTGTAGATTGAACTATCACCAAAATCATCTCGCTTGACAACAGTGAAAACACACGGAGGGAAAAAGATATTTCAACCGCTAGATATAGATACAAGTTTTATATAAAGGTGAAATAAGGCCTTTGTAAATAATTAAAAGAAAATGTCAAAGGAAAAGGTTCTGCCTGAGGTTATTTTGTAATTATAAAAAAATCACCAAATGTTCAACTGTAAGAACAAATAGTGAATAAAGTGTATTTAAAAAATAATATCAGCGAATCGATATTTTGATTGTTATCAGCAAAGAAACTAATTAAATACTAGTGTGCATGTTGAGGTTCCACAATATTAGCGTATCGAAGAAGCTGTTCTCGTTAATTCGGCTAAGAACAGTGTATATAAAATCAGTATCGAAGCCAAGAACCGTAATGGAGTCGCGCCGGCAACCTCCGTAGTTGGGCTGCGCACCGACGTCGGCGCCGCGGCGGCGCGGCGGGGGCGGCGCGGAGGGCCTCGACCGGACTGCAGGCTGGCAACAGCTGGTTTCGGGCAACCCCCGCTGTCCCCGTATTCCGCTCCGCGCCGCTGCTGCACCAAGGCGATAGAAAGGAACTGCGGGCCTGCCTCCCCGCGAGCTCAGCTGC
>BOPP01000037.1:9766543-9842496 GCA_017312745.1 Gryllus bimaculatus
GTACAAGAGGCACAGGCGTAGAGGCCGCCTCGGACACACACTTCTCGAGTGACCATCCGCGTTGCCCTATTCCCAAACAAGGTGTAAAGATCAATCATATAACACGGATGTGTTGCAGCCAAAAGGCGTAAGGCAAAAGGCGTTTGCTTCGTGGAGTACAACGTTTTATCCTAAAATCCCTTCTGGAAACTTTTAGCATATAACACAGTGTTAGGTGGATGGGTGGGTGGAGGGTCTAGCGTAATATTACCCGCGCGCAACGTTTCCACTTCCGGGTAACTCCACTATGAGGCCAAAATGGGTTCGCCGTTTCCGCGCCTCTTCTATTTGAACCGACCGAGGTTTTTTAGCCTTTTATTCTTATTTTGTTTTATTAACATTTATAAATGTAAGGATAATAATGAGATATTCCTCGATCGATCTGATGCCGCTTTCTGACTTGTTTATTTAATACGAATGTACAATGTTCACGTGATTTTAGTCATAAAAACAAAGAAATTAAAATTTCCCCTAGATTGCGTCTAGCAGATATGAAGGATGTATTATTGCGAAGGAACAAAACATTCGTCTCTTGTTGAAACGATATCATGACCTTCATCAACCAACTCTTCTATGTAACATTGAGCAGTCCGTTGATGATACGATCGCTTTTTCGACGGTAGATGTGGGAAAGAGTTATCTTTACTCTATCACGATTATCTCCGACTTCTCCAACTTCTCAGTAACATTTCATCACGATTTACGTGCTTGCATTAACGTGTTAAACGAAATCGTTTCTCTGTCAACTTGCTGATGATCGTGATATGGAATTCCTTAAAGAGTACTTTAGCCAAATATTTACTCTCAAGAGACGAGATCCATAGGATTCCTTAATATGTATTACTACGAAAGTGTTTAAAGCCAAAAGTGATTGCTTTGATGGTGAAAAGTTGGAAAGGCATATTATTATAAATTTACTTACTATATTTTTTGCATTTTATTACCTCTTTTAAGTAAATTTCAATTTTTTTATAATTAGTAGAAATGACGCACTATAACAGCAAAAATTGGCAAAAAAGTTACACAAGGAAGTATGAAGGAATGTTTCACTTCAATTTTTAAAAAATATTGCACCATATTATGAAAACTGTACTATATATAATATCATCACTACACGAACAGCATTACAAAAATATGACAGTATAAACTTTTTCACTCTGTATTTCGCCACTAAGACAAAGGTAGAACGGCAGAATAAGAACAAAATAACTATATATTTGGCTCGAAAAAAATGTGAATTAAAATTTTGAAACATGAAAAATAGTAGCGGGCAAAAACGAAAAGCACAACGTAACGTTCCTCAACATTTGTATTTTCTCCAAAATTGTCTTTATTAAGGCCAGAGGATACGGAAGGGACAAAACAACGGATATTTCAGTCCATTTCGAAAAAATAAACAGAGAATCTAAATGTTTGTACGGTGAAAAAATGTACCTTACACAAACTAGTCACTGGACGAGCCCAGTAGTACAAAAAAAAAAAAAGTCCCTCATCCGTTCGGGCCAAAATTCTCGCCATTAAGGCCGAGGAACAACATCACTTTGCGGCTTTCGACGTCGAAAAAGCGCGTCTTCCCAAGCGCGTTCGCTTTCCATCGAGGTCATCTCGATCCGGCAGGCGCGTGGAGCAGCGCGGCGGCGCAGGGAGAGTGCGCGGGCGGATCGGGGCTCATCCGCTGGATGAAAGCTGCCTCGCGCCGCCTTCTTCCCAACTGCCTCCGCTGGTGCATGCCCCACTGCCACGCCCCCCTCGCGCCGGCCACGCCGCTCGTCTTCCACCGCTGAGGCCGGCGCTCGATCCCCGACTGATCCAAATGGAATCGATGGCGGGAGAAGCGGGTTACCGGAAAAAAAATCTCGCGCTTCTCCCATTTGATCTATCTCTACAATTACGCCATTGTCATTCATATCAAATATTCAGAATTCATGCAATTCACGAAATCATGCAACAGACACCACCAGGTGTGGCTATAAGGGTTAAACTCTGGAATTATAATAAATAAATGCCGTCCGGGTGGCTAATGGCTAGCGAGATTGCTTTCCATGTCGCGACTCCGGATTCAGTTAACCCAAATCGTTTGGGTTGATGATTGTTCTGGTGGAAGCTGAGAGGCTTAAAAATGAGGATGGCGGAGGAATAAAAATTCTTTTTCAGCCTCCACCACAAGCCGTCGACACATATTCACAAATATACTTTTCTCTCATTTTCTGTGAAAACGGAAGTAAACACATATCTCTATTCAATACGTAAACAATTCATACAAATCTATAAATAAAATTATATTTTAAATTCACCATATATAAAATATTCTTTATAAGACAACATCAAGTCGGCTAGAACTAGCCCTATATCCCCTTTCCCTCCCCGAGAAAAAAAATTTGGTTGCGCTACTACTTTTCAGTAAATTTAACCTCATGAAATCAGAGGAGCAACATTACTTTTAAAATATTATTTATGTCATGTAATTCACATTTATGACAGCAGTGTTCTTACTTACGCCCTCATTGACGTTTGCATGATGGTCTAGGGAATAGGAACATCTTTGAAGAAAAAGCCAAAGCAATTTCAGTTGTTTTAGAAGGGATTCTCCCGTATTTCTTCATAATGTTATTACTGTTAATCATCCCACTATCCCCATCCCTGAATGTAAGCAAAAGCTGAGAAGCAGGGAACCGTAATAATTACATAAATTAAAAACTGACGTACTGCTTTGGAGAATCCTACAGCCTTTTAGATCGCGGGTAGAAGAAACACTCCAAGTCTTCAGAAGTTTCTCTTCAAATACATAGAAAAGTAAATGACAATGAATCCTCTTCCATGATGCTACTGACATTCAACCATTTCTTCGTGTTGAAGATGAGAAATCAAATTGGAAAACTTATTACAGTCCTTCACTTTTTCACGCCGAGTGCAATCGCTTTAACATCTGAACCGCAAGTTCATGGGATGGTACATCCTTCAAACACGATGCAGCATTTTAATATTATCTGGATGTTCCGTCACCCTTCTCCCCTTTTACTTCTTCACGGGAAGTTCTCTTCATTGTTTGTATCAAAACGCGGGCATCTCAAGCATTCTTGTCTCCAGCAGTACCTCTAGTGCCACCGTCACCAGCCACTAACCCCCACACTCTCCCTAATGGCATTCCCTCGCTTGACTTCTCACCGCTTCCATTGCATCCCCGCCGCATCATGATTGCCCGGTTAACCTGAAACCATTACCTTCACGCTGCCCCGCCCCTTTCTTCACTGCCCCTGTTACAGGGACCGTTGGAACCTTCCTTCATTTTCTAATTATGATTTGCAGCCTTGATGCAACTGAATGTAATAATTATATTTGCCATAGACCTATATGGGAGTTATTTGATCAATAATAGATCAAATATGATGAAACAATCTCATTCCAACTTATATGTATCATCTGTCTTTTATCTACCAAAATCAAAACGAATTTTTAAATACTTTTTCAGATAGTTCATGAATCATGACACGTCTCGGTAGCAGAACGTCACAGGCCTCCGCGTTCGACCCATCCCCACCGCTGCTACTCCCGTTATAACCAGTTGTCCCCGTCGCTGCCATCACCTCCACTGCCACCATTTTTCCTCCCTACCACCTCCGTCACCGTCACCGCCGACTCCGCCCCGGCGACTTCCAGCTCCGTCTCGCACGCGTCTCCCCGCGCGACTTCCTCCGCGGAGGAGCGACTCCGCTTCCCGGCTGCTCTCACGATCCTCCCGCTCCGCCGCCAACTATCGCCAGCTCCCACATTTTCCCTTTTGTTCCACGCGACCGCGCGAGTCTCCCTCGGCGAGCGACGACGACGTCGGTCGTCATCGTCGACGCCTGCGACGGGGTGGGGTGGGGGGACGGCGAGCGCCGGCGCGCGCGCGGACCACGCGAGAGCACGCGGGCCACCGCCACCGCCGCCGCCGCTGCCGCAGATTGGAGATAGCGCGTCTCCGATCGGAGTCCTAATTACCTCTGCGGCTCCGCGTCGCGTCTCATGGAAAACGCTCCCAGGCCAGCCCGTCGTCGTCGGGGCTCGCAGCGGCGCGCAGCTTGGAAGGCGCTAGACGTGTGTGCCTAGATCATTCTTGAGACTCGTGTTTTGTATTTTGGCAGTACCGGTATTACACGCGCACGTTTTGATTCATTGATTATTTCGTGTTTCTGGGTGCGTAAACAGCTGAGGTCATTAGTCCCGTAATTGCAGTGCATGTTTCTTCCTCCAGAGATAGCTGTGATTTCCCCCTACTAGATGAGATCCGACGCCGACGTATACGTCGACTAGCGGGGTTTTCCCAATCAGGTATCTCCCACCAGAGGGTAACCACTCACCCGAGACAAGCTCTAAACTCCCGACTGGTCCCCCGATATGTGTGGTAGTGTGGTGCATGTTAGTGTAAATGTAAGTAAGTAAGTATATAAGAAGTGAACTTACGGAAGATTATATATTTGAGAGCAGAGGAAAATTGAATGAAATCAGTATAATATATATGTGTGAAAGTTGTGGAGAAACGAACATTAAAAATATACACCCCAATTTGTATATTCTCCTACTTTGAAATCATGAAAATAATACATTATGCACCTAGTTTATCGTGCTAAGCTTTATTGCATGAGTACATTTTGCCAACGAGGAACGTTAGAAGCGAGTTTTCAAATTTGAAATAAAGAAACATTATAAAGGACTTGCATACATTATTTTTAGCAAAAGGGCATTATAAGTTTATAAGAGAATCAAAGTTAATTTTTGGAAAGAGCTTTATTGTGACGTCACAGGTATTTGACATCTGTGCGAAGAAAATGTTGGTGGGCTGTTCGGTAACTCCACAATTCTCTCGTTGCGATTCGGTGAACGTGTGATGACGCTATTATTGGTGCCATACACAGCAAATACGTCATACTCTGTGCCTTTAGATACCATACGGTTAGCGTACCGGACTGTTGTATTACACAAGTTGGCGGGTTCAACCTGATCGAAGCCGTGGATTTTTGAGGGCGAAAAATCTTCGTGCCTTCCTTCGGAGGGGAAGTAAAGCCGGCTGTCCCGTGTTAGTAGATTTACTTGCATGTAAAAGATACACAAGCCTAAATGACGCCTCTGAGCTAAATTTATTTTCGCCCCGTGTTTCTCGCCCAAGAAATACCTCCTTTCTCTCCTAAGTTGGTGACAGGAGCCTAGCGAAATTTGCGTGGTCAGACGGAAGAGCAGGCCTGATGGCCCGAGTCTCGCCGCGTTAAATAAGACATTAATTCAATTCAATTCAATTTTTATGATCGCTTTCTTGTAACGTAAAAGATCGTTTCTAATGCCTAAATAAAAAAAAAAAATTCCTGCCAGTTTTCCACATGCTCTTGAGGGACATGTAGTGAAAGATGGGGTATCGCTGAGGCGAGGCTGTTGCGATGGGCAGAGGTCGAGGCGAGAAAGAGGATCTACTCGAAGGCTCTCGGAGAGCTTTTCCGGTGTTCAAACACGGCTGTAAAGACGGCCACGCCTCCCAGACGGAGCGGGCGGAGTTCATAAGAAGCCGGTATGAGATGCGGGGTCACTGAACTTAAAGTTTTTGAAGTTGTTTTTTTAAGGTCCGGCTAGTGACACAGGAAGGAGGAAGGGGAACAGGGACCCCGGGCTTGCATCGAAGCTTCCAAGCATCTTTCTTCTATTTGCTCGTCGAAGTGGAATGCTAAACACAATCAATGGTCATTGAAAAGAACGAAGAGAGAAGAATAATGAGAATGGGGTGACTACTTGGTCCTGCCGTCTAACAGGTAAATAAAACAAGTACTTTGGAAGATGTAATAACTAAGTAAGCAATTACTTTACAAACTATGAGATTTGTTCAATACAAATTTGGTGCAGGATTATTTTTTGTTTTGCTCTTTTCCCCACGACGACGAGATTGAGGTGTTTGGGAAAGAGACTTTAAATTAAAATTTTGTTTGGAGTTACTCCTGTTCGGAGCAGAGTGGAAGACAATGAGGAAGCGGGATGAAATAAGGAAGAATGAATTTGAAACGTGAAAGTGAAGAATGATGAAAGTAATTAAATGGGCGTAAAATGTTAAAAATGAATGTTCTAAATATGTAAATGAAGAAAATGACAGTTGTGAGGTACTATAAAAATAACAGGGACTGGTTAGCGCCGATCGAGAAGAGTGAGAGATGGGTGGAGAGGGGAGAGAAATTAACTAAGAGGATTTTGCAGAAGGTAAGATAAAAGGTAGGCTACCATTTTTAGCCCAACTTAAGAGAGGAAAATATAAGTTGACGAAGAAAGCAATGCACAAAAAAGTATCAAAGCTGCTGAAAATTGAAGAACGAAATATTTAATGATGATCAAAGCATTATTAAAACGATTTTTAATATTAATCTGCGAATCAATGTCAGATATGCAGTTGTATATGCAGTTGAACTCCCACATCCTCACACAGTGAAAGATTTATGAATTATTCATAATCATTATTTAATTTACCGGTGTTTACAGATCTATAATTCTGGGTAATTATCTTTCCGAGAATACAACTACAGCCTACTTAATGGAATTAATCCCACACATAAACGTCTTACGCAATATTTCTAAGCATCGGGAGAATAACACTGATAACCAACAAGTAATCATTGTTTTAACAACTCATTATTTTCGTAATTACAGTTGTGCCCAATATAATTTGATTCAATCTACCTGAGTATGAGTACCAGAGTACGTAAAGCGAACAAAGGCAGGCTGCTATCAGCACGCCTTTAGCTCCGCGGTTCAACAGTTGGCATCGAGCGTTCTATTGCGAGCGGTGTTCTCACGGCAGGCGAGAGTGAAAACTCGACCTCCACACAAAGACCTTCGCGCGCTCCATGCGTTCATCCTCCGCCCAATCGCACGCGGATCTCCGGCCGACGCGAGGCGCTCGTGCGCGCAGATTGATAACACGAAGCGCTGCGAGCGCTTTTCAAAGAGTAAACCTTAAGCCAAAATGTTCGCTTTAGATCGCTCCCATTCCCATGAAAACCACGCTGAGAAGAAAAATAGTAGTATACCTTGGATATAAAACAATACCACAGCCAAATGTCCAGAAATTTTACTTGACAAAAATTATGTTTGAAAACATACAATTATTACATTGCTGCAATAATGCGAGCTAAAAGTTCTGAACTTAATCGACAATTTAATGAGTACAATTCCATTACTTCACAAGTACAGCCACAAAACTGAAACAGGTTTACTCGTATACATATTAAAAACCAAGACCGTCAATGACATATGACCGCTCAGCTTGGAGTATTGCGGCAAAATAAAAAAAAAATTATTAATTTCAAAGAATACATAAGAAAGTTATAAGAAACAGAAAAATCTCTTGTTTATACCCAATCATTAAGTCCTTAAAGAAATTCAGCCGACGTGGATGACTGGGGTGGCTAAGAGCGTATACTGACTTGACGCTTCGGTGCGAAGGGTCGCGGGTTTGAGTCCCACCTTGGGCATGGCTGTTTGTCCCTTGTCTCTCATTTATTTGTTGTAACAGAGAGCCTCGCGTTCTGCTGAGCCCAGATCAGAGGAGCCCGTATGTGTATTTGTGTTAAGCGTATGGTCGAAAGAATAACCGGCCGTTGGCGGGATAAAAAAACTCTAGAAAAAATTAAAAAAGAAATTCAAATGTGAACGGACGTTGGCGGGATAAAAAAACTCTAGAAAAAATTAAAAAAGAAATTCAAATGTGAACGGACGTTGCGTTCGTTAAGACTGGCTTGTCATTCCTCTTTTTGTTTGTGTTAAATCGACAATGTTAACCATGAAGGAGAAACCGCAAACTGTACTTTGATACCTTCGAAATCAAGATCTGCATATAAATATACCTTTTGCATGTAAAATGACGAAATAAATGTTCGAAGCATAAATGACGAATAATGATTGATGATCGATAAGTGACCATGGAAATCATTCAATGGAATAATATGGATGGTCCTATTTTATTACTCTGAGACTGTATTCATGTTGACTGACACGTCCACGTAAGTTTCCAATTTCGATATCTTTTGAAATAATAACATAGCATTGTAAACATTACCAAAATTGTAATTTTTCTATTTGTGTATCAAACAAACATTTATATAAATGTTCTGAGTTATTCAGGAGAATTCTACAGAGGCTATCAATTCGACGATTTGATGCAAAGCAATGCCAAAGCCCGCTCCAACGGTTTTAATGCCCTCTGCGGTATTTTATTGTCCTCGACGGTATTTTAACGTCGCTGCTATGGCAGATGCAATTCATTGTTTAGTTGGTTCATTGCTATAAACCGAAATGCGTGTTTTATTTACACTAATAACAAAAATTTAATGAAGACGTCTTGAACGTGTCATTAACTTATTCATTGATTGATGCTATTATAGTATTAATTACAGCACGTGCTCGTTTTGTATGTTTTTGTAGTGCACGCGCCTTAAACAATTTATTATAGCACTCATTTCATACATAAGAGAGATATTACCAATGAAGCAACGTTTCTACCTTAAAAAAGAAGAAAAATACCCTCGAAGGCTGTGAGTTTTCTGAACTCATGTGCGGTGCATAGAATTGATGGCAGAAATCTTTGCTTGTCATGCAGAGAAAAGTGAACATGGAAACCTCAAAAGTATCATTACAGAGTTTCCGTAAGAAATTTGTTACTACTGTAACATACTGTTTGAGTCTAATAAGTAATGTTGTTGGGAAATTGTGGGATATAGTTAACATCATCTCAACCAAAAATCCGTTAATATAAATTTCATTAATAATATTTCCTCCTTACTTTCTAAAACAAAAGTAGCAAAAATAGGCGATGAATGCGATGTTTATAGAGTATAAAGGCCGAAACCATTTTAAATACAGTTTCATTGGTGTCTATGTTGTTTTTGCATTAAAACAAACATTTGACGTAACAGACTACTTCGTACAGATCCAAGAGAAACATCATAAAACTGAAAATAATGGAATGATATATTCTGAAAATCTACTGAATCAGTATACTAATTAGTTACATAAAGAAATAAATAATTATTCACTTTCGGGAAAAAGGCTGCCAGGCATTTCTGAAAAATGAATGTTTATCCTGGCGAGACCGTTCTCATGTTTTTATTTTCATGATTTTAAATGATTTGTTCATTTCAGAACGAACTATCTGAGAAGATATTTGCACCAAATGCGTGAATTATTTGAGAGAATTAAGCGAACTATCGTAAACTCAACGAGTAAACAAAACTTTCGTAGAAAGCTTTTCCGCCAGGAGACTCCTAGGCAGGGACTCAATGGATTTATTAATGTCCTAGCAAAGTTTTGGTTTTAAAATAGCCTTTTAGGCTTAGAAGAGCCGTATATATCAGGCCGGGCGATGAGCTAAATCAGAATTCCTTCATGATCTCGAAAAACTGTAGTCATACTGAATCAATAAGACCTATCAGACTAGGTTCGAATTAGGCAGTAGCACCCAAAAGAAGCAATAGAAAGAAGAATCATGTAGTGTTAGTCATGAAACGTGATGACTTTGTATATTCAATAGTCTTTTAATTATGAGGCATTATTTCCCTTTCCTTTTATTTTTATTATCTTCAAAGCTATTAATGTGAATCTTCATTGCATCAATCTACAAGTGATGCAAACATCTCATCTGTGCAAACGCAGAATAACACAGTGATTCCTCGATGAGTCGAAGGGGAACCGAAGAAATTAGAGGTACGACACTCGCATTACATGAAGGTGAAAGGGAGCTAATAATATTCAAGATATCAAGGAATTGTATTGTATAATTGTAAATAACCTGTAACAAGTATTGTACTTCAGCTTCTGGGTCAATGCCCCCCATCTCGCCCAGTTTCCCTGATCTTCGAGCAAATGCTGAGATGGCCCTTGTTTTGCTTCTGGACATAAATGTAACTTCAAATTAACTTCTCCATCATACGCATTTTAACTGTTTTTGACGCAAAAATAAATAAATAAATAAATAAATAAATAATAAATAGAATTCAAGTTACCGACGCGCGCTAGTCAACGAGCTCCTGCGCCCCGCGCGCGGCTGTGGCGGACGCTCGCCTCAGTCGCTTATATCACCTCGAAGCCGATGCGGAGTCGTCGAGGAAGAGGTGAGGTCTGGGAAGCAACAAGTTTTTCAGCACCGGGAGCCCCAGGGTAGGTCAGCTTCGGACCGGCTGCATCATGATCGGCACAGTGGCGAAAACTTGATTCGGCCGGGCAAAATCACTCGCGCCCAGTGACGTCTTTGAAATTGTCGACATTTCGTGATTTTCAAAGAACCAAAAATCCATTACCAGCTTGCGATATATTCGTATTGTAATGAACCAAATATAACAGTGTTTCGGTTATCCTGAATTCATTTGAGGGGGTGATGAAAAATAACTGAGCGGAGAAAATCCACGCAAATATTGCCAGAACCGAGTGGTACTCCGAAGTTTGCGGATTTAAAATCAGCATGGATGAGGAAAAATACACGGCAAAATTTAATTATTAAATCCTCTAAGGTCATTTAGAATGATCTAAATACGAATGGATTTTATTGATGCCCCGCCCCCCGCCTGTGATTTAAGACTAGTAATTTTTGCGACATTTTCAATCGATCAAAACTAAATTTTGGTCTTCTTTATACCAATACTAATATTTTTATACGAGACCTCTAAGTATTAAACACGTATTAAATGTTTCTTCGTCAACATTTGTTGAGTTGTAATTGAGGTGTACATAATAAAGGCTTCTTCGATTGTAATTTTTTTCTATCACTTTCCAGAACTAAATTCTTGCACACACACATAATAATAATAATAATAATAATAATAATAATAATAATAATAATAATAATAATAATAATAATAAGCTTCGTATTTTCTTTATATTCGTTTTCCTTTCATTCTCCTCTTCCCCTCCTCTTCCTTGGGGTTCTAGCTAATATGAAATTAGCAGGACAAATGCAGGGGTCCCTGCCACACGAAACGTGTGAAGCGTATGTGGGTTGCCTAATAAAACAATTATGACTAAAGAATGCTTTTCGCGGTACTGAGATAAATTTACTAAGATATTGAATTTATTATTATAGTTAGATGCAGTATGATTCATATCAATAATATAAGCTCTTTTGTAACACTTTCATGAGACTAATTAAACCTGACAAAAGAGTGTATTCCTTTTTATTTTATTTAACTGAAACAAGGTAAGGCAGCAGAAAAGGCAAAAAGCAAAATTCTCGTATTAAAAAAAGCTGCAAATAAAATGCCAATGAATGTTTTAGTTTTTGCCCAGACACAATCCACTCCATCTCAAGACGCCGCCGCAGCGGCGGCGGTGGCGTCGCGGGGGCAACGTTGTCTGCGAGTGTGGCGTCAGCGGTGGCAAGAACATCACCCTCCGCGAGGTCAAGCGCGGGACGCATACATCAGACTGAAGAACGTGAGGCGGCAATTGTATGCCTCATGGCGGCGGCACCGGCGGATGGAAAAAAAAATAAGCATTTCATAAATCAGTAATAGACGATAATCAGTCACGCTTTTTCCTGTGGGCTTTCCGAAGCAGTGTAAGCCCCGGAGCCCGAAGCATTTGCAACCCATTATTGTGAAATTGCTTTGGTTTTGGGTTATTCTTCTAGTTCTTTCGAACGATATTTATGTCAGTTTCGGTGTACGTAGATATGTGAAAGAACTGAGACTGGTATACCCAGCATTGGTAACAAGCCGGAGAGATAATTCTGTGCGCTAAGAATACGAGAGGATCGTGATATTTATTTATTATATTTTCATAGACCTAACCCGCATTTGTGTATTTGAGTTATATTGCCTCTTTTGGTTTGCGCGAGTGTCCCCAAATTATTGGATGTTAATTTTTCGTGAAATAATATAATAGAGAGAGAGAGAGAGAGAGAGAGAGAGAGAGAGAGAGAGAGTAACATTAATTTATAACTATAGAGAGGTAGATGACATTTTAATAATGAATAAGGAACTTGATTCGTCTTTTTATAGTAATACTGCTGGGAACCAAATGTATTTTAAAAATTATATTATATTCCATGAAAATAAAAAAAATTTGTTCTCTAAATTTAACTACAACAGGACTAATATTCATGATAGTTGCTATCCTTCGGTGTTCACACATCACTATAAAGAGTTTCAGAAGTGTGAATACGTCATCTTTCTTTTTTTACTCATTTTATTCTGAGACCTTCTGAATCCAAAACCGGAGAGCTACAAGGCAAACCAATGCACTGACATTGACTTCACTTGATTTTCCATATTTAAGCAGTTTGTTGGAAAGAAACCTGATGCGATGAGACAATGATATAGAAGAAGAATTGTGTGTCAATCACACATGACATTTCAATTAGTGACCCTGAAACAAGCTTTAAAAACCTTGCATTTAATTCACTGGCTATTCCTGAGTTTACGGTTTAGTACATGTAGTTTACCATTTTTAGAAGTGTTCTTGGGCCAACATTTTTTAGAACCTTTGAGTGGAAATCAAAAATAAATCAGGTAAGATTTGAAGAATAATGGCACAGACCGTAATAATAAGCTATTCGGAAACTTTCTAAGCACTTTCCTTTCAGAATCGAAGTAAAGAACAAATTCAAAAGTCAACAATGTCAACAAGACGATGATTCTTATAGATGTGACACACAATAAATGTATTTACTTAATTAAGTCCATTTTGATTGTATGTATTTTACTCTTATAATAAGGTATTAGTTAGATATTTTTCCTAAAATTTTCAATTTTCTTCTTTTTAAACTACGATGTTTCATCTTGCATAAAACTGTAAAATCGTAACATCTGAAACCAAAACCATAACCAGAAAGAACACTATGCACCTCAGAATAGTTTTAGGGCCTCCAATCATTTCCAAGGGTCGATGGATGCAGTCAATAGGTGAGAACCTCGGAAGCGACCGATCACAGCCACTACAATTCTTATCCAGAAACTGGCGTTGACCGACCTGATGCTTCGATGATGTTGAAAATCAGCCACCTCCGGAACTCGATGGATTGATTATTTTGTGTTTCTGGGCTGGACAATGACCCTTATGGCCATTAGTCTCGTAAGAGTAGTGCATGATATGTTTATGTATGTGGCGATGTTCCTTCCCTGCTAGAATGTGAAGCGTCGACCTACACGACGCGTCCTGGGGGGGGGGTCCTGCCTCCAGATATGTATTCCAGGGAATACAACCACCCGGGGAAGCTCTGATCTCCCTACATGGTTCACCGAGTAGAGCATGAAAGTTAACAAAGGAAGAGGAGTAGACAAGGAAGAAAAAATAAAAATCGCTCACGGCCCTTGATCCTTTTATTAGAGTACTGATACGGCAGTCGCCTGATATTGATCGAAACTACCAATCAGGAAAAATACAAACACCAGAGCAATCGAACGCTAGAATTCTCCTTCATTCGACTTAGCTCTTTATAGAGAGTTTAAAATCCACTGGGACTGGAATTTAAAAGGTTTTCCGGCAGCACAACTGAACTTGTTAACGTAATCGTTTTCTTACATCCTTCGCGAAACCATTTAATTACGAGGGATACACTAGACACCGTCGAATTTTCTCTGAAGTGATATCACTTTTTGGAGATCAAATATCCACATCATGGATATTCCGACGTACATGCCAGAAGAATAATTTCAGCTTTTCCTTTTTTATCACAAGTAGCAACGAAGCGATATTCTTGGTCTCCAGATAAGTGCACTACTAGAGGTTAAGCTAGGACTCACTGAGACGAACGGACTTTACGACTAAGCCCAAGGAGTGAGAAAGGAAACGAAGAGGGAAGGAAGTATTTGGCTCAATGCAAGAGATGGATGTTGAAGCACAGATCAGAATTCGCATAGGACAGTGAGTAAATATTGGAAGCGATAAATCAGAGCTGATAAAAAGACGCTGAACTTGTAAACGCCCCCAGAATATATAAGACTAATGGCAGTGGTTACCTTACTTTTTTAGTGCAGATGTCGATGGGGTTCTACACCTTTAAATCTTCCCTTTTCTTCAGCAGGTGATCACAATAGAGGTCTGCCTTTGTAGGAAATATGGCACTTTAATCATGAGGGGTGAACGATGATGAGAAAATACGAGTCGGATAGAGGTACCGACGAGATAGGGGGTGACAAGAGAAGCCAACGTACATGGTGTAAACACCCATCCCTCACGCGGGAGTTCACCCCGCAACCTCTTGCTTCGCGGACGTGTACGATGCTGTAAGTTACTGCAAAATCGTAGCCGACCGTGAGCGATAGCAGCGTAAGCAAAGGATTGCGAGGGGCTTCTTCGCAAGGCTTCGCAACCGGCGCGAAGGCGGGGTTTCCGACAGAGCCTTGAAGCAGGTGGCGTCGCTCTTCCGAATCTCCGGCCGTTGCGGTGCGGCGCCGCGCCGCGCCGCGTTCCTAACGCCAGGGGAGCCGATTTTGTTTTAACGCTAGCTGTCGGAGTTCCACAGTAGAGGCTCTTCATAGCCGAGACATAAGAATGTGCAGAATACGTTATTCGATAATCGAAAACAGAACACACATTATAGAGTAAGGTCAACGCTCTTTCTTCTCTTCTTGTTCTTCACAATCATCATATGCTTTTCTTTTTATGAATAAGATGTCTTGAAAATACAATGTATTCTCGAACTATTCAGTTATGTGGATAATATTTCAATCAGTTCTATTCATGAAACGTCTGAAAGACTACCCTTTGCCACCCAGGATACAATTCCGCAGTTTGAAAACTCCAGACTTCATTCCGTGAATTATCTTTCACTATTTTATTAATTCTCTGATTTTTAGCCGTGAATTAACTTATTTTCTTCTACGGTACTTGCACCAACTCAGACGACGGAAACGAAACTGACATAATTTTTTTGAACCCCCACAACAAGCATTCACTCGATGTGGATTTCAAAATAGTTAATTAAATAAGTCAATCATTTATATTTTCAAATATAAAAAATAAAGTAAAGCTGCAATCAATACTGTAGTACGCAGCCGTTGAATACCTGCCGGCGCCAAGGATAAATGTTTTTTTAAGAAAATGTTACCTGCCTAACGGGTGAGACTTCGCGGGGGGGGGGAGGGGCGCAACGGAGCGAGCGCCTTCAACGGGGGATGCACAGGGTTGAAGCAACTCTTAATGAGTCAATTACGATTTTATGAGTTAAATGAGTTATTGTAACATTTTATTGAGGATTTTTTCTTCTCCTACAGACATGTCCGTAACAGAACATTCGCTAACCAAGTTAAGTAAAATGATTCTTGGCTTCCCTGGCAATTATAATAAATGATGTATGGTAAGTGAGATTATATAACGAGAAACGTACTGCTTTCTTGTCAGATATACTACAATTTCAAATATGTTAAGAACACCCTTGTATTACACGAGATTAGAACTCCCAATCAATTATATTTATTCATTAAACATTTTTTGTCAGTAAGTCCAATGACACAACCTAGTATCTTTACTTCAAATATTTTATGGCCGGGCAGAGAGTTGATCCCTACCCCTTCATAGACCCCCCTCGTATTGAATCGCCTACTGCAAGTAGATCCGTGGATGACATCTCGGGCCCGCGGAGCCATTGCAAAGCGCGAGATGGAAACTTCGAGGAAGTAAGAAAGTGCGCCGGTCCCAGGGCGCTATATCGGTTTCGTGTCTCCTCGTTAGTTCCACTGCGCAGCAGAGGTACCCCTGGTGGGTATCTTCAGAGTGTGGCGTCGTTCGCGGGCAGCGCCGCCTCGGCGCGCAGGGGAGCGGAGCGGAGAGGGCGGACGTGCGCTCACGAGCGGCGCCGGAGACTTCAACGCCCGCTGGCGAGTAGCCGCGCCGCGCCGCGCCGGCCATCGGCTGAACAGCGTGTCGGACGGACGAGCCGCAGTCGTTATCGGAGGCGCCGGTGCAAGCGAGCGGAGGCACTTCCGATGTACAGCGGAAGGCGCCTGCTATTCCCAACCAGTAAGCTAAGTCATCCGCACGCAACCGGCTTAACACTACAAGGTGCCTTTGGCGAGTGCAGTTGGCTGTGGCAGGCGTTCTCAACTTGGAGCGAAGCTCTTAAAGGAAGAGTTTGGTCGCTTTGTCAACACTATTCATATGAGCTTTTCTATTTTTAAGCATCCAAAAACACGAAAAATATTATGAAGTTAATAAAATTATAAAATGGAATAATTGTAATAATATAAATGATGGGACTGGGACCAATAGTGTGATGTTCAAAAATACAAAATTGTTTTAAGCTTGATATACAATATTTCGTTTTGAAAATGTGTTACATAACATTATTGTACGCAATTTGATAAGTCCATAAACATTTGGGATTTTTGAATTAGAACGTTACGATGCTATAATATTAATAAATAAACAAAACAGATATTAACAATACACTTATTAACATGTGATGCATAATAACAAAAACGAAATGTGGAGTGAAAAGAGGAAGTCTTCAGACTTCAGTAATTGAATTACAATTCGACGATTGAATGAGTTTTATAAAGGTGGGTTGAACATAATTTTGTAACCCTGAAATAACGCCATTAGTTGAGATCGAGTAGGTATCTGAAGGTGAAGAAATATGTAAACATCAGTTTTTATAGTTATGAATGAGTGAATGTCATGCATGGAAAATAACAGTGGCCGCTCCTAAATATTATTTCGTTCAGCACTTCCTTTCCCCATCTTCCCATTAACATTAATCTCGTATGCTCGCAAAGCAATAAACCACGTTTTCCCATTTGCATGCAATATCAAGAAGAATCATTTCGATAGAAGGAATCAGAGAAAGAAAAGAAAAGTCCGAGGCATCATGGGTGACTGAACACAAGAAAATAATTCTACTCTTATTAAACGGAAAACTCCAGCTACACAGATGTCATTCACAAAACGTTTTGGAAGTAGAGGATGAATTGGCATCTGACTAATGATAAGTTGGATTACAGAGTCCAACTCACTAAGCATATTTTCTACAACCCTACTACTACCCCTCAATTATTTTCATTTTGAGAGTAAAGGAAAACCACCAGTCCTCATCTGATTTTCTGTTTTCGAATGGCGAGCGTTGAAACTTTCCTTTGAATTATTTCTAAACAACCATTCACAGATGAATTTGCATTTGGCTTATTATACAAATAACGCTCCTTAATGAAAACGCTGTGTCACGAGGGGGAAGTGAATATTCCTTTCTGTAGTTTTGGATGCCGACACTAGTTATCAGACATTCCGGGTAATACGACTTAATTGAAACAAGAACGATATAACACATGCATTTTTCGGTTCGGACAGCTTCTCCCTGTCAAGCTGGAAACATTAGTACCCCTTCCCCGTTAACATTAATCTTGTAACGAATATTCGTTAATTTTTGGGGCCCAAGAATTACTTTTAAGATACTTTCAGTGCTGTAATCTCTAACTCACAATAAATATATATTGTGCAAACACTTTATGGAAAATTCAATACCATTAAAAGTAAAATAACCGTTTCCACTTTATTAAGTTCTTATCAGTATATCGGCATTTGTTGTCAAAGTTTTATAGATCAAAATGGTGTTTTAGAAGTCAATGATTCAAATTTGGATATAAAATATTAATTGTCTCTAAAATTTTACGGCTTTAGTTATTATTATTAAAATGAGCTCTTTTTTAAAACATCTACTCTTTAAAACTCGTTATTACAAATTTTGGAGATTTGTAACTTTTGCAAATGAGCTACTTTCAATTGCTATCCACAAACATACAACGGCAATTAAATACCCTCTTTCCTCCATCTTGTTCACCAAGGAACGTTCCGCACTTTTGAGAATAGAAACGTAGAACACCGATCCCTGCAAGTCGGCTTCACAAACCTACACCGCCCCGGATGTGGCGGAAGTCCCAGTGTGTCCAAGCAGTGGCACAGCAGCCGCCCACGCGCTCTCAGCAACCACGCCCCCCCCCCTCCAGCGCCCTCGTCCCTCGTCACTCGGCCGACCAGCCGCGCCCGCGGGCAGTCCGCCACGCATCTCTTTAGCGCGGGCGCCAACGGGTACACGCGGGCGTGGCCGCAGCCGCCGCCGCCGCCGCACGGTGGGCCGAAACGGTGTGCGCGCGAACGCACAAATAGCGCACAGCAAAATAAATGAAGGCTAAAACAGACGTTTCTACTGCGAAGAGTGTTCTTC
This sequence comes from Gryllus bimaculatus, assembly GCA_017312745.1. NCBI lineage: Eukaryota > Metazoa > Arthropoda > Insecta > Orthoptera > Gryllidae > Gryllus > Gryllus bimaculatus. Next base: position 9,784,740 of record BOPP01000037.1, read on the forward strand.
GAAATGTAATAATCGATGTTTTCAAAATGCAATAATTGTGACGTGGTTGACACATCGTCTCTCAATGCACCACATTTAAACAGCCGTATCATTCATCAACACCATCATTAAAGCAGGTAAATTAAGATACAATGGTACATAGGGATGCTCAGAGACAGATTTGAATAGGAAATTCGCGGAAGTTCCCTAGAAGAAATACTACACCTGGTGGGCAAAGACTAGCATCTACACTGATGGTCAAAGACTAATGGTAAAGTTACCTCAAATAAAACTTAATAAAATTAATAACAAAACCAATTGATCTCAGATGGCGCCACCGCGGAGGTCGAGCTCATTCGCAGTGCTTGCCGGAGGTTTTCGAGGTAATGGATGACTCACGTTTACGCTGAAAATGTAACGTCTGGTCCACCGATTATCAACAGTTGTGAGTCGGTTCAACTGCCCAGACTGAAAAATATAACCCTCTTTCCTTCGAGCAAATCGGACAAAAATCGCTGTCATCTGCGCCTCAGCGAAATGCAAGGCCAAGATCGAGACACACACACAGGCGCCGCAGTCACGGCTAACGCCACCGCAGTCGACGTCGTCCCGCACAGCACGACCCAGCCCGTCCGCCTGCCGCCGACCGGTCAGCTGCCCCGCCCCGCCCCTCTCCGCTCTGTCCGTCCTCTCCTTGCACAGCTCCACCGGCCGCGAGGCTCCGGCGTCCAGCTCCGCTCCGCTACGGCCAGCCCTGCCTGGAACCCGGTCCGCGGTGGCCGCCGCCGCCGCCGCCTCCTCGGCTGGTCCCCCGGGTAACGGGGCTTGCCGGCGGCTGCGCGGCAAAGGAAGAGGAGAAGAAGAAGCCAGCATCGACGGCGACGCACGTTCTGATGGTGATGGAGGAGGTTCAGGCGCCGGGTATGGAATAAAGGGTGGAAACGATATCAGTGATGGAGGGTCGTGATAGAGAGGGACAAAATAAAATTGGTCAATAGGTGCACCAGAGGTAGTATCTGAGATAAGGGTGTGGGTCGCAGAAGTAAAACTGCTAGGTCTGACCGCAGTGGAGGCAATCATAATGGTAAACATGATGCTGTAATGTCAGTGGATGATTTGGGATCTATGAATTCGGGCAAGAGAGGCGGAAATCTTCACAGCCTTCAGAGTGCCTAAAGCGCCGACGACGTGGCAATGGTGTTCGCTGAGATGCTTGTTTGATTGAATGTTTGATGATTCCGGGCGCGTCAACTGCTCAGGTCATTAGACCCTTTTGCTTTTGTATGCCTGGAGGTGGCGGGCTTCCTCCTCCAATGGAGGGGGAAATCCGGAGCTTATGTGCCGTCTTGCGTGAGACTTCCCCTTCAGCTATCCCCCCTCCAGAGATAGCGCTCGGTCCGTGGCCCGTTTGCTAGGGTAATGCTTCGGCATTAGTCTGGTATTGATCGGAGAAACCACGGAATACGATCAGAGCAGCCGGCCACTAGAATTCTCCACTAGACAACGACTGAATTCAACCTACCTAGCTAGTGGCGTAAACCCTACCAACGTCGGGACTCGAACCCTAGGACCTGCGAGTCAGAGACCCTGAAAAGACAACACTAAATGTTCCCTGACTACATTGAGATGGTAGTGGTGTGGCGGCAATGATGGTGACGGCGGTGGCTGTGGTGGCGATAGAACGATGAGACGGTGATGGCATCGAAATTGGTGACTGTGGTGACGGTAGGGTTGTAGAGTGGCAAAGCAAAAGGGACTCTAGAGATGGTAGAGCTGACTCTCCACTCAAGACTTCAAGAATTAACAATAAGCAAATGTAACTCAGCAGTTTTCCGTTCAATGTAAATATTTTTTTACTTGGCGTATGGTTGTGAATTGAAAAGATATAGGTAGAAGAGTGGTTATGCCTCTCGATGAAATTGTGGGTCGTTTCAACACAGAGAGTCAAACTTTAAAGGAAAGACACCGAATCTTCTTAGTGTTCAAACTAACAACCGTACAAACTTAATCCAGTACATTCGGTTGTCTGACGCACGAAAGTTTTCAAAACAATTGTGTTTACATGTAATTCAGTCAAAACGTAAAAAGTGCAGCGGTAACTCGTGTAGAATTACTGTTATTTCTTTCAAAGCGTAAAGCTACTCGAAAGCAGTGGCAAGTTTCTAAGTACCACATGAGAAGCATGCGGATTGTACATAAAGAAAGGAAAGGGATTATGCACGTAAAAAGTCATTAGGGGCACGCATTACTGTCCACTCACTCACGCACGAGCGGCTTACACACGCTACCGCAAGCTCCCACACTCTTACCCGCGCCCGCGTTCTCACAAGCGCTCGTATTTACACGCACCTTGGAACAGCTCGCCCGCGTTCGGCAGCGGGTCTTCTGATGACCGCTGATGCTGCGACGGAGGCAACGCGGCAGATTTCCTCAATAGATCAGAACACCTCGGTTTAGAGGCTGCGACTGCAAACGCACTAAAAACTCAGTTGGTAAATTATTTATTTTTCTGTTGAGTGGTCGTTCTGGAACGATTCCTCGGCCCCTATCTCACATCGACTGATTTCTTAGGTTAATTGTCACCTTTGATCTTCGTCGACTTGGAAACATGCTGAAAACAATCTATTCGTTATCTCCATGTCGTGCACCAACTTTATTTTCTTTTATGTGATTGTGATTTCTGTGACTACTATGCCTTCTGTATCGTCTTCCTCTGACAACAGTTGTTGCGTGGAGGTAGCACATCAGATTTCCTCACTACATCAGAATACCTTTGTTCAGGAATTGCATCGCTCACGCGCTAAAAGCATCGATTGGTAAATCATTCCTTTTCCTGTTGATGGGTGGTAGTTTAGGTACGATTACTCAATCCCTATCGCACATCGAGAGGAATTGCAGGTCAACTGTCACCTTTGGTCATCGCATATTTTGAGACATGCTGAAAACACAATCTATTCATTATATTCTTACCGTGCCCCGAGTTTTATTTTGTTTTATGTGATTATGTATTGATTCTGTATTTATATGATTTTATTTTCTGTCTTTATCTCATCTTCCGTATTGGCTCTTTTGGCAACTGTTAATGCGTGGATGTAAAGCACCAGATATCCTCTGGACGTCTTAGCTGGCTGGATAGTTAATGTTGGATAGAATAATGGAACGTTGTTACTGAATTTCAAACAATTGGGAGTATCGGCGAGCCTCCTGGTTGAAACAGTTTTCAAATGGGGACCACGTGTTTGCACTGTCTGTCAAATTTATTGACCTTAAGTAGCCCACTACTTTTCGTGACACATAATATTAAATAAATTGACTCTGAAAGCACTTTCTACTTAATTTCTGCAGGCTCCAGAAGTCACTTAGCGCATCCCAATTTGTGAGGCAAAAAAGTCAGTTGTTAGAGTGACAGTTAGTTTCGACAACTAAGTAGTTAATTGGGGCCAAAACAAATAATACATTAGCTGACACAGATAATTCTTAGTTGCAGTTACCAACCGCTTTATTTCCGTATGATACGATATAAGCCCCACTAAGTTCATTGATGGCCAACGTGGAGATCTCCAGTTTTGTGGAGTACAGGTTTAGAACCCCAGTGCGTGAAGGATGGCGACGACGATGATCCCCTTACAGGCTAACAGCCCGGTCGTCTTCAAACGGACCTCGCTGGTGCCTCGGTCGGGCCGCTCTGGGACACTACGCGGTTATAAAGTTTAACCCTAATTAATTCAAACAGCTTAATGGTCCAGCAATACCGGTGCAGTGTGAAGCGGAACTGTGAAGCGCCTTGCAAGACCTTAGGCGATGGAATGCGCTTCAGATCGTAGGCTGACCCTCTGGAGATATTGTCGCCCAGCAAATCGTTTGAGACAGATCTCGCTTGGCTGAAGAATTGAAAACATGATGTATTAGAGAAAGAATAATTTGGGAATATGAAAATAATACAGGCTAGGTGTAAGCATATCAGAAGCTAGAATAACGAAGTGTATGCAAATGTGTGCACACGCGTGTGGGAATTGCTGAGTGCGCCGCTGTCATTCTTCTAGGAATTAGTTTACAAAGAATTTAACAAGATGTGTCTGCTACTTCTGACCACCGATTTTCCCTTTTCACTTTTTTCTTCCTCGTAGTATTATATTCACTCTTTGGCGAGCTCTGATGCAATGGCGAGACACTCCAGAGTGCATAATAGGGACCGATAGCTTATATACTCAATGTGCAGGCTTTTCACTGACTTAGGTGCCGTGCACCTACCCCCTAACAGATTTAGCTTTAAAACAAATGGAATGGATTCTATGAAACATTTTTTTACCGCATACATACATAAGATGTTATAAGTTTTCACATTAAATGGACCGATCGAAGTGGCTTAGGGCGTAGCGCCGGGCGTTTCGCATTCGGGGGAAACGAGTTCAATCTCCTTACCGGATCATCCTGACCGGGATTTTCGTAATTTCACTCGGCCATCCAGGAGAATGCTGGATTCTACCGAAACGTCACAACCGCGAAACCGGCGTCCAATTCGTCAACGGCGTGAAGTCACAAGGTTAAGCAAATTCGAGACATTACGGGTTCCTGGTTGGGTGACCGACTAGAAACCCCGGGATCAAACAGCGCCGACGCAAATTACCCTTAACGGAATATATAATGGCTAAATACAAATACATTAAACTGCCTTTAATGAAAATCCATGTATGAAATATCGCGATTCTCATAGTTGTATCGATTATATCTCGTAATGTACAATGAAAATACTATCTGGAACCAGAATCACTCAGATTTTGTGAAGTGATCTTCGTCAAGGAGGTCCGGTTATTAGAGACTAAATGAGGAACATTCACAGGAACGTCTGAAACTTAATGGTCTAGAAACCCAATGACAAATGTTCGTATTTTTTTTAAAAAAAGAGAGAAAAGAATTTGGTCTTTAGTTTACAACACGATTACCAATCACGGAGCCGTCCCCGAAGTAGACAAAATGAACAAAAATGATTGACATTTTACATTTATTAAAATAAAAATGAAATTGATTCTTTCTATTCAACAACTAATTGCTATATAAATCTAGAAAAAAAATTGACGGCGTGGCAATCCACAATTGATTGAATGAACTGTTAGTGACTACAAAAAAATGAACAATTTAGGGACACACTTTCAGAATGAACCATTCTTATATGAAGAAAATAGAATGTATAATGTCTTTTAATCTCGACGTAGGCGCTGTTTCTAAAGAAATTATTAATACGCATATTTTTTAATGAAATTTTATTTTTGTTTTTCCATGAGATTCCACAGATAGATGGGGTCAAATACTGATTTAATAAGTGAATTCTCGGAATTTGACAAAAAGGAACCTTTTTAAAATTATATAAACGAACTCTTTCTATTTCAGATTTTTATGTCACGCAGATACTCTCTGGGCAGGTTCCTCATTATCAGCAACCAACATACAGCAACTTCAACCACCTCTCATCACAATTATCAGAATGAATCTCCTCTGTCAAACCGTCCCACCCATCTAGTCTCTCACCCCTCGTGTCGTTTCATGACTTGCTGCCAGACATTTCCTGGTTAAGCCATTAACGGGCGTTTATTCATGCAGAACGCTCGCAAAAAAGCGATAAAGACAAAAACGCGTCTCGTCGCCACGCGACTATCTAATGTCGCGATGACTGAGGTTTTCCTGGCACCATTGGGCAAAAAAGCACCCCACCACAGTATTTTTTTTTTTAAAGAAAAGTCACCAGGGGACTGAAAAGGCTACACATGAGTGGAGAAGAGGGTGGGCTTGGGACAGATGCAGATTTATATGCAAGCAGAAACAGAAGGAATCGTAGATATTAGTATGGAATATTTCGAGAAGAAAAGTCAGATGAACACGTGTCTGAGTTTCCATAGATTCGAGATTGCTGCGGTTTCAGAATTTTTGAATGATACTCGTACGTATGAGAGAAAGTTTGACAAGTAGAATATTGTCGGGGTTATTTTCGGGCCCAGAGAGCTAGACACAGAACGATAAATTTCTGGAAGGGACGTCTGATTTCACACATGATTTCATGCCGATTTCACCACAGTGCTGCATGCGATCATTACAGACAAAAACGACTACATAATATAAAAATGTTACTATATATGGCTCAGAGGGGGAACATTACTGAAAATAAGGCAATTTAATTACTTTTATTACGTTAATTACGCAATTTAATCAATTCACGTTCTGGGTATTGTTACCTCGACTTTTTGTGACTGAGCTCGAAACTTTTTCTAATCACTAGAATTCTCATCCAAACAGCGGCTGAATTCGACCTAGGTAGGGACGAAAATACTGCCACCCACCGTCGGAACTCAACCCTTAAGACCTCCCGGTCAGAAGCATTGCAGTGACATCAGTTGATGTCCAGAGCCTTTTTTAATTATAACATTTTATAATTATGGCCGTACGGGGGTAGGGGGAATTCCAAATTGGGGATTGGTAGTGGGAATTGCTTCATTTTTCGTCGTCACCATTGTATAATGAACACACCTAGTTTTTGGAGATGGTTGATAGTACGGAGGTGGTTGACACCGAGCAAAAACAACGAACAAAAAACAAAAAAAGACATTTTAATTTTAAAAATCCCCGAACTGGATATTTTTTTATCAAAGATGGCCATCGAAGGGACAAGGGATACAAAACTAAAGTAATGAGGCTACCACAGCACGTACTCCCTCGCCTTAGAATCGGTTACGTAATATTATAAGACAACAATTTCTGTCCGTATAAACACATCTCAACCATCACTCGTAAAACTCACTACTAACCGTGCATTTGGTGCGAAAACAAGCTTTTTTGTAAGCAATCTTCACATTTTTTTTAAAAACACGAACGTAAATTCAACTATCCAACACTGCGTTGCAGGTGACCCACTTGCAGCACTGTCGGAGGCGCTTGAGGTGGTGGCGTCGTCGCCGTCAAAGAAAATCGGCCTCGGCTCCGTCATCGTCAGCACTTGTGCCGCTCCGTTCGGCTCGATTTCGCTTTCCGCTCTCCGACCACGCCCCTCCCCTCCCCCACCCCGGCGCACTCCACCCGCAGAGGCCACCCCGGAAGCCAGCAGAGGCGCGGATGCATTTGTTTATCGTCTCGAAGCTCTGCGCTTGGGTCTCAGCGTTCGAAAGCACTTGCTCTCTTTTTCCTTTCTCGCTACGGAAAGAGAAGAAGTTATGTAATGTCGCGAAAAACATGACTTTTCGGCAGAGAATATTTATTTCAGACATGGTAACGAAAAAGTGGATAAATCTCAGTTTCTAAATTTAGAAGAAATTAATTTAACATGTGAAATAGCGCAGAATCCATGTTTTGTGAGTCCTTGATACCGAAAAATCGAATGACGGCAAAACATCTGTCCGTTCGTCTGTGAATACCGCTAACGACTAAACCAAACCGTTCAGCCGATTTTCTCCAAAATTGATATTACCCAATCGATCTGACTGATGTCGCGGCCTCTTGAATTTGAAACAGATATTTAATTTTTCGGGACTACTTTTATATAACGCTCCAGGGACATTTTCCAAATAAAAAAATAAAAAAAGCTCCATCGAAAGAAATGGCTGGCAACTAAAGAAATATGTGCTGCTGTACCATTAGTTTTTATTTTGATTTCTGGTGTATTCTCATTTTTATATTTCTAGGGAATTGATATTTTAATATAACTCCATTCTCATTTCATTTCGGAAGCAACTTTTCTGAGTACTAACTGATTGCAATACATGAAATACTAAAGAGTATGTATTTCGTGCTTTTGAATGTGAATTTGGAAATCATTTGAACTCCATTAGACTATTCCACTCGTCAAATTAAAACCAATAGTGTTTAAGCCCATATAAAATGCCCCAATCAAGGCGGTGTATCTCAAAAAAGTTATCGTTTTTTCTAGCCGATTTTTCTTACCGCTCATTCCTACTGGCCAATAATCAGCTGTGACTTATCTACCTTGAATGCGCTATGTCAACCGCGTATATATTATAACACAACCTCTTTGATTTTAACGTGTTTTCAGTTATTTTCATTATTTGTCGCATTTTGGAACTGTGTTGGACGTAATTTCATTCGTGGAATAGTCTTATTAAATATCACCCGTGCTTTGAAAATTCTCAGATTTATCTCGTCCTCGCTTTGCGAATCGAAGATTTATCGACTATTTCCAAAGCACTCATGGTATTACCTAAGATAATTTAAATAAGATGGTGATTGGACATATTTTCAATGACATAAATTCAAGAATATGGCGGTTTTGCGCAGCACAGTGTACAGCAATCGACTGCAACCTCGAACTCCTCTGCATGCACGTCGGCACAAAAGTGAGGCGAAACTTGAACTGCGCAAGCGTAGAAGATCGATAGTGCTATCGATAGCTGTAACGCTCCACTGTACAAAAACTTCTGATGTGAAGAAGAGCCTTTAAAATCCTTTGTACGTCACGAAGAAAATCATCACCCCCCACACATCGCAGGGAAAACCAAAGAGAACTGTTGAATTATGAAACTTTTTCATACAGCGACCATTGTGATTTTTAAACTGTAGGGGAAACTGTATTCAGAACACGTAAGGACACTACAAACATCCACCCGAGGATTCAAACCCCGAGGATTCGAGCCGAGGCAGCTATGGCCCTTCAACCTGAACGTCCTCGGCTATCCATGCTGGCGAGAACCGCTAAGTTCAAACATTTCTTCCAAATAACCAATACAACCGAGATCCTCCAATGACACGTATTTTTAAAGTAAGTAAGCTGATCCGTTGTCAACCTTCTGTTTCCTTTACAAAGTTCCGAGACCCACAATTGCTGAGACCGAGTTCTAGGCTTAACCCAAAATGGAAACCATGAGTATAAGAAGAAAACGAGACCGAATGGTGGATTACTTTTTGTAGGGATCTTGTACTTCGCACTTGGATAAGTTCGGCAGGAGGGAAAATGGATACACGTGGCAAATTGCATAGTAACGTGAAAGCTTGGTAAGGATGATCGGGCAAATGTGAAGTGTGTAATTTTGAACGTGAAACATGCAGTAACTCACGAATAACGCATTGGGTTGGTATGTTTTCCGCTCTACGACGAAAACTAACGGTACTTGACAACTGAAAGAGCTGCAAACCAAGCCTACAGGCCAAAACGCATTTCCTTTTTTTTAAAAAAGCAAGTTTTGCCTCCTGTATAATGCCAGGAGAAATTGCCGAAAATTTACTAGTATGCATGTGTGTGTGAGTGGCTGGGCGTAAATGATAGAAAGTGCATTAAGAGCAGCAAATGAAGTTCGATTGTAATGAAAGAATAGGATTAATGCAATCTGCTTAAACCAGCTACATAAATTTATATTTTAATAAATGAGAATATAATTAAGTCGTCAATTCACAATAAAACGTTTAACAAAACGTCTTCTGTCCTAACTATCGAACTCCCGTTATCGATCTTCTTTTGAATTAGGTAGCCGAAACGTTTGCGACTAAATTCTTGCTTCAATTCAGTGTCAAGTATTGATTGATTTATCTAAGCGGCGTAATTGAGAAACTGACTCCCTAACAGAACAATTGTAGAAGCATCGATTTGAACCACAGGCACAGGTCCAAGTGGGACCTAAGGGCTACTTTGTTCGGTAGTACGGTGTCCGTCTAGTACGAAGTCAGGAGAGGACGAGGGAACTCTTCCCAAGGAATTACTCTCACAAAAGTAAAGGTTACCCTGGCTGGCACCGGAAGGACCCTTATGGCCGATAAAAAGCCACCGGGGAGGGAGTACTCCCGACTCGAAAAGAAAACAAACGGAAACTAATTGGGCTCCGCTATATTTTAGCTATCCCCTCTTCCCCTGTCACCAAATTGAAAGCAATTCCTATTTTAAACCCTTCAGTTCACTTGCCGTGGACTTACATCCCGCAAATTGTTTTCTTCCAAACAATGAGGATTACTGAGAAATAATTCGTGAGTGGTGGTTTTGTACAGCTTTCGTTTCTACTACCTAAGTTCGAAGATCTAGTGTTTTTAAACACAAAGATTAGTAAGTAAACAAATTAAACGCAATATCCAGCAGTCTGACAGATCTTGGCAAATATAAAACATTTCAATTATATTTTAAAAAAACGTTGTGAATTGTGATGAGATTATTTTGTTTCAGTGTAAATCTACCCTCGTTTCTTAGTTTCTGCAGAATGAGTACTGAACGAAATGAAACAATATTTTTGGTGTTTCCGATTTTGCGCACTTTTCCGTTCTAACTTTTCTACAACCCTTTTGTGCGATGAAATGGCATGGGATTAGAAGTTAAACCTTCACGCTGATTGGCCAACGTTACCTAGAAGTCCAGGGTGGATTGGTAAGTTAGAGACAAATTAAGGATTGATTAGAAAAAGAGGAACCATTTTTGCGAAAATTTTGTAAATGTTGTTGGAACTTGATGTGAAGTATACCCAAAAATGAAAATATACTTTTAAAATCAAGGGTCCGCGACATCAGACACTTAAAACGGAGAATATCACATTTTATTTGAAGTAAATATTCAAAATATATTGTTTATAGTTTAGGCGCAAGTGTTCACAATGGATGTCTTGGTCACACGGACGTTTAGAATAAAATCAATTTTCCTATATCAAGGGTCGCCAAAAAGTGGATTCTAACTATGCAAAGTATTCCAAAACTTTACTAGATTTAGGAGTAAGAAAAATTAATTTTTACGGTACCGATAACCTCCAAAACGAATTTTCTGTCAAAACATTGACATTTTTTCCCTCAGCATTACAATACTTTCTTTACTCTTCGTAGAAATTAAAAACGTTTAATTTGGTAATGGTAATAATAACATGATAAGTAATTTGAGGCTTGAATGAAATGCTTGGAAACGATGCTAACACATCACAGATCATCTTTCCAGTAGCTCCAGTTCAAACGACCACTGGCGTCGGCGCCTTTTGCACCACCTTCCGCAGTCTCGCTGGATTCATTTCGCAAGGACCTACAGCGAAACGGTTAGAGTGATCGCATCAACACAGTCGCCGAAAATAGAAGCCGCCCGCAGCGAACAACTGGTTTCAGCGCCGAAACGACGGCCCGGTTGGAACCTAATTTTTAGCGAGTCTGCTCCGAACGGTATACAATTTGGGCTCGATCAAGATATACCCTACGAAATCCGGCCGCCCCGAGCAATAGATGACGTTATCCAGATGTAGCATTAGAGATAAACTCCGGCTCTTCAGAAGCAATATCCATCAATACTCTCGATAACCGTGAAATCTCAAAATAGGCTACAGCCACTTGTAGTGAAGAAATAAAAAAAAGTGAAATGCATGATCGACGTGAGTGATTAATGGTGATTTTCTCTCAAAAAACAACAGTATGGAATATTTCACTGCCACTAACACCGGAAATAATATTTTTACAGAGTGATGTACTTACAAGCAGAAAATAGATTATCTTACAAGAAAATAATGTGTGCAACGCTAAACAAATCTCTTCTTCACAATAAATTCCTTTAACTTTATGATTCTGAGGCACCAGCAATCCAGCAATCCTGATATTGCTGATATCCTGATATTGGTTCCACCATTTGCATTCGACTATCATACATTTCTTTCTAGGTGGGAATCTCGTATTATTTTTTACGTTGAATACGAACGCGTTTGATGGGGCTACACATAAATTCAAAGTTTCCTAGTGTCATCACATTACATTTCATTTGTTGGTATTAATTAATGACGTATAAATTAATTAAATGCGTTATTTAAAAAAAGAGACCACAATAGGTGTGCGCACAGGGGCGTCCGGGGGAGGTGCTCTTAAAATTTCGAAAGGTGTCGCTGTACCCTTATGTAATAAAATATTTTATTCCACAAATATTAAATATGTTTAATCCCTGATTTAACCCTTTTTTACGTAACAATTTGGTAAATTTCTACAGAAGTAGAAAGAGAAACTTTCTAGAGAAGAGTCTCTCCAAGCCTTCTTGCAATTTGTATATGATTCAACATAATACAAATTGCATTTATTAATTGATTCATCCACTTTACCACAGGTTCTAGATACAAGTTATAATTTGATTCTCATTGGAGTATTTCTATTTACTTGTGAAATATATCACGTATAGTTAAAAAATATTTAATGGAAAAAAGAGGGTTCAAAAAGGTAGTTTCTCCCCTCTGGTTTTAGAGTGCTCACCCTATGCAGACCTCAAAAATCGACTGAAACTGATGGTCGCAACGAACGTATTCAGAACCAGTAAAAGAACATCTAATATTTTTTGGATCAAGTTAACTACAAAAGACGAGTCAAAATTCCTCGAGCATCCTTACTTTAACTTTTACTGTAAAATAGGATCTGAGATATAATAAACATGGCCGCCGTGATACGTTGTGAATCATGAGTGTGTGTGTAAGAGAAAGAGATAGAGAGAGAGGGAGAGGGAGAGAGAGGGGGTGGCAGGGAGAGAGAAAGAGGGAGGGAGGAAGGAAAAGAGGGAGGAGAGAGGGAGGGGGATTCACGCGACTTTCCATTGTAACATTTCAACATTGTAAATCCGTTCGATAAGGTGTAGACAGGATATTCATTCACATTCACATTCCCCGATCGATCTGGCTGATGGTGCGGCCCCTTTAATTTGAAACAAATAGTTTAAATATGAGGGTACTTCCTAAGAGACATAATGACATTTTTATTTTTTTCAAAAATGGCTCCAAATTTTTGTATCAATTTATAATCCAAATATTACATTAGATTTAGATTTTAGATTTATTTAGTCAAAAAAAAAACAACGTAAAAACTGTATGTGACGTATGGGGGAGAAGATCATCAGCGCACGTTGTCTTGAATTCCAGAATCCCTTCTCATCGTTTTAACTATAAATATTTGAAAGATGAGTAAAAGTTAAAGACAAGTAATTAAATAAATAAAAATAAAAGTTAAAAAAGTGAGCGATTAGCAATATTTGAAAAACTAGATATTTTCGTTACCGAGTTAGAGAAAATTTATTTGCAACGGAGAATGAATTGCAGATATGATTTTTCTGCTTTGCTAACAAAATAGTAACTCGCCCTTACCTCTACTCCTACCACTACAAGCAAAAGGAGAGATCAACAAAACGTGCGCATAGTGAAGGTACATTTACGTTCAGAAGCAAAACAAGGGGCATTTGTTCAATGGATCAGGGAAACTGAACAAAAACCTGATTGAGATGGGGGTTATTGACTTGAAACTGAAGTAGATTATTTATTGCAAGCATATTAAGTATTTTTTAAATATACAATAAAAATGTAAACTAATTCATTATATATCAGTTTTGTTGTTATTATTTGTTGTTTTTATGCTGTTGTTATTTTTGTTGTTATTATTGTAACTATTAAGAAAAATGTGCATTTTGTTTTGGCATGTTTACGAATTGGCCTGTGAAAAGACTAGAAATCTGTTAGCATAGAATAAAATTTAGGTAACCAGTGTGTTTATTTTGGATATTAAATAAAGGATACGAACATGACGGTCATACAAAACAAAGTTACATAGGAGAAACAAAGATTCAGTGTTGTGAATATAGTAGTAGAGATGTTTGAAAACAAAATAGTTTGATGTATTTGGCTACGTAGTTTACTATTTCAAATAGTTTTATACGTTTTAAATGTGTCGGTGTAGCGGTTCCATTTATGTACAATAGTTTTAAAATCAACTACAACCTAAATGCGTGTTTTCTTAATCAGCTATATCTACCTTCAGAAACAATAGCATGAATCTTTTAAGTCCGAGGGGTGCCAATAGTGACAAATGAAGCCAAGTAGACTCTTTAGTTAGTCACCCTTCTATCTTGAGGGAGATCAGTGAGTCACTCGCCGAAATGGGCAAATTACTGTTAAATCATATTTAATTATATTATATTTTAATTGAATATAATATATAATATAATAATTATAATCCATTTTCTAATCACCACTTCATTTCACGTATACGTAGGATGTACGGATGTGTTTAAAATATAGAGATAGATATATCATGCTGCAAACAATCGATTTTGATATTTGAATTTCAATGCACTTTGGTGAGGAGGAACTAGACACCGAAAAGGTTTTTTTTTTCAAAAGTCTTTCTTTCCGTAGGCGAAAAACACAAGCTAGCATCAAAAACTTACATAGATATTTCCAAAATGTAATATCCCCCATTAATATGGCTGGGCAAAGCCCTTAAAAATTCGAAATTAATCTTTTATTTTGCGGGGTGTTTTACATGAAACACTAATAAATATTGATAATTTTCACAAAAATGAATAAAAAATACTCAATTTTTTCTTCTAATTTTTACTAAAATGTAGCAAATTACGCTCGTAAAAAGTACTACACCCCAAAAAATGTTAATAATCACCAGGATGGCAAAACTAGATCTTACTCCTCACTTATTTACCAAAATTCAGTTCAAACGCTTATAATCTATCAGAGTTATGCATTACTCATACATCCTTATACAGCAATCGATTTTCAGGTTCAAAATTGCTCGTACTACCTCCTCTTTGCACTAATATGCCAGTAATAGCACTAATAGATCTTAATCCCGACGTGTGCGAAGTTCCAGCTAAAAATATCCTTAAACACGGATTTTAAGACCGATATTGGATATCATAGTGTTGAAGTGATTCCAATACTTTTACTTTACTATAGAATATGAAGGAAAAGTAAAAATACATTAAAAAAAGCTTTTATCGAGAACTGTATCATTTATTACTTTCTTGTTACGTAAGCATATATTCGTATACGTATGTATAATACAATAGATTATACTAACTTATATGAGTATTTACTTATTTACGTACACTTCATATTATGCACTTTAAGAGAGAGAATGGTGTTTTGCAGGAAATCGTGTGATTTAGGAGCTTGATCCCTACATCGAGATCAACGGTACCGCCATGGGGCCAAGGGATACTATGGGCAAGCATGTCAATGAATAATGCCGAGAGACACCCACGAGATATTCGGGGAGCGCGAAGGTATTCTTCACTGAGGATGTCCTCAGAGGAGCTACGAGAGAAATTGGAAGGTTTTTATGCGGCGATAGATAGTATCTGGGAAGAGAATGAGGCGAATTCATATAGCTCGCCCCAATACAAGAGAACAGGAAACTAACTTATAAGTGAATGTCTGTGCCATTTTGAAGCACCATTTCAGTAGAGGTGGCTCAGGGTGTCAGCTGATATCACTGCAGTGCCTCTGACCATGAGGTCCTAGGTTTGAAGCCCGACGGCGGCAAGATTTGCGACATTAGCTTGTCTGCTAGTTCGAGTTCTGTCGCTGTCTGGAGAAGATTTGTACTGGGGCTGGCTGCTCTGATCGGTAGTTTTCCTTGGTTTCCCCGACCAATACCAAGCGAATGCCGGAGCAGTACCCTAACAAACGGGCCATGAATCGCGCGAGATCTTTCCTTCCTCTTCCTTGCTCTATCCTCAACCCTTACACACACACACACACACACATACACTAACATGCACTACACTACCAAGCCGGGAGACCGGTCGGTCGGTCGGTAGCTTTAGAGCTTGTCCCGGCTGGGCCGGTGCTCCACTGGTGGGAGATACCGGATTGAGGAAACAGCGCTAGCCGACGGTAGGTCCATCCAGTGGGAGATCATCGCCAACTCCCGGAGAAAAATATGCACTACACTTACGAGACTAATGTTGAGGCGCCCGGAATCACGAACAATCAATCATTGAAGCACCACTAGTTATAATTTTGTAAACTATATTCTTTAAGCACTAAAGTAAATACATTGAGAAAAAAGTCAAAACAGCTGGAAACCATAGTGGCAAAACTATTTTACCATTCAGAGAGAGAGAAAGAGAGGATAAGCGAATTGGCTAACGTGCTCGAAGACCTCGTAGAAAAATGCACTGACAGAACTTACGAAGGTGTAGTGGTGTAGTTGTACCGAGTAACCCGACTATTACACTTGTCTGCGACCAAAAACTTGCATAACATTTATTGACTTATTCTGTCTCTTGGTGTGCTGAAATCAAAAATTATCTCAGTTTTTTACATCACATAATTTGTTTTGCAAATCACTGCTGTAGTATGCCAGTGACACTAAATTGGAAAATTACCAGAAAAGCTATTTTGAGTTTCAGAGTTAATCAATTATTGTCTTGTATTTTTCTTTGTATTTACTTCCTTAACATCATAAATGAGGACAATACAACGTGTGATGTGTCAATTTTAATCTTTGTGAAATTCTTTCAACGTAACTAGAGCCCAGAAGTTCGGGCATTTATTTTATGTAAAATAGGCAGCAAAAAGGCATTTACTTTTTAATAAAATAGGCATAAAATGCATTTATTCTAGCCAAAGTATGGGTCAAAAGTGTGACTACGAATTTGTTTTATTCGCGGCGCCGTCTCTTCGAAATGACATTGTGGACCCTCTTTTGAATCTTGAAATGACAACGATGAAATCGGAGTTATACATTTCGTTCTTCGCACTTCTGTAATTGCCAGCAATGAGAACGGTATATAAAATATAAAGTGCTGTCCTCAAAAGGGATCGGAAGCCACACATTATAAAGTGGGATGGGATTCCTCGTGAACGAACAGTGTCGCATGAATGAAAAAATCAAAAATCTTGACTGATATCATCTTCCTTTTTCATTTAATTTTTAACACGGCCTCTTCTTTCACAGAAAGACGAAATACGACTCTGCCATCGCGTGGACCAGGCTTCCAGATATACATCCAGCTTCATTGTCATCAAAGAAGCAGAGAGCAAAGGCAAAATAATGTAATAGAAAAAAAGCAAACATAGGCATCCGAAACTAGAAGAGGCAAAACGAAAAATTTACTAAAACAACTCCAGAAGCGTTACTCATTAAGTAAAAAATATTTCACCAACATTGTAATTTGGTGGCAATTTTTGAAAATTCAACGTTCAAGGAAGAGGGAACTTGAGTCATATTTATAAACGAAAATGTGTGGAGTAGTTTTTGAGGAAATATTGTATTTGCCTGTATTCCATGAAAAATTACGTGAAAATACTCAGATTTTTGAAAAGTAAATCATGATCTTACTTCAAGATTCAATTTTGAAAAACAAGTGACATCACAAAAAGATTCGAAAACTCAGAGAGTTCAACGAAAATTCGCCCTGCGCCGTTTTAAAACGTATTTTGCTCAATCCGAGAAAAATATTTGAACAACACTTTTTTTTTTGAGAAAATATTGAAGCTTCTTGAAAAGTAACCCCAAAAATGAAAATATATTTAAAAAATAGCAGAGCTCTGAGTTCGGCTAGATCAATCGGAGAATATCAATTTTTGGAGAAACCCATCTAAGTGGTTCAGGCGTTGCTTTGACGACAGACGGACAGAGAGACTTTCGCCGTTACCCAATTTTTCGATATCAAGAACCCACAAAACGAGGATTCTGAAAACACGTATTAGAGAAAGTAATTTACTACATGAATGAATACGAATTACTCACTTTTTCGATATCAGGGCCCCGTAATATGAATTTTTCAAACCATTTTCAGTTTTCAACATCTTGAAATATCTCAGTTTTTGCCGCAACTTAACAATACTTTTTATATACAACGTAAGTAGTATGTGCGAAAGTAAAATTGGACATTTTACGAGAAAATCTTATGATTCCTTAATTTTACTCATACTTAAAAAAAAGTGCATTTGACATTATTTAAAGATTTAAAATAATTAATAAGTCTAATCTCTTAAATTAAAAACTAATACATATCATATAAAAATTGTATTTAGAAAAAAATTGCCGTCTTTAATTTTAAAGTCAAAGGGGCAAAAAATTAACATTCAAAAATGCAAAGGTTTTAAAGAAAATACGACCTGTTCTGTCTTTAAAAGCGGATTTCACTCTAGCATAAATTTTAAGAAAAAAATAGGGCAATTTTTAAGAAAGTTTTGAAAATGTTCCAGAGGAATTGCGTAAAATACCTCCATAAAATAAAATATTCATTTCAAATTCACAGGGCAAGGCAGAATATTCAATTTGGGGAACATCTTCTCTTACGATTTATGCGCTCTTGTATGCAACATTACGTGCAGTGTTCTCCGGTCAAAATCTAGGCATCTATTTTCTTACGCTTTAACTATGAATATATTAAGTGTACGGGAAAGTGAAGCTTTGCGTGATGTATTCTTTTTATAATTTTCTTTAACATTCAAATATCATAAACAAATCATATCATGTCATATCATGAAAACAGAAATATAACATTTTATGACCTGTACTTTGATACTTTTCTGATTTAAAAAAATTGGCATGAAAACTATAAAATATTACGATCAATAGGATGCAGCATAAAATATAGTGAATGGTTCGTAATTCATACTGAATTTTAAGCCAATTCCAGAATAAAAATAGTTCTACGGAATTAATTTTAGCGTTGTTCTCAATGGATTTTGGCACAGAAATTATATGATGCTACTGTTTCAATATTTATTAAAAAAAATAACAGCGTGTCCATTCTTAATAAAAAGGAACATTATTACTCTAGAATAAATAATCAATTATAAAAAAATCATTGGCCCTAATTGTAATCAAATTGTACTTACTTGTGTTGTTATTTAAATGCAGACGGACATCACACTTAAAACTCCGGCGTTGCAACTTGTTACACACAAATTCTGCGTAAGAAACAATGAGAAATTGTTGTTATCAACTGTCCTCAAGAATTCAGGTATAACATTTGTATCTACTTAAGGATATTGTAATATTTGCAGTTTGAACATAGCATTAATGAAATATGGCACTTATGACCGCTAGTAGTTTATAAAATAATCTGAATGAATGAATAAAAATTGCAAACAAGTGGAAGTTGACAAACCGATGTCCAATTCCACACCAAAAAATCGAATTACTAGTAGGAATTACAATTCGCAAAATAGATGTACAGGAGTAGGAGTTAACCACTAAAACTACTCAACATGTAAAATCACAATTTATTAAAATATAAAATAAAATTCTATTATTGTTCACTTACCTTTAATGAAGTTCTGTCATAAACGTAAAATAAATATTCATTTTAACAGTTTACAATTTCAATAAATCCTAGAAAATTTAATTGCTTTATCGAAAGTAGTTTACATAAAAAACATTTCAGTATTGTCACTAAAAATTAGTATAACCACATAAAACACAACCTTCTCCTTCAACCACTGAAGTGGATATGCACTGCCCGCACACATGTTCACGCGGTCTTCCCATTTACATTACCGCTTCAAACGTTTCTCTTCCTTGCCGACAGAGCGCTCAGATCAATTTTCCCCCCTAGAGTGCTCTGAATACGGTTTTACCCATAATTCGTCAATGCGCGAATTTAAAAGTGTTTGTAAATGACCTGCAGTCTAAAAAAACCTCCTGCAGTCTTTTCATTTTGGTGGATTCAAATACATTAGTGGCGCCTTAGATTTGCTGTAACGTTAGTAAGAAAATAACATTAATCCACTTTGATAACGTAAAGCACACAATTATGTTCTTTAAAATAACCATATCAATAATTGTTCATAAAACAAAATGTTTTGGGTGACATTGAATGGCGCGTCCTTAATAAACTACTGTTATAACTCATGATACACATAATACGGAGAATTATTTGTTGAGTACTGCGCGAGTTTCGTTCTTCAGAACCTTTCCGTCCAGTTTCCCTTATCCATTGAACAAATGCTGAGAAGGCTCATTTTGCCTCGCTCGATTATTATTTTGATTGCAATGCAGAAACATCATACTTGCAATTCGTTTACCAACCCAAATATTTTCTATAATCAGAAACAAAAATTTCTATTTTTTCAAAAATTGCTCATCTTGCAGTTTTTTTAAATTTATTTTTATTTAGTTATTTTAAACTTTTACTTATCTTTCAACTATTTATAGTTAAAATGATGGGAAGGGATTCTGGAACTGAAGAAAACGTGTGCAGATGATCTTCTCCCCCACACGTCACATACAGTTTTTACTGTTTTTTTGACTAAATAAATCTAAAAACTAAAAATCTAGAAATGGTCGATTGTGCATGGGCAAGGATGTCCAAAGGTTGTTTTTTTTTTTGCAATCAAATGTTTAAGACATTATTTAGCCCACGGAAAAACTTAAAAATCATAAAATACATAGCATCAAATCCGCTCAAATGAGCTTCATTGCGAATGGAAACATGCACAACTGAATGAGGTGTGGTTTAGCCGTACTTCCAGTCAATAATTCCAAAATACCCTTTCAAAACCATTGTAACCATTATAATCTAAGCACGTGTTTCTAAATCATAATTCCACAAATTTTGAAGTGCCTTTTGTAGGTAGGTGCTGTACTTTATATGAAGACCCCTGATGATAGGCAAAATGCCTGTACATTTTTGTGAAAGACAGCACAGTAATTATTTAATACCCTTTCATTTCAAGATATAAGTGTAGAGAACAAATATGATTTTCTCTTTTCCTGGTGATTATATGTACCGAGACATCTGACTTCTAGCTGATTAACCATATTAACTTTCTAATCTACCTACACTTGGATTGCTTTCCATTTCACTGAGTCTTGTGTAGTTTTTGTAAAATTTTCAGTATTTTATTTTTACAAATGGGAGATGACCATTATTTTATCAAGAAAACATACATTTTGGAATATTAAAAGCAAAGAACTTAGCACATGCAAATATGTATAATATTTTATTTGAATTTGTTTAGAAAAAAACAGAAACTTACACAGTAGTTGGAAGTTCAACTTTTTGCAACACTGCACTTTCTTTTTACTAGTTAATTTCTTAATCTCTTTAGCCTGGACTAGCTTTTTAGTGCTACCCTACCCTTATCCGACCTGCTACTTATTGTGGCCTAAAAGACATTTTTGCACATTTTCTCAATTTTTCTGTTCCCTTATTGGAGAATTGAAATTTGACTTTAACAATATTATAGAAGGCTAAAACATGGATCACTATAAAAGTTGAGGGTACAATTCAAATGTGGACGAGGTAGAAAGGAGCAACTATGAACCTACAATGTTGACTCATTGACAATGGATGAATTAGATGACTCGCTAAAAAAACCAAAAACACTAAGCCAATGCATTCACTGTGATGCATCGACACACAATATGAAAGATAATGAATAAAAGAAGCAATGTACTCCACTGAATTGAAGTAATCAAATCCATATATTCCAAAATTAAAAAGTATCGAATTTAAATACAAAATTATCTGAGGAATTCAAAATTAATGAAGGTTTAGACAAGGTTGTAGCCTATCAAGTTTATTTAATATTTATACAAACAACATTCTGAGACAATGGAAGCAATGAAACTATTACAGGTGGCATCGAGATGAACTCTGAAACCTCTCTATAACACTGTTATTTGCAGATGATTAGATAATTATCAAAGAAAGTGTGGATCAGTTACAAAGGGCTCTCTATAAACTAAATGATAGTTGTGAACGATAACTCGGAAAACCAAAATAATGGCATTTAGAGAGAAACATCCTTTACGAAGTATAATAATAATAATAATAATAATAATAATAATAATAATAATAATAATAAATAATACAATTATAGACCACGTCAGCCATTTTAGATATCTAGGCTGTGATATAATTTTTGAATACAATAAATTTCTCTCAATAAAAACCCAAAGATCCAAAACGTGTGGTATAATAATAAAATAACTGAAAAAGGAAACACAACTTAAATTTTATATACTTAGAAAAGTTTAATTTAAAATTTAAAATGTACAATAAAATTTGTTGTATTATTGACAATGTTATCTTTACATTATCTTGATATGTTAACATCAGCTAACATTTGAAAATTCTTGGTGTATAAGAGTTATCAAAAATTTCATTTCAAGTTTTCAATATTTTTTCACACAGCCTGTAAAAATGCTCAATTCACCAAAACTGATATGATTATGTAAGCTTCTGTCGCTGGAGTTTGTATAATCTAGGCTATCCGGGATGAGCCATATCTCTGTCGTCATAGATGTCGCTCAGCCAAGAGCATACTGTTGGGGACTGTTCGGAAGTACGCTTTGACAAAGGTCACATGTCAGCCACCATGGCAGAGATGCAGCTCATCCCAGATAGCCTAGATTATACACCAAAAATGAACTTAGAAAAATCTTTTTTTACCTAAAATATTAATACTTTTAGTCCTGAACCTTTAACACCATGTTAATTCCAGAATCCTGGTCATTTAAGGTAATTTTGAGAATTTTTGTCAAGTGATAAATTAGAGATAATTGTATGAAATTCATGAAAAATATAACTTTGAACTTAGCCAGCAGAAAACATATTGGTTTGGGATCTTCAATGAAACTTACACACTATTAATTTGAATACAACCCTTTCTTTTGTCCAAAAAAACAAACAAATCTTTATGTACTAAATACAATAATGAAACATAATATATACACTAAAGCATAAGCTTCCATGGATAGAGCCAATATATATTCGGGCGTCTAGGAGACATTGCACCCTAGGCACAGATGCCCACATTTTAATCGCCGTGCCTTCCTAAAGGGAACTGCATGGAAGTGGGCTTGGCACAGAATAGATATAGGAGACAGAATACAGTACAGATACAATTTGCTTCTGTGGTGGTAAACTAAAACATCCTGAAGACACAGAGGAACGTGAGGAGCCTGACTGTTTTTAACAAGATAGAACGGTACTTGTTGTAAGCAAAAAAACATGGTATATATGATGCCCAAGTTATACTTTGGCTCTGTTCAGTGGAATTAAAACAGTAACTCAAACCATACTTGGGCATTGGACTGAAAGTTAAAAAATCTCATTTTGGGGTTGACAAAAACAAATGACATTGGATTTTATTTATTAGCTCTAGTTTGGTATATACACTCTCTTCTAATAGAAAAAAAAAAAAATCTTTGAAATTTGTTTCAAAATTTTGCCTATCATTGAGAGACAAAAATACTATATGACATTCAAATTTGTCTCCTAGAAGATGTCTTCCAAAACCAATACTTTGACTGACTGATTTTTCACCAAGCACATCAACTTCTAAGACTATCAGTCTTGTTAGTGCAGTGAATGCTTTATTCTGGGAATGCCATAATTACCCCCCACTGGATGGTGAAAATCAGCACTGACCTATACGTGGGCTTGTGGAAGATTTCTCTTTCCACATACAGCTCTTAGCAGGGCACCGCCTCAGGCATGACAAACTACACTTCCAGCTGGTTTTCTGACATATACAGTAGCATAGTGCATGTAATTGTGTGTGTAAGTTAAGAACAAAGGATAGGACGTGGAAAAGGAAGGAAAGATCATTTAGTTCATGGTCCGTTTGATTGGGCATTTGCCTAGTGTTGATCGGATAAACCAATGAAAACTATTAATCAAGAGCTGCGACTGCTTGAATTCTCCTCCAGATAGCTGCTTAATTTCACCAAGCTGTACAGCTACCACTGAAAATCCAAATATCTTATCAAAATCTCTGCATGCACTTAAGTCCTGACTTCTGTGATCTTCCACGCAAGTGGCATTGCCTTTAGATATATCAATAATAAAATCATTTAGTTAAAAGAGAATTAACAATTGTGACTCAGATTTATTTTTTATTGATTAATGATTCAGGGGACATCAACTGCTAAGGTTAGTAGTTCTATAAGTGATGAGCAATTTTTTTTTCCCTTTGGAGGTGACGGTGATCTTCCTCCACTGGATGGAGAGATCTGGCACCAATCTACCCTTGGCAAGAGTAAATTACCAGGTATCTCCAAATAGCAGGGTACTGTGCCAACCAGGACACTTTCTATGCACCTGACTGGTCCCCTGGATGTAGTACAAGTAAGTGTAAGTGTGTGTAAGTAAGGGGTAGGATGAGGAAGAAGAAGGAAAGATTGTACATGGTCTGTTTGTTAGGGTACTGCTTCAGCAATCGCCTCGTACTGATTGGAGAAACCATGGAAAATTAATGATCAGAGCAGCTGCCGCTAGAAATCTACTTCAGACAACAATTGAACTCAACCTAGCTCTCTAGATAGTATTCCAAATCTTGCCACTGGTAGGACTTGAACCTAGGACCTTCCGGTCAGAGGCACTGCAGTGATGCCCAAAGCCACCTCTCCCGATATTAGTGACTGAAGTGTGTAGCTCATTGTGGCCCAAAACAATGATGATGCTTGCCTCCTCATTTCTTCCTCTCACCATCTTCATCTAAATCTAACTTATGGGTATACTCTTCTCAGAGGTGAGGCAGTCCATCTCCACTGGTTGAATGCTGATGAAGATTGTTGGGATATTCCAGCTTGTTCCTTTTTTCTTGAGATGCCAATCAGCAGGATGGATATTATGCAGAAACACTATGATTGGAAGGCTTTCTCCAAATTTTTGAAATTCCAAAGGTTCTAAATACCTTTTTTTATTTCAATCATCCACATAAAATCACAGAATCTGAAATCCAATTAATACGATATTTATAGCGGTGATATGATGTTAAGAGTTGCATAATGGAATTTCTTGGCAAATAATATCACCCAACCACACCAAAAAAAAATAGTGGTGCTACAGAATGACACTTGTTTGATGTTGGGATCCTTATAATGTGTATTTCTGTCCAAATCAATTTTGGCGGAACTAAACTTCTTTTAATAGCATTTACATCAACTTTTGCAGCATTCTCTAAATACACACACATGTAAATGCACACTTACTAACACCAACACTCAACAAAAATCACTAACAGACTTCAGACAAGCTATAATGAGAAAATTTAACAACACAGTAGTAAATTTTTATTAATTTTATTATGACTCTATTCAATTAAACCAACATCTCCTGACTTCACATTTCCACATCTCTACATTTCCATATTTATAAAAATTACCTTTGGGTCAACCCTGCTGCAGTTATAAGCATAATCTCAATTCATCAAATTTCATAAAAAGTGGCATTATTTAAATGAGCAAAATTAGAAACCAAGTTCTAAATTAAACAGTTCTAGTTGAAAATTTTTCATGTCATGTTCATTTTTCTTATTTGAAACATTAACAATGAGTTATTTTCAAATCAGAAAGATTTTATTGCTGTTATGCTATCACAGTGTTGCCTTTTTTGAACTCAGACCGCTCATCATCTGAAATAGATTCATTTAGAAATAACAATTATTATTTTATATTTTTATTTCTTTGCTTTGCTTTTAAAAATTGCATTAGTTGAAATGAATCTAACCTTTGTATTGTAGTGCAATGTTGCTGGTTTATATGAAGAGGACATTTCTTTAATTGCTGCCATACATACTGCATACATATTGTACTCTGCACATATGAAGTGTTTTGTTAGTTCAACTTGCTGCTTTAGAGCGCAATTAAAACCATGTTCTAGTGGACTTGGAGCTGATGCTGAAACAAGATTTCTTTGCAATGTTTTTCAAATGGTAATGAAATATGTTGTCTCAGTAATCAAATAATTTTCAATGTATTACAAAATATACATTACCAATATTGTTAATACCTGTATGAGTATGTTCTGAATGTACATTATTGGCTTCCAGAGTTAAACTATTCACTTGAGCCATAGACGTGAGTGACGTTTTCATGATGGTTTCCATTCTTTTCTCAAAATCATATGCTTCTGCCAAGAAATTTTCAGTTTGCGTGTAAGCATTGCGTGCTGCACTTTGGAGAACAATGTTACTCTTTCTCATTAGTTTCCATTCATTCTCTAAATATTTTTTTCTTTTATGACTTTTCTCAGAGTATTTGGAATCCTTTTTTCTTGGCCTGTTGGGTTTATCTGAAGATGCCTTCAAATCTTGTGCTGAATGATTCTTCATTACAGAAGATTCCCTTGGTTTGTACTTAATACTTCGGTTTCCACTATTCTCTTCATGACTGATATCAGATTTATTTTTCTGTAGAGTAATATGTCTGTGGTCATCTTCCATAAAATCAGGAATACTTTCGTCATAAGAATGGTTGTCATTACATTGATCTCTTCTAAACATGTTTTTTCCATTACTTTCACCGAGTTCTGATTTAAATGCATTTTCCTTTACTTTTGTTTTACTTTCTGAAGAACTATGAATTTGCTTAGAGACATAATTATTTTTGTCACTGTTGGAACTTACTATTGACTCTTCTATATCCTCCTCAATAGACGATTCATCTACATTTGCAATGAGTTCTTTAAGTCTTTCTTCAGAAAAATTTCTTGAGGTTTCATGACTCTCATCAGATTTTGAATTACGTTGCAAATAATTAGTAATTAACATGTTTGCCTGGACAGACTCATCTACTATGGCAGTCTGTGCAATCAGTTGACTATTTTCTTCACAATTTCCTTTTAGTTCTTCAGAAACTGATTTTAAATCTTCTGCTCCAATTAAGTCTTCAAAAGCAAAGACACGAATGGGTACATTTTTAGAGCTGATTGAACTTTCCAAAGAAAGGCTGGCAATGCCTTTACTGGATATATCACTCACTTCATCAGTATCTTCATCTAATTTTAAATTGAGATTTACATGCAAGCGACCTTTCTTGATTCCCATCTCTTCATTGTCTACTGTAAGTAATGCTTTTGGGCCATTCCTTTCCAATTTTTTCTCTCCTGATTTAAGATCATCTTTCAAAGAGTGCTCTGCAGAATCATGATTATCTTTAAGAAATTGAAAACCACTTGTTTGACTTACATCTTCAAAAGAATAGTTGAAAGCTAATTTGTCTGCCAAAAGAATTTCATTAGTGTCACTTAAAAACATTTCATCAGTTCTTTTAAGGTCTTCATCACATTCATATCTACCACTTGCATGTGGACTCTCTGTAGCATTGTTCTTTTCAATCACATATATTCTCTCTTTCTCACTTGTCTTACTAGTGTCTTTTAATGATTTTGAAAGTGTCTGTCTGTCTAAATCATTTGTTGTTTTGGATTCCAAAGGGCCTAATTCATTCAGTCTCTCTTTATGATTTTTACTTACTTCAGAATGAGATATTGTATTGCTTTCTATAAATTTAATATTATTAACTAAATGTTCAGAAGAACTATTTTCTTTAGATGATAAAAAGTCATCATCATTAGTCTGATTACTTTTTTGAATAGGTTTTGCATATTTTTTTTCAAATTTTGAAACTTTGTCAAGAATATATTTACAGGCGCTTGATCTCATGGCGAATGCAAAATGTCCTAGAAAGTAATTCTAAGCGGAAATGCAATGAACACAATAAAACAAATCATGTGTGTTGAAAGAAAACTAGTATTTCGTGCAGCCCACAGCTTTGCATGTGACTGGTGGCAGGTTTTTCAATAGTGTATTCTATTGTACTATATTTTAGTTATTCCTTTACACTATTTTCACTTTGACATGACATATTACTTTTTGAGAATTACATTGTTTTTCCAAAAAAATATTTCACTGATTTAAGGTTTTAGTTCCACACTGTATAGTGTTAATTAATAATTTTTAATCAATATTATGTGAAATAAAAATGAAATAAATTTGAATAGGTTTTATCACTAACAAATTACTTAAATCCCCAAAATATCTAACATAAAATTTAAATTATTTTAAAAAGTGCTAATGAAAATTGCATGGAAGCTAATTTCAGATAACACAAAATAAGAGTAAAGAATGAAAATACGTAAAATATTAAATCACAGATAGTCTTTCTTGACAAGCAATGACATATATTAAAAAAACAACTATTATTGTACCATTATGATACAATGCTATGTGATGATGTCCTTCCCCAATATTAATGCGCACACCAACTAATTAGCATTCATTGCATGTACAACCATTGTCTTCTATCTAGTTACATGAGCAGAGATTATTTAACCTTCAAATATTCATACATTGTTTGAACACGCACTACATTACATTTGGTATAATTCTACGATTTGCTTATAATAGTACGACTTGATTAACATGGACCAAAATACTTCCGAATGGAATTCTTCGTATTTAACGAGTCGTTTATGCTGTTTTGTTGCTCTGAGGTTCCGTGGCGGAACTTCCGTCCGATCGTCAACAATCAACAACTTTCTCGCAGCCCTCACGCTCATGCGCTTGGCCACCTGACGCTACCCCACTCCACTCCACATACTCCATATATACTCTCTGCCACTCCACCCCAAAGAGGGGAAAAGTGTTCCTTGAGCCCACCATTCAAAATAGTATTATTTTTAAATAGTTATCGTCATTCACCCTCGAGTGTTCGAGCCTCCAACCAAAAAATGGATTGGAGAAGGGTGTGCCCTAGAGCAGATAATTATTATAAGGCTTTTGAGTGTAGAAATATTGCGTATTGTTATCGTGGTGTTATGCGAAAACGCGCACTCAAGAGGCTATAGTTCAAGCCAAAGAGTATCCTGAATTCTCTGAAAGATTCTCTACATTTGTGAATAATCAGATAAGTTGAATTGCTTCTGGTTGATGACTAATGGACATCTGTACATTTGTCAACATAACGTTAATTTCTTAAAATAATAAACCCTAAGAAGGTAAGTTGAGTTCTTTGGTTATTCACGCTGTATCAATGATTTGAGATCGCTGATCAAAATCAAATAAGACGAGTTGTCTCTTCTTTCACTCCGAACGATTAGCTGAAATAATCACTGAAAAGCAATTTGTATAGTTATCGGTTTATTCACGTAAATATTTTTGTTGAAGAGCTCATGACCAGGGCCCGGATTCTGAAGATGTCATCAATTCATTAGTGCATTCTAGCATGATAGTGAAAAAGTCGCTTAAAAAATGGCGGATGTCGCATTTCGGTTGAACTCTGAATTTTCGAAAATTTCAAATGTTGAAAACGTTTTCGGCGCTTTTCTTCAACTAAAAAAACAACAAACAAAACAACTTAACGAAATCTTTTCTTCAAATAAAATCATGTACATTTTTTAATATATTAGTAGTTGTCGCTAGTAACTTATGTGACATATAAGCAAGTTATTTATTATTTTTTCAAAAACGGCTCCAATATCGTTCTGGGATAGAGCAAAGTACGGTTATAAAAACGGCGCAGGATTTTTTAACGGTGAACTCTTTGTATTTTAGAAAATTGTTAAAAATTAACATCGCCAAACCAGAGTATTGATGAAAGAGATTTTTTACTTAATGAAATACGAACAACCGAGATACCCGGTACATTCTTTATATTGAGGGCAATGGAAATGGGGAGAAACCGGAAAACCAGCTGACTGTGGATTACTAACATCCTCAACCCTAAGCAGGTGAAACCTGCAGTATTGAAAGAGCAAGCGTAAAAATAAATATATTCTTTAAATTTAGAACTTTAAGTAAGGCCATGGTAATTATTTTTGAAAATATGAGTGGTTTCGCGTTATTTTAGCAATATTAAAAATTTCAAATTCGTATTTGTTGCTGAAAAAAGTATATCAAGAGGTCAATGGACCTTCCTTCTCTATTGCTATTAAAATTGTATGTAATTTTGCCAAATGTTTATAACTAAACAAATTGCAAAGTAAAATATTATAAAAAAAGAGATGTGTCGCAATTCGGCAATGTCAACGCCCTGACACGGCAATTTGAAATCCAACGAATTACTTTTCATTATTGGGCGACAATGTTTCTCGCAGCTTTGGATAGTCGAGTTTATGTTGATATAACAGCTTTTAAAGAATCGATTTCCTCACACCGTGAATTGATTGATAATGATAGTTGGTATTGAGATTGTAATGAGATTTAGAACTGATGGCTGAGATGAGTTGACAGAATATTGACAGAAATTGCCGTCTTATAATACGTTATATATTACGTAACCGTTACTAACGAGAGAAAGTACGTATAGAACCGTTTGTAGAAGTACTAGTTTATAAATAAAGTGTTCCTATGAGTTAAACTTAGTTATGATTTTTTTAAATTTGATTATATTTGTACACACATATTTTGTAGCCAAGTTTTGAAACAGTTACGAACAAATAAAACCATGAATATTGCCTATGTAGTACCAAGTAAAGGTCTTTAGAAAATTTAAAAGACAAATGTAAAATTATTTTAAATATCTTTCAGGGTCATTTTTGTACACCCGGTAGATAATTTAAATTTAGCGGGCAGTTAAGGGCATCTATACTATTAAAATACTTCCTCCATGCCTCGTGGGTTATACACGGAGTAAATAAGATTATTTGATGTCATCAGTTCGTCATAGATTCTATGGCGCAAGCCTTGGGTGCTGCTTCCTTGACTTGTTTCTTGACGAAGTACACGATTGCATGCATTGCATGGGTTTGTGAAGTACATCCCTGCTTTTGTATGTCGGAGTTCATTCAGTTTTGTTAAAAGTATTTAATTTGTGTGATATTCGGTTGACTTAAAAATTATTTGGTTGTAATGGCAGACGAAGAATACGAGGGAGATGAGTAAGTGAAGCACTGTTGCTATAACTAACCTTTACATTCAGGCGAAGTAATTAATACTTCACTCTCAATTTTTCAGTGGCGGTGACGATTTCGATGATGTTGACGAAGATGAAAATTTGGAGGAAATAGATCAACAGGAAGTAAGTGTCTTGTGATTCTGCCGAAAAATCTTCCGTAAACAGAACACTTTGCAGGTTACTTCTAATTCTGTATTGGACTTCAAGGATAGCTTTCTCATACATTTGTTAGCTATGTACTCCGTGATAGCTCTTGCTAATGGGTAACCTAGAGCTCTGAAGGCATTGATTAGAATTATATAATTTTAATATTTTTTGTGCGTTAACCTATCAAGGTCGGAAATTTTTTATTGAACCACGAATAGGACATAAAAAGTTAAACGTATTCATATTCGTGTTGTAAATGACATGTGATTTTTGCGAATTTTGAAATGTCAAGATTGAATGATATATGGAATTATTTTTCTCTTAATAAAGAATGCTCTTTTACAACTACATTGGAGCTTTTTAGAGTATTATTAATATCAATGCTGAAATTGGGGGAAGGAAGGCAGGATATACCTCAGATTTATATGAAATGTCAATTTTTTTCTTTTTACTTTAGAACAAGCTATGTATAGATATTTTGTTACGATAAAAGGAAATGACCCATTTTCAGTAACATATCGAACAGTAACATACAGATCAAAATGTTCATGGAAATTGGTCTTGATGAAATTTTGTATGTAATTTTTCTTAGCTTTTAGGCCATTTATAAAACCTTTTATTGACATTTTGGGTAGTGTTTTAGGTAGTTACAATCTGCCCCTACTCATAGCTATAATTCAAGAAGAATAAAATTTTTAATTCGTCATATAATTTCTTTTTAAGCAGTCAACACACTACACATTCCCCCCTTCCTTCGCCCAAGAAAAATCCTGGTTGTGCCATTATGCAAGTTGTGTCAAGATGTTCAGCTAGTGTTTAGGATTTGCAGTAATATTACATTCATGCCACTTGGTAATTATCAGGAATATACATGTTACACGATAAGTTTTATTATTATTATTATTATTATTCTATTATTATTATTATTATTATTATTATTATTATTATTAATTGTCCATGTTTGCTTAATGCCATTTTTTTCATTCATTCACGGTTCTATTCTGGAACTTCAGATCACCACAATGTTGTATCACAAATTATTTCCTGGTAAGATGTAACAGCAAGAACAGTAAAAAATTCATTTCATGAAGCGTTAAACGATTATTTGGTTAAGCAATAAATGTTAAAATGAATATACATTGGCCTTTGCCTCCATGCTTCAGCTTGTGTGAGATCAGCTTGTCGCACACGTATTACTGAAAGTATTATATATTATGAAAATTTTTATGGACTTTTTGTTGTTATGTAAATTGCTCTTCCATTCCTCCAGAAAAGTGCCGGCGTCAAAACTCGCTCTAACGACAATTTTTTCTTTTCCATTTAGGACTTCCAATACTGATAAATAGTTTCCTTTTAAATTCAGGAGAAATTAAAAAAAAAATCCATTGCTGTACATCATCATTTTGAGGTGCTGGAAAGAACCTAAAATTTCAATTTTAATGAAAATTTAAAATTTGTTTGTGTATTTAAAAAACATAAAAGATTTGCGCACAGAGAAAAACATGTTTTTTTAGATACTATTATGTAGAGAAATAAAACTGAAGGATTTGCAGTGCAAAAAAGTGTTTTAAACAAAAATATATTTTGTGGGTCCCTTGTACTGAAGGGGATAATTCTTGCTCTTATGTGTAATAAATTACTTTCTGTGATTCATCAGAGAACATTTTTCTGTTATTCAGGATGCCCATATTGTGGATTGGTTGCATTGAACAATTGATTTACCACAAAACGTTCATTTATCTGTGAACTACACTTGTGCCTAATCTATTCTCAGGATTTTCAATAAAATTGATGTTCTCTGATTGACCTGGCTATTGTAGCTGCTTGGGGAAAAGTAATAGAGTAATTTCTGATTGGAGTTAATGCAAGTTAGAAAAAAAAGTTCAAAAGGCTCAATGTTTCAAATAGTTAGAGGAAGGATGCTTAAAAAATATTGCAGGACTCTTTTTCATTGAACATTGTTTTAGAAAATTGCAAAAGTTAGAAATTGTATGAGAAAAACTGCTGTTTGTAGCACAAACAAGTTTCGTTGTTTCTTGTGGATGGTCCAATTACTCAAATATTCCAATCTAATGGTAATTTATAACCCACTGAGTCATTTGTATTGTCATTGTCATCTTTCAAATATGCCATGCTATTTATCTGAGGTACATCATTCCAAGAGCTGCGGGTACAGTTGTTTGATCAGTAAAAAGAGTGCATGCCTTAGCGGGCAACAATAAACTGCAATCTCTCTTCTGCACACGTGCAGATACACAAAAGTGATGCGAAACTTGAACTGTGCATGTCCAGGAGATCAATAGTGCTTTCGATTGTTTTAACAATCGAGTGTGCACCAATTCCTTATTGGCAACGTTCCAATCATAAGTCTAATGTTAGTTTGCAAGTACAAAAGTAGTGTACTTTTAAACATTTGTATTTTTTCTTGCTCTTTAGGAGGAAGGTGAAAACATAGACCTGCTAGCAGCTGGTGCTGCTGGAGGTGGTGTTCAGAAATCTAAAAGGATTACTACCCGTTACATGACTAAGTATGCATTTTTTCAATACAAATATAATAATAATAATAATAATAATAATAATAATAATAATAATAATAATAATAATAATATGGAATAGAAAAGTGTTTATAAGAATTTTTTGTATTAGGTATGAAAGGGCAAGAGTTCTGGGAACAAGAGCTTTACAAATAGCGATGTGTGCTCCTGTTATGGTGGAATTGGAAGGAGAAACTGATCCTCTACAAATTGCCATGAAGGAATTGAAGCAGCGCAAGATTCCTATTATAATACGACGATATCTTCCTGACAACAGTTATGAAGACTGGGGAATTGATGAACTTATTATTATTGATCATTAATTTATTTTTTTTACGTAATATGTAAATGCAAATGTGATAAAGTGAAATAAAACTCTAATTTTATTTCATTACTCGCAGATGTTCAGTTTTTGAACAATGCATAGCAGTAATGTTTTGTTATGTACGTTACTTCGTGACATCTGCACACTTGAATATGTTGATTGGGGTTATTTTTGTATTTCACTTATGAATACTAGAGAGAGGTATTTTGACCTAGATGAAGTTGATAAAACTGCAAACTTGGATGTATTGTAAGGATGTACATGAAATGTTCTGAGGCAATAATATGACCATTATTGTGTGAAATTCATCTTGCATGCTTCACTCCAAATGGAAGTAAGTTTCAAATTGTCACGGTACGTTCTGCTAACTCTAAATACCTCTTCATTTAAGTTTCAACTGCCACTGTATGTGGTTGCAGTGTGATAGTTCTCAATTGCTAAACTAAACATCAGATCAGTGCCAGCAGCATGTTATATCCTGGGAGCTACACACTTAGCAAGTTCTAATTTTGTCCTGGAATATTTACAGAAAACATCTTTTCACTTTTCAAGGATCCAAAAAAAGATTATGTAAATAGTGAGAAATTGGTTTTGTTTTAATAATAAAAGGAACATTAATGATGTATTATTAATATTATCCTTTATAGAGAAATTAAGCTTTGCATGTCAAAATACACTAATTCTACTCCCCCCCCCATTCAGTTCAAAAATCTATGATGAAATGAGCGTGGAATTTCTAAGGTTCAAAGTAATGACTGCATTGAATTCAATACTGAAGAAAGAAATAATTAAAACATGCTTTGTAACTTTTCCCCATTGTGCCCATACCTGCTGCCTTTCCAACTTTACGGTCGGAATATTATTAAATTCGTGAAGAGCTGACATGAAATTGCACCATATTATCTTCAATAAATCAATAACAATATGAAGGTACCCTCTTATGCGCCAGAATCCCCTAGGTGTGACAGTAGGTTGGGAAGGGGGTGGTGGTAAATTATACATAAAATTAACTTCCTTTTCCTTTCTATAGTGATAATGATTAATAAAATACATATGCAACATAGGGTACTTCAGCTAGTCATATGTTTGTTAGTCCTTGTTACAGTATTGAAAAAATTTTACTTTCTACACATGGAGAAAAAAAACAAGACAAAACTTTGATATATGTTCTGTTAATTCTAACACACTGGTTGAAGTGTGCTAGTTTTCTATATATGTGTGAAGCTAAAAATCTTTTATAAAGATAAAAACACTAACACCCAATTTGTGGGTCAAGCAACCTCTAAATGGACAATGTTGTGTTATAGGCACTAGTTGCCAAAATAAGAACATATTCACTTGTCTCAGAAATAACTAGTTTGGATTTTGCATTCATTTAATTGGATTTATCTATCTGAATAGGAAATGTACTAAGATAGTAGAAGGGAGAAGTTTTTTAAATGTATGATTTCTAAATGAAATGTACACAAAACACGTGACGGCGATGGTGTAACGGTTAGCGTACTGGACTGTTGTACCCAAGTTGGCGGGTTCAAACCCGATCGAAGTCGTGGATTTTTTAAGGGCGAAAAATCCTTCGTACGCCTTTCTTCGGAGGGGAAGTAAAGCCGGCTGTCCCATGTTCGTAAATTTACTTGCATGTAAAAGATCCTCAAGCCTAAATGACGCCTCTGAGCTGAATTCAAATCGCCTGTTTCTCGCCCAAGAAATACCTCCTTTCTCTCCTAGTTGGTGAAAGGAGCGTAGCGAAATTTGCGTGGTCAGATGGAAGAGCGGGCCCGATGGCCCGAGTCTCGCCACGTAAAATAAGGCAAATTCAATTCATTTCAAAAAACATGATACAACAAAAATATTGCAGGCATTGCCAGTCTCGGTACATTGATATGAATACCTTGATGTTCAAAACTATCAAATTTGACAAAGAACTACCTACTAAAGAACAAAAAGATGAAACACACAATCTGTGAGAGCTGAAGCTACAAGCATTCTCTGAAAATATGAAATTATTTAGAATTTATTGCTTCATGGGATGACTGTATATTAATGGAACGAGGAGAATAATTATGAATAAACCTTGTGGAACAACTAGACATTGGATGATAAGGCACAGAAACTTATGTTTTAGGCACCTAAACAGGCACTACAATTTTTTTAAATAGGCTCCGAAAAAGCCATTAAAACTTAAAATTGGAGGGAAAAAAAAAAAAGAAATGCATTTCACTGCACTTGCATCTAAAATTAGCCAATAGAACATGAGAGTAAGGCTATTAATGAATCATTAGTGAGTGAGAGACTTTGGCATCTTTACAGAGTGAGCTCGGTTACTACACTTAGAGGCACTGATGAAGTACTTAACATGGAGCACAACTGCGAGCAGAAAGAAGACTCACCTCGTGCCCGGCAGAGATGGCTCAACCAAGTGCCCAGAGACCACATTTTTTTTTAAATTTCATTTTATTTGTGCAAAGAAATGAGAAAAAAGAAATCTGAAGTCTGCAACTGAACAGGCACTACAATTTTTTAAAAAAGGCACTGAAAAAGACATTAAATACTTGAAATTGAAGGGAAAAAACAGAAATGTATTTCATTGCACTTGCATCTAAAATTAGCCAATAACACCACAACGCCAAATAGACCACAATGAGAGAAAGGCTCATGGCATCTTCACAGAATGAGCTCAGTTACTACACTTGGAGGCACTGATGAAGTACTTAGCATGGAGCACAACTTGGACAACTGCAAGCAGAAAGAAGACTCACCTTGTGCTCGGCAGAGATAGCTCAACTAAGTGCCCAGAGACCACGGTTTTTTTATTTTTTTATTTTATTTGTGCAAAGAAACGAGAAAAAAGAAATCTGAAGTCGTAATGCTAGATTTTCAGTTCCAAAAATTCAGTGACCTGCAATCCCAAATGACAGATTCTGTTGAGACAAACACTGGAGATTCATTACCGGTAGAAAATTTATGTGATTAGTAGAAATTAAAATGATTTTAACTAGTGTTTGTAACCAACAATAAAAAGAAATATAAATTTGAAGAAAAAGATGTCTGAAATGACATTTGTCACAAAAGACCAAAAAAAAAAAACGGAAAAATAATTTGGTCAGAATGTTTTAGTTTTCCATAATTCATCTACAC
The DNA here is from genome assembly GCA_017312745.1 of Gryllus bimaculatus. Lineage (NCBI taxonomy): Eukaryota > Metazoa > Arthropoda > Insecta > Orthoptera > Gryllidae > Gryllus > Gryllus bimaculatus. The sequence goes on from BOPP01000037.1 coordinate 9,821,214, forward strand.
TATATTAAAAATGTGTCTTTAAGATATTTTCATTTTAGAAATACATGGAGAGGTGCATTTCCTATTGATTTCCATCCGATGTCTAGGTTAATACAAAACATGTCAAACTCAGTCTTTAGCTGGTGAACAAGTTGGGGATTATTAAATTTATAAGTTACATCTGTTGACATTATAAATAGACAGAACAATTTATCTACATAACTACTGTAACCTTGTTGAATCTTCTTCTTCCCTGGTTGCAGTTTTTATCTTATATCCAAAATTATATAAAAGACAACATATTTAAGTTATGTAGTGAAGTTCTGGTAACTCTCTGTACGACAGAAACTTGCCACGACAACAACATATTTTAGACAGAATCATCAGTTTCTGTATTAGACAAATTTTACTGTTTTCACGTACATGTTTTAAACTCACAATTGCTTGGTAACTATTCATTAACTAATGTAACTATCAATAGTAACTAACTATAAAACATTGCTACAAAAATAAAATATTAAAACTAACACATTACTTTCCTGACTGTCATGATCAATGGGCAGAATCAAAAGATTTCATGAAAAAATCTCATTGATAAGCCTTTGTCTTTCATATTATTACACCAAGTTCCAACTTCAGAGATCAGGCACTTGGGTCCAGAAGCATACACATTAACAGTTTGCCTGTAATATAATAGTTCTCAATTAGTAGCACATCAAGCTTGACTGTATTTCCAATAATATTTGAAACAAGGTTTATAAAAACAAGAGGTATGCACATATCTGGGCACTCCTTTACCCTTAAAATATTTTACATACTTATAATAAATTCACTATAAGCAGAGTAAAATTGCTACTAATTAGAATTACATGTAATAAATATCAAAGAATGATGGGATGATCTATTTACTATAGAAAAATTCAATATTTGAAATGTGTGATGGCTGCAAATTTATTTATCATTATGTCTGCAGAGAAGTACAGTCTTGTTCCACATAGGAAAAGTAATTTTATTTAATCATTGTTATTAATCATGACTTTTCTCAACTTATTTTCTATACACCTCAATTTTGAAAATGTAGATCCAGATGAACATCTTGAAACACCTAAATTCTGACAAGCATTTGATCTGTTGCCGTCGTCATTTCATTTATTGATCCCCTCAAAAAGCAATAAAAAAACGTACATGACATATGGTAGAGAAGTATAAGTAAGTGTTTCTTTGAGCTTCGGAGACCCTATGCCAATTTCTTACTAAACATAAATTATAAAGAAAGGTACTAACATGGCACATTTTGAAAACTAGAAATTCTCACTTTCAAGTTATAGACCAGGAGTCAGAAAAAAAAGCAAAAACATTTATAAGCTAAAACCTTCTGAGAAGTTAGCTAGTGATATGGTTATGACGCTTAGAGATGTCGAAACAGTATGGTATAGTATGATCATAATCGGCAATGAATATTTTTCTATCATTTGACAGAAAATTAGCCTTGAACTTTGCTAGCTTGAACTACAGGCATGAACCTCTCTCAAGGGCCATGCACATGAGTGGCATCATTCCTTATGGGACTTAAACAGGGCAAATTTTGTCCAGCGATGTATGGTTAGTTATATGCTCCCCTACACGAACCGCCACTACTGTCTTGCTATGAGTGCAGAAAAAATGTTTAGTATATGTCTGTGGTGCAGACCAAATTTTCTTGCTTCCTTATTGTAGTTTTGGTGGAAATGGAGAGTGGGATGTCATATCTTTAATCGACCCTGATGTCACAAGATGGGTGAATAAATTCATAGAATGACTGATGAGAACGAGGACATTGTTTCGAAATTCAAATCAGAACGCTGTATTTTAAATAATTAAAGCGATCCTATTTATTTTCATGCAATATGATAAGTGAGAATATGTTCATGAGGAGATAATGAGTATGTGCATCTTGGTTCGTGTTTTCTGTTCTAAGGTTGCTAAGGAAAGCTGGAATTGATGTCATCGAACAAAACAGTGTCACACTCCAATCTGCGACAGAAAACTCAATTTTTTATCTTGCAAAACTAGGGAGTCCCTTTTAACAATGTGCCATCTGCCTCTGAGTGTGCACACCTATGAACAGGAAAAATAGACAATAGTAAACTTCCCACTTTTTAATAAAATTTAAATGGCATTTTAATGTAAACCTCAAAAATGGCTCCAATCTTTCCCGTGTAAAGCAAAGAATGGCAAAGAAAGTGGTGCTGGTCCCATTTTCGGAGAACTCTGTATTTTGGAAAATTGCAATCTACAAAAAATAACCACTGCAAAAGTACATGATAGTTCCTTTGTGAAATGAAATGTTAAAAAACTCAGTTATTTAAAAACAGGTTTATCATTTTCTTAAAAATATGAGTAGTTAAGCGTAATTTTGCAAATTTTTGAATTTGCACATTTGTTAGTTTCAGAATTTATCGTAAATTGACAATGGCAAGCCCATCATGATATGGTAGTTTAAATTTGGAGAATTTCTTCTCTTTGTTGATGTATGTTATAGCTGTAAGAAATGCAGTTTTAATTGTCAAATTTGTGTTGATATGTTAGCTTCAAAAGAATTGTTTTCACACCTAATGTTCTACTATATGTAATGTGTTTTACAAGTGATGACTGAGATGTGATACGATAATCAGAAATTGTGGTATTATAATATTACATAACCTTCACTTCGTGTGAGAAAGTAGCATCTCAAGTTTTCATTTCTTACGAGATTCACATACTGATTTACACATGAAAAATATTTTACTATAGCTGTACATTTGCCATCATTATTGAATTGAAAATTGGTCAATAGTCAACATGAGATTAGATTGCAAAACTTCTGCAGTTAGTATTTGTTAGGTGTGTGGGACCCACTAATGAGAATAAAATCAAGATATCATACCCAGAATACATATCCAGTAATTCATTAAATATTTCATGCCAGTTAGGGCGGCCTTTCCATATCCTCTGCACCAGCAGTTTACAGTCATCATTTATAGCCTTCTGGAATACAATTTCAATGAAACAGAAGTGCCAAAGATTTTATTAAGCATGGAAAATTAATGAGTCATTATTACCTGAATTTTGACTGCATTATAATTTCTGGTTATATGCACTTGAATGAAAAATTTATCTGGTACATTTGCCTGCCAGAACTAGAAAACAAATGAGTACAATTATAAAAATTTTAAGCTACAAAATAACATTATTATTAAAAACCTGCTCAATGGTTTCTTTCTTTATAATAAAGCATGTTCGATTTTAAAAAATTTTCTCTAGTTAAACAATATCTTCCACAAATGGTCAGTTTTCTTTCTGTGTTAATGAAAAGATACCTTCTCATGAAGATCACAAAGCAATTTGGCACACCATAACAACTGTTCTGCATCTTGCAGCAGCCACAAGAGGTGAAGTCTTCTTGGGGTATTCTGAAGAGTGGAGTTCCTAATGAAAATAATAAAATAATTAAAACATCCTAAAAATATGAAATAATAACACTTAACATTACATTAAAAATGTGAGGTAGTTGAAAGAGAAGAATGTCTACTATTGAAATCTTGCTTCTCTGTTTCTGCATATTCTTCTTAAATATCTCTCTTATTCTCTTCTTAAATATTTTAAAACAAAACAAAACAAAACAAAACACAAAACAACAGGATATGAATAGGAATGGTACCTATGCCAGTTCAGTTAACTGTGTTAACAGACTCATTGTTTTAATATTTAATTTTCTTTATTGCTACTTTTTAAAATTCTTTTTAAGTTTATGGCAGATTCATATACTTACAATAAGTAGTTAAGAATTGCAATAAAAGGAGTAATCCCTATTCCAGCAGCAATGCACACTGCAACTGAAGAGTTCAAAACTTCTTCTAAAGGACTCCTAAATGGTCCATCCACAAGAAATCTGCATACAAGAAGAAATCATAAAATAAAACTTCAATTAAATTTCTCATTGAGAAAGTAAAGCCCACAGCTGACTACATCGAGAGATGTGTTGTGAGAAACAAGAAAAGAGACCAGTGAGGCTGTGTCCACACACTACAAACAGGTTATTCGAAATGCTCTTATGTGCCACGAGCACTGCACTGCATACAAATCATTATTTAATGTGAAAAACAGGAATTTATGTGACGTAGAAGAGAGAAGTATAATCTGCATATTTTCTTGAGCTCTGTAATCTCTACCCTCCTCTGCTTTACTATATTTGTTGGTTGAATTATGAACAAATGGTGAATGATCAAATAATTCATAATAAAATTCACAATAAATCAATTCATTCATAAATAGTAAATAAGAATTAAGAAGAATAATGAATTAATTAAATTCTTTCAAAATATCTCAAGTTTCTTACTTCAAATTTGTATACTGCTTATTATGGGTTTAATTCGAGGAAGAATATTTTATAAACATTTTTTTTCTAGTTATTCATGTTTAAAGATAAAATTCAAGTATGCAAATAAAAAAAAAGGATTGCTTATCACAGTTCAATGCAGTGTTTAGCAAATGCCTAAATGTCATATAACAAATGTGTCAAAGAAAACTTACTCAACGAACCAACTTAAGTGAGAAACTTCTAGCCTTTGTAGAGGCAAATGAGAAAACTCTTTCAGGTGTGTGGGGGTGGATAAATGTCTCTTATTTAGATTTTCCACATTTCTCATTGCACGTTTCTTGCAACACATTTCTCGGTGTAGTCTCTTGCAGCCTAATGCATTACAACTTACATTATTGGCTTACATGATGTTTTGTTGAGTAGTTTGGAGGCATAAGTTCCTTGAGCAAATGGGACTAAAACCCGACTAAGAAGTTCTTCTGAAAGAAATTGCACGAAATATTACAAATATATTGTGACTCATTTCAAGCAGATCTTATTTTGTGGACAAAATCACACACTCATATATAACAAAAACATACAATTATTTATGACCTAAATACAATAAAAGATATGAGATTAGATAAATGAGACTGTTAAGTCGTGTAATAAAGGCAGTTGTAATAAGATGAATATTGTACAATTTTAGTTCTACTTTATAAAATTTCAAATGAACAATATTTTTTGTTTTAATTTGACTCTTCATCCTGTGAAAGATGATATTCTGATTTTGATAGTAGTTGTGCCATGGATTAGTTCTAATATTACTTAGTTTGAAACTGATTGTTGTTGTTAATAGCGGGTCATGAGTTAGGGCTAACTTTTTTGGTTTAACCCTACCCTCCTCCTGAATGGGATACACATTAACATTAATAAACTTCCAACTTTGCACTTATTAATTAACAATTTTTTACAATTAAATGACTTTACAGAAAAAAAATTGAAGATTCTATGAAGAGGGACAACAGGGCCATGCCTCCCTATCTAGCCAACATTTTTTGAAATTTTACTAAATTTATTCAATATAACTGCCGTATATAGATTTTATTTCAAGCTAAAACTTTTTTTTTTCCTTCAAAATATTTATGACTGAAATTGGTCCTCTAATCCTGTGATATTAGCATTCTCCACAATTAACACACTGTTTAAGTTTTCTTTTCTCCAATTGATGAAACTGTGTATAATCAAAATACATTAAATTTTAAATAATGCAAATTAAATATTAATAACAGGTTATTTAAAGACTATATATGTGCCATTTTTGAAGTCAAAAGTTTTAATGAAAATGGGCATAAGTCGTAATTTAGTGCATTGCGGTGAATTTTTACAAACAATTTAAGGAAATAATTTTGAGTCTCTTTTGAAGGGGGGGGGGAAACAGAAAAAACAACAACATTTTTTAAATTCTCATGTTTTTACTCAAAATCTACTCATAAGTTAATTTGAACGAATTGTACATGACATTAAGAGCAGATTTTATAGAGTATCACTATATTCACTAATGTAGGAGGTTGCCCCAACAAATTAAACTAATCCAATTTTTTAAATTTTAGAGGTTTTACTGGCATTTGGACCTGTGCCATTTTTGTAAGCATACTTTGCTCTTTTTGAGTAAATATTTTAAAGAAAAAAATTGGAACCTGTTTTTGAGAAAATTTTGAATATATCTTAGCGGGAGGGGGGTGGGAGCTCTTGTAAAGTACCCCCACAAATTCAAAGATCCATTTCAAAAACTGAGGGCCACAACATCTTCCATGACGAACAGAATATCAGTTTTGATGAAAATCCTTTGTAAATTTACACTAAATTTATACTAAATTTACACGGTTAAGACTTCCTGATCCTAGTTAGATCCTTTTCTTTTTGAGTTGGTCCTAGCTTTTCTGTTTTAAAATTGGTGATTACCACAGAAATATTGCAGAAATATATATGGTTTGGTAAAATAGAAATGATTTTCAACAATAAAATATGTATTTTACATTCATATATTGCATTACAGAATAGATGTTTTGAGGAATTTTACCCCATCTTCAGTGCCCTGCAAGTAATGTATTAAACATGCCTGCTGACAACACCTACTGACTTCATCATTATATTTGTAAGAACGTTACATAAAATAATAATTCAATACATGTAGCAAAATAAAGAAAATAGACTTTTCTGATGCATACATATTCTATAACAGGCTTTGCAACTATGAATCTATGTATTGCAATTGCATTCACCAATATTTGTTGCCACTGCAATAAGGTATATATACTACGATCTATGCAACTCTGCCCCTGGCAGGTATCAGCTGTTGATGGTTTCATTCAATCGGGAGCTTGAACTTCACCCTAGTGATGTCACAATGGTGATGTTCAAGCTCCCAATTGGATGAAACTGTCAATTGATACTTGCCAGGGACAGAGTTGTGAAAATTGCAGTATAATCATAGTTACTTCACATTTAAAAATTATAAAAGTCACGCACAGCAATCAGTCAATTTCTCAAAATGAATAACTTTGCAGAAAATGTAGAAAGAAAACAAATAACCTTACAAAATTTACAAATAACCTCAAAAAAATAGAACTGTTTAGTTTTTTCTGTAATATTTATATAAAATATATAAAAAAAGGCACTGTTTTTGAGAAGATGCCATTGAAGCAATTTGAAAATGTACACATCAGAGTTCATTTACATTTGAAAACTTGAGATATCACATTCATTAAAGAGATAATTTGAAGCACTTTTCATTACTAATGCATTAAAATATAAAACATGGCTCTAATGAAATTATTAAAGAAATGAGAGATAGTTCAAAAAAGCTACACATGAGTAATTTATGACAATAAATTTTTTTTAACAAAATAGCACTCTTGCCATGTGATTGAATGCATTTTGATCTACCTTCTAAAAAATGTTTAAAGAATAAAGTTAGAATCTTTTTGTGGAAAATTTTGCTTAGAATATTTTAAAAATGTCTATTCCAATCAAACATACAAAAAATTTACTCGTATTTTTTTTTTTTTTTTGGGGGGGGGGAATGAAAAAATTACAAATTACATTATTTAAAGATCTATTCACTTTATCAGGAAATAATTCCAACTTAAAAACATCTTTATAGAAGAGGGTCCAATTTTGTACACGTTCAATTTTTGGAAATTCTGTGATATTAATGAGAAGTGGCCATCCAACAATTTTAAAAGCACACTTAACTGTATTTGTACAAGAAATTAAAAAATATTTAAATCATTTTTGAAAAAATGTTGCAAATGTTCTGGATGATATGTAAAAATATACATTTTAAATTTGCATGGTCTAGAGTGTGGTCAGAACAATCGGTACAGATGGTCGGTACAGAAATCAGCAAAGATGACGAAAAAACAGAGTATTTCATTCATTGATCGCAATCCAATGAATTTTAGTTTTACCCCTCCCCTCCTACGTTGGAGGAAAAAATAAATAAATAAAAATAAATAAAAAAAATAAACCTTTCATGTGACAGGGACCCTCAAAATTCCATCATATCTCGACAGTAATTTTTTGCAACATTATTACTTTTTAAATACTGTGTACATGAGAATATAAAACATCTCTGGAAAGAAGTCTAATAACATATTGTGTTACACAACAACATGTCATACAGTAATAACAAGAAATGCCATGTCATACAGTAATTCAAGAAATAGTTAATTTAAGTATTGCAATGAAACATATGATCACTTTAACATGGTTTTAAAGTGATTCATAAAAATACCATCACTTTCATTGCTACAAAAGTATTCACAATGACTAATGGTGAAATTTTATTCTTGCATTTGAAAATCAAATACAGTAAAATAGCAATGTTTCATCAATGCTACTAAAACTAAAGTGTTTACAAAATTTATTCAAAAATAAAAGTATGGTACAAGAAGGATCAGTCATTATAAAGTGATGATTTGATACAGACATGACAAGAAAGTTTGTAGTAAGTTTTCATGATGCATTGTTAAAAGTAAACAGAAACCTAGTATAAAATAGAAACTTAATAGCATAAAAAGTGTTAATTGGAATAATATTAACATGTTATTTAGTAACAATACCAAGAAAAATGCAAGTGAGAAAAAATAAGCATTAAAGTAAGTCCTTCCATGGTGCACTTAATGTGAAATACCTAGTAAGAGAGAGTAAATAAGACTATTTACAAGTAAGAAACTCTTTTCACTGAAAGTTGCTTTATTTGACATTTTAAATTTTATTCTATATTTGTAGAGCTTAGGCAGTAACAAGATAAGCCACACCAGCCTTAGTAAGCCCCCCCGATGTTGGTTAATGATATCTCAATTTTGGTGAAAGTGTGGCTTATCTTGTCACTATACATGTCTTGTTCATAGTTATGAAGGACGTGGAGTAGTAACAAAATGGGACACAGTTTCACCAAAATTAAGATATTAACATCAACTAACAGTGGGAGTCTTGCTAATGCTGATACGGCTTATCTAGTTACTCACCCCAGCTCTTCATTTGTATTCCTTAATTCAATATCTCTCTCCCTTGCATTATTCTTACTTCTTTTCAACCCAGGCAAAATTACAATTTCAAGAATTTATTTAGCCAAGCCCTTTAAAGTTCAGAAGATCATATAAAATTTGTTAAAAAGGGCAAATGTGCATTGCAATAGAAAACATGCTAAAAGTAGAGGAATAAAAAATAATAAAATCAGAGATGTGCTATGAGATGAATAAATTACTGCAATCATAATGTCACCAAGCAGAGATACTCCATTTTCACAATCTAAAAATATTACAAATTCATTGTAAGATTGTAGTATTTTGACTTTGACTTTATAAAATACAACTGAATCATTAATCTGACATGCATTTTGTAATTCATTAATATTGTGTTCTAAAATGGAATTTCAGTTGAATCCCATATTCTGCCACAACAGTTTCACTTTCTCCTATCATTCAATATTCAGGGAGCACATCAGTGATTGTAAAATGTACTTCTATCTGAATTAACTGTTCTTTCTCTTTCAATCTAAATAATATACCTGCATAGTAGAATGAAGATAATGTTAGTTGAAGAAGAAGCCATCCAATATCATTGTGTTGTAATCCAAACTGAGAAGCACAATAACTACAGGGTACGTCGGAATGAATTATTCTCCAGAATTGTTCACTTCCTACCTGTCCAATCACCTTTTGCTCTAATCAGAACTGACAGACTTGGATGATCAGAGGAACAAAACTAAAACAAACAGAAAAAAAAACATGATATGTATGCCTTGAACTTATGTTACTCTCACCTAAGGGTAAGAAACAATTACAATTTCAACTCAAAAAATTTAGTATGAGTTTGAATTGAATTTTGATGGTTACCAAATTGCAAATATAATATCACAAGTTTTACATTTTTTTAAATAAAAATTAAAGAAGAACCATGAGCACCAACCCACAGATTGCACTGTAGAACTTTGTCAGTACCGGTGATTGAGACTTAATCACCATGTGGCATGCACAGAGCTCAGACCATTCAGCAGCTGGCTATGCAAAGAACCTACTTTTCTGACTTTTCTGAGTTGAATTCGACTCTCTTCATATTTGATGACTCCAAAGCCATACATAATATTGAGTTTTCAGATAAAATAATGGAAAATAAGTAAGCTACACAGACATTGGTGCAAAGATGCAAAACCCCTACAGAACTGTCATTAAAAAATTCAATTCATTGTCAGCGTGGATTTCTGTATACAAAATTTGTTTTTTTAGTCATCTTGTTGTTAAGCATTTTCATTAATATTTTCTGGCCAATTAAAATGAATACAAAATATACTATTTTTTTTAATAATATTAAATATTCAAAAACAGTTTCTATATATATTTATATTTGAAAAAATACACTTTTAACCATTTGCAAGTTTCCATGAGTTTTCTAAAAATTGTAACTTAAAATTTTACTTTGATATTCGTTCTTTACTTCTGAAATAAGTACCCTGTGCATACTCGATAAGAATAATCCTTTGAGTCATTCTCCTTTCATTGTTGAATTCTATCAGTTTTGTGTTTCTGGACATGCCAACTGCTATGGTTAGTCCTATTAGTGTGGCGTATGATTTAATCATGGGAGGTACTGGTATTTTTCTCCTGCTGAATGGTGAGATATGGCACCAACCTACACAACGGGTTCTGTTTATTTTTTCATTCAGATATTTCAACCAATTGGGCAGTGTCCCCCGAGGCAAGCTCTAAGCTCCCGATTGGTCTCTCTGCACATGTGTGGTTGTGTAGTGGATGTAAGTGTGAGTAAGAAAGAGGTGAGGATAGGGCAAGGAAGAAGGAGGAAAGATCACGAGCAGCCCATGCTCCATTTGGTAGGGTACTACTCTGGTATTTGCCTGGTGTTGATTGAAGAACCTTGGAAAACTACTAATCAGAACAGCTGGCTGTTAGAATTTTCCTCCAGACAGCAGCAGATTTTGACCTAGCTACCATCCAAAATCCTGCTGCCGTCAGGGCTCGAATTCTAGGGCCTTCCAGTCAGAGTCACTTCTGTGACGTCAGTTGCATTGGGCCTCCTCAAATGGTTAAGTGTCATTTGATTTTTACCTTACACAAGGTGGCGAATGGTATCTCTACACTATAATGGATGCATGTTAGAACAAGAAACATGTTGTCTTAATCTTTATTATAGAAGAGCTATTAATTTTCTGCCTAAGGTGTATTTCAAAAAGGTGTGTAGAGTATACTTAATGGTGTATTTTCTATGAAAGATTATAGAAGATTAAAAATGGAAGGGGGGGTGCTTTGAATATATGCACTGGTATGTTTAAAGTTAAATGATTAAATGTTCAATGTTTTTCACAGTTCAAAGTACCCATAAAAAAAAGTTATAAATTTAAAAATAATTACTTACAGAAACAACTGAAAATGGATGCCATTCTACAGAAGAAATCATTGGGCACTGGAGCAAAATATACTGTAAATGAAAATAAGAAGGTTATTAGTTAAAGGTATTTAAATACAGTTTAACTTAAATGACTTTACTTATATTTATACAACACAAAGGAAAATTGTGCTAATCATATTCCAAATATAAAAAGTTCACAGAAAAATTAACTGTCTTCTAATCTTTGAATTTTCTTCTGTTTTTAACTTTCTCATATGCTGGTTATGAAGCACAGAAAAGTAGGTAACTCTGCGGGGGGCATCAACAATTTTTCCCCAGAAAAACTCAAACTATGGGCCCTGGTAACAAAAAAAAAAGGATAAATCTCCTATATGTAGAAAATTACTTCCTCTAACATGATGCATAGTCAGAATCCATGTTATGTGGGTTCTTTTTACCAAAAAATTGAATGACGGAAAAACGTTTCTACCCGTTCATCCATCTGTGGCCAACCGTTCACACGATTTTCTCCAAAATTAATATTCTCCATTCCATTTTTCTCATTGTTTTCCTACAACTACAATATAAAGGAAAGATGTTTTCTTTAGAATCTGTTGCTTAAAGGCAAATCTTGAAATAAGGTCATGTACAATTTTTGGAAAATATGAGTCTTCAAAATTGCACATTTGAATTTCCCCCACTCAAGTTGCTTATCTTTCTAGAGATATCAGTTTTGAATACAGCAATTGCAACGCTGTGCCACAACATGGCAGTCTGAAATTCTGTGAATTTCTCATCATAGTACGGAGATGATATAGCTGTATGAAAAGCATGACAATCAAATTGATTTTGAATCTAAGATAACCCATTATTATTCTAATGACATATTTAGGAAAAACCTTGCTTTAGTTTTGGGTAAATACATATCTATCCAAAACTTCATACAGCAGATAGATAAATCCTTTTTGAATTTATTTTACCTACAAATATGTAAATCTGAGTTGTGAGAAATGGCCTTAGGAAAAAAAAGACTCATTCTATGTAGTCCGTTAATTGAACTTAATAAAAAAATATATTAGGGGTTCTGTACCCTACGTGATCAGACTAACAGACATTTGAGATTTATTTTCCTATACAAATGTTAGAAAGCATAAATTTTAAAAAGCGGGTTAAAAATGAAAAATAAAACTGAAGGGAACCATTAAGGGCAAATAATAGATTACATTCCTACCTGTCCAGGTCTGCAAATGAAATTTTTGGAGGGGCTTTGAAGGACCAAATGAACCACTGATCCAGGTAGGCGTGCAACTTGCATCACACTCAGTTTTTTTGAGTTGCGTTTTAATATCCAGAATACGCGGTCAAAAACAATTAGAAAGAGAGGTGGTACAATCCACATCCAAGTCTGAAAGGAATTATTATACATACAATTGTAGATAAAAATAGCAAATAATTTCTCTTAATCAATCACTAGAATAATTTAAGTTTTAAAACTTGCCTCGGATTTCATAGTGACAAATACAGGTTCAGTTTCACATTGTGTGCCATTTTGTAATAATTCCTGATAATTCCATAAATCTCTAAATTGTAGAGAAATATTATTGGACATTCCACTACAATTTATGTTTACATTCTTCTTCTGTTCTTTCAGTTTCCCACTACAAAACATAATATACCAAGAAGAAGAAAAAAAATAAGATGGAAAAGTTTGAAATTATGTGCAAAGAACTTTTCAGAAAACAATATTGCTAGAAAAGGAGACATTTTTGTTCTACCTCAGAGGATGACACAACAAAACTATTAAAAATGGCAAATATAAATGATGTACAATCCAGAATAGTTGGTAATGTTTTTCACGAATACATTTGATGGATGTAATGCTCATCATTGACAAAAGGCACACCATTATTATACCAGTGTTTCCAACAACTGAAAGCATTATAGAGAATTACTGTCTAACAATCTTGGACACACCAAATTACAATAGTGAACCAAATGTCATTAAAGACAAATTTTTATTTATTTTACCTGAGGTAAGAATCATTTCCCAGGCAGGCTGAAATAAGATAGATTTAAAATTAATTGAAAAGACAAGAAAAAATTGATATTTCAGAAACTTTTATTCCTACACTCACTTGTTCAGCATATTTTGCCCAGTTCAGGGACGGGTGATTTTTATCATAATGAATTGAAAAATTAACAGCATTAATGCAATGAGCAATTGTGTGTGCCACTGAAATAGGTACAAATTCATCAATTATTGGTGAAAGCAGTTTGTTTAACATACAAATAAGAAAAGAATCAATTTTCATATACCTGATTCAACAATTACAGTACCAGCACAAATAATGTGAGCAGTCTTTGCATTTTCAATCCAGAACAAGAGGGCTCGCCTTGATATCAAACTAAGTACATAGTGAAGAAAAAGGTTCAGAGATCGGCACATGGATAATACTAAAATACAGCAACTCAAGTTCAACATTGCTGCTGTGGCTCTTGAGATACATAAACCACGCTAGAAAATAGAATGATAAATATCAATCATGCGGAAAAGCAATAAAAAGTTAATGATCAGTAAATACATTAGCATTTCCATTTTAGGTCTTGTCAGATAAAGAAGAAGAATTATTGCTGACAAGGATGATAATTTTCAATTTCTTAATTTTTTTCTCAAGTAACAATCTATGAGGCTGATCATGTAAGAAGGGAGAGAAGATTCATTGCCACAATTCTTTACAAACCGTTATTTTCTTATTCAACCACAATCAGATTTACAATTGGAGAGCTGTCATCAAGATTGCATTAATATCTCCCAGGAATCGTCAACTATGTAGCTGTCTTTATATTGCACAAAAGTAATGAAATGAAAATGACTGCTATCACTTAACAGTTAAAAAGCTGGTACCAATTAAAATATTTTTTTTAATTAAAACAATTTTGCTTACATGATTTTTGGAGGCCCTTAAACAGTTCAAAGCAAAGATGTAGTATATTTTACATAAGACAGTGTAATGCATAAACATGTATTATTCCATCCTTATTGACATATGTCATTGTTTTTTCCTTCTCTTTTTCTTTTTCAGAATATTAAATAATAAGAGCAAAATGAAAAAAAAAAAGTTTTAATTATAAACTTACTCCAATGATAGCTCTAAGGAAATAATGTTCAGGTGCATTCTTGTATTTTGAATAATGTGTCTTAAATATTCCATAATTTACACCAATCCATATAATCTGTAATTAGAATTTAAGAAAAGGAAATTATGAAATTATGATTCAGATTCTGAAAGTTATCTCAAAGTTCCTTAACACTACAGAAATGCCCGTTTTGTAGTCTTACAAATAGCCTCATATCATTCCTAGGAAAGTAATTCGGTTTTCATTTCACATGCATAAATTTTAAGTAATATTTACACTAATGCTTTCAATTTCAAGATTCCAGGTCTTACATTAATTTTTTTTTTCTTCCATCTCAGAGGCAGAAATATGAAGGCCAACAAGCAATAAAATCCACATTGCATAAATCTACATGCTAATCTTTGACTACATACTTACAAGCGGCCAAGAAGTCCTTACACCCGCCCAGACATGCCTATACACTTTTTGCATTCGTCCCATTGTCCCTCCCATTCTCCGAAGTCCAAATTTTGCACGATAAATTTTGCTCCACACTTGGAGACGTAATTTGTCACAAATATTTACATTTTCTTATACTATTAACAGACCAAAAACCTTATTTACTATGAATGTCAGTCATCACTTCATCTCACGAGCATCTGACAGATGCTGCGGGATGCTGAGCAAAGATGCAATGCAAGCAAAGTATCACAGCTGATCGCGAAGTTGGTAAAATGTATTTTGTCGACGGCGGACAGTTGGTATTACTTTTGAATAATGTAAACAAACAACCATGTGACCAATAGCGTCCGCGTAAAACTTAGTAATCGACATCAATATCGATATCAAACGCCGAGAAGAGGGAGGAGTTGCACAAACAAAATGGAAGAAGTTCCGATCATGTTACAAAGAGTTAGTTCTTGCGTATCATACCCAAGGAGGTTATGATATGGATGAATATATGCAGGTGGCATGGCCGACCTTTCCTATTGCGGAAAATGAAGCCAGCCCCTTGCAAGTTCGGTTACCTACCCGCAAAATAGATTGCCCAAAAAGCCTGAAATCCACCTTTCAATTCTTGTATTTTATTTATTCATATATTGATTTTTCCGTTAAGATGATGTTTTATTAATAATTATTTTTAAATAATAGGCATAAATCTTCAGAGAAAATAGTTAAACAGACCTGGAAAATATGAATCCTCTCCAAAATTCATTAAGTGGCAGAGAAGACATTTTAAACTAATGGTGCAACAAAATGGCCGTATTAGTTATCTATTTTCTGTCGTCTCGGCTAGCTACTCGGACTTACCACATAATAGCTGCCACGTACACATTGCATGTACACATGTACATGCCTTGCCACATACCGCATGCTAGCTGCCATGTATCACCGCCCCATGGAATATATTGTTTTTTTATTTTCCGAATTTTTCGGATGGCTAATTGTAGAGCGAAATATTAGTATTAGATTATTAAAAAAACAGTAAAACCTCGTCATAAATGGCAATTTTCTTTGAAAAAATTTGGAGCTGTTTTTCCAAAACTGGCGTTTAAACGCTGCCGTAAATTCGAAATTTGAAACTTTTTCACATTTTTGATTTTCAAAAAACTTAATTCGAAGTCATTTTAAGTACTTTAACTCACAAATACAATAGCGAGAGATTCTTCAAAAAATTACAATTGTGTAATTAAAAAAAAATACCGAAATGAACTTTACGCCATAATAAGGAGTGCATTTAGCACTATCCCTACCAATAGTTTAACGAAAAAATTTTGAGCCGTTTTTGAGAAAATCTTGTTTTTGTGATTTTTTTAAAATTGCACATAATGTACGCAATATTGAGCGAACAATACTAAAATTTTCAAAAAAATGTGCATGACCTTAATGAAAGAACTAATTATGGACAACAAATTTAAATTGAAGGAAAAATCTCCATCTTTAATTTTGTAGTTGTAGAAAGACAATGAAAAAAAAAATTGTTTTGAAATTTTCCGAAATTCAGATTGGACCTATGCCACGTTTATAAGAGTATGTTACTCTCTTCTTATAAGAAATTTAAATAATAAATTTGGAGCAGTTTTTGAGAAAATTTTGAAAATGTCCGACGGGTTTCATGTAAAATACACCCTAAGTTAGAAGAATGTATTTCAAAATCTCAAAGTTTCGACTCGAGCCAGATGGACAAAGGTTTCTTCAATTTGGAAAAATTCCTAAGCATGATTTAGGCGCTATTAGTGTTCACACACACGACGGATAGACAGACTGGCGTTTTGTCGTCAATTGATTTTTCGGTATCACGGACTCACAAAAAAGGGATTCTGTCTACACATGTTAGAGGACTTTTTTCCCCTCAATTTAGCAACAGGATTTATCCACTTTTCCGTTATCAGGCCCGGCAATTAATTTGCAAGCGCAAAATCCGCAGTTTTTTCGCGCAGCATTACTTAACTTTCCCTATACTACGTATATTTGTTGTATTTATTGGGTGCAGCTGAATGTAATTTAATTTAGGGCTTGATAACATGTATTCTTGAAACAATTGTGCAAGGAGCTGAAACTAATGTCATCTAAATTGGCTTATTGTGAAAACTGCTAACCATGTTCTAAATTTGACAAAGTAATAAATAGTTCTGTAAGGAAATGGTAAAGAATTGCCAAAGCAAATCCAAAAACACATTTTAATTCCAATTAATTGCCCTGCATAGGCAAGAATACAATTACAAATCTGCCCAAATTTAGTTCTTAAGCCAAATCAATTTGAACGTATTTCCAAAACAAATGTTTTCATAATGCAAATTAAATATTCTATTTGAAAAAACAACAAAAAATATGTGTAATTAATATAAATAGCATTTCTTAATTCTAAGAAATAGGCAATTCAAAGAGGGAACACATTTTTTTTATTTGTAAGGTAATCAAATAATACAAAATATTGTTTCAGATGAACTGTTTTGTTTATTTCCATGTTAACGTTTGTGACAATACTATTGGGTATAAAGCAAAATAAATTTGTAAGTGTTACCTTTTACTTTCTCATCCTTACATTGTAAGAAGAAAAAGTGGTTAATGTAAAGTTATGTATAATTTTAGATAGTAAAGCCACTGTCTTCTTTAGTTGAGTAATTTTACGTTCCAGCTGATCCTTTCTTCCAAGATCTATAAAGGAAAATGAAGTTACGACTTTAACATGCTAGGGAAAAAAGGCCTTAAATTACATTCAGATAATATTTTAAAAACAAATAAATACCTTTGACAGAAGTTTTCTTGCATCAAAGATTCAGATGCAAATTATGAATGATGCGTCCTGAGATGAACTTGGGATTGCATTGTCATCGTCATTATTGCAATCAGTATTATATCACTTTTCTGTAATTTTTGAATTCATTAAAATAAACATGCATAATATATACAATTGTTTTAAAAAAATCTTTAAACAGCACATTTTTTTTACGAACCTTATAACTCAGCGGTGTGGCAAATTGATGTCTGAGGAAGGTGCTTTCTTTTCTAAAGGAAAAAAACAAAACAAATAACTCTTCATTTATACAATGTAAGTAGATTCAGGAAAATATTGTATTCCTGATATTAATTATACCTTTTATGGTGACAATTAAGTGTCTTAGAGTATTACTCCAAGCGCAAAGCGTTCGACGCTCCCCAAAAGGGCTTGGAGAAGCGTTGCGTCTATGTAGACGTAAATTTTTTTTCAATAAATTCAAAAGCGCTGGGTGGCGGTGTCACGGTTCTTTTAGCATTGACGTCCAGCTACCCGCCACATGCTTTTTATGATTATTCGCATAAAAGCGTTGGGCAGCCTCAAGAATGTTTTATGTTATCGCGAGGGCCGAAGGCCCGGCCTAGTCCTCAACTTGGACTAGCGTAGCGCAGCGAAGCGTCACAATTCCGCACGCGTGAACCTGGACACCGCCAACTTCCGATGTACTAAGGTCTACTGGCATATGTTGAATTTATTCAGTCTGCATGAAAATGAATATGAAGTTGGAACCCTTTTCTCTCTCCTTACAGCTCTAATCCATGTGTGCCTTCTCTCTCCGTCTTTCCCACTGGGAAATCTAATCATCAGCAATGAAGGTCATGAGCAACTTTCCAACCACTTATGATCTCATTCTTATAATACAGATGTAAATAAATAAAATGGTTATATAATTTATTAAGCACCAAACCGAAAGAGTACGTAAATTAACTAATTTACCCGAAGAAAGAATTTCTTTCTGTTAGTGCAGCCATAAACAGTACAGGCTACCATTTTATCACCCTGAAATAACAACAGGTAGCTTAAATCATTACAAATAAGTTAAAGGGTAAAAATCGTATGTTACCCCCGTAATTATATATATATTTAAAACCGGTCTTTGTTCACTTACGTCTTGCCCTGAAGCTAGATACTCACCTTGAAAAATATACCTCCAAGTTCAAACAGTTTATTTCTCAAGCAAAAAAAAAAAGTTTATTAAACGATTTTCCCCATGAATAGAAATAACTCGTGGTAAAGCGAAAGTAAAGCAATAATTCGAAAGTAATTTTCAAGCAGGCCTTTGCACTGAAACGCACTGAGAATGTTTTGGGCAACAAAACATGGCGGACAGACCAGGAGTTGGCTTCACGTTCTGGAGCCGATGTCCCCTCCATATATTATAACCTCCTTGATCATATCTGACTTCAGCCAATGAACCCCATGCACCAGTTTGCGTCACAAATATCAACGGAAATTTTAAATGCAGCAAGATACCATAAATATCACATTGTTACATACAAGCCATTACAAAGATACATGAAGCATTAAAAAAAATAGATTCTATTTCAATTACACCTTCATCGTGTTATTTTTCGTTGAAAATGGTCACTTTATGCCATTTTCAAAATGTTTCTCAACACTTTCGCTCTCCATGCGACATGGTGGTCAGCCGGCAGCGTGTAAGCGACTAATTGTATTGAAACAGTTACTCAGCAGAAAATATTTTACTATTAACTTAAATTTGTGTACCAACTTCAATTGTTATGTGTCATCTAGAAATGCATCGTAAAGTAACGTACATGTATTTTATGTGGATGAACGTGATTTCTACGACGTGTGTTGTAATTATACGATATGTATTGCATGAAAAAATGTTCCTACCGTTAAGTCAGTTTTGACCAATATTACAGATTCGTAAATAAATGGGTAAGGCAATGGTAAGATTCCATGTTCAATAAAAAGAGGCTTTCAGAGATCACACGTATGGCATTTGCTCAGTATTTGAATAATTTTCTTTTGCAATTAACGGTCTGGGTATATGATGCGTTCCCCAGAATATTATGCCGTATCTCAGACGGGAATGTACATTTGTAAAATACACGCAACGAGCTGCATGAAGGCTGACAGAATTTGAAAGAATTCTGAATGCATAGAATAATGAACTTAATTTAGTGTTTAATTCTGTTATATATTCATTCCATTTGAGGTTTGACTGAATTAAGAGACCTAGAAATTTTGTTAATTAACTTCAGCTAATTGCATATTATTCATTTTCAATGGAGCTTGCAATTGATGATTTGAAATGTAAAAATGCATTGAAACAGTTTTATCTTCGTTAACTATTAATTGTTACAAAACCAATTTGAAACTTCTGAAATCATACCATTGGTTTCTTTTTTGCAAAGAATAAGCGTTTCATCAACAAACATAATTGTTCTTCCATTTTTAATAGACGAGGACATGTCGTTTACATATAACAGAAAGAGGAGAGGACCTAACATCGAATGTTGGGAGAACCCATATTCAATTTGTTGAAAATTGGAATGATAAGTAAAGAATGTTCTTTCGCGTCTACTCTGAGATCGATGTTCAAGGTCTGAGGTCATCACCTTGAATTCCATACGAAGGTAATTTGGATAGCAAGATCTGATGGTCAATAACGTCAAAAGCTTTTGAAAGATCTGAAAATACTGTAATGGGTGCTTCATTTTGGTCCACTTATAAAACAATATCTTTAAGAAAAAATGGTTTATGTAGATTTTGATTTTTTTAACCCGTGTTGTGAGTTCGGAAACTCGTCGTTTTTCTATGAGATAGTGTCTTTAAGTGAACTAGAGAGTAATAATTTGCTTTTGATGGGAGACTAACATACCGGAGTACTAATCTTGTGCAAAAAAGGTAATTTACCTACAAATAAGAAAGATTAATTTCTAATGAACTTACTTTTTTTTATAATCTTCAGCAATTTAACAATGTTATATATATCTCAAGACAGCTTGATCTTGTTTTGGGAAATTTTACTATAGATAATTATCAACCTCTACTCTCAATTGAATTTAATATTTTATATTATATAATATATCAATAATTATATTTATTGAGTCACATATACAATTTCAATCTTGTATGACGAGTCAATATGTCGTCTTGGGTGGGGAGAGCGAAGTTTCATTACTGTTCAAGAGCAAAACACGGGGCCATCTCAGCATTTGCTCAAGGGACCAGGGAAACTGAACAAAACCTGATCGAGACGGTGTCATTGGCCTTGGAATTATACTTCAATGCTTGCTACAGATAATTATTTTTAGTAGCAGAAATTAACATTTCAAGATATTGTCATTTTAATGCTACTAATTAAATAATATTAAAGTACACGATATCAATTCTGTTAGCAACTACATAAAATTTAACAATATTAGTACATTCTGTTTAAAACATGAAATGAAGAGGAGACGGCAGGTTTTGACCAGTTTTTTTTCTTTCAATTTGTACACATAGTCCTACTGCAGCACCTAGTGCGTCTAGTGAATCCAGAGAGAAACATTTTTTTTTGTCAGACATTCTCCTATGTCACATGATGCGATATGCCAGTGCATTTCTTTTTTGCTTCAGCTCTTAACAGTTAACATGAAACAAAGTCTAATGGGATAAGAAATTCTTATTTATTTTTATTTAAGGGAAACATTGCGATCCGAATA
>BOPP01000037.1:9842521-9868858 GCA_017312745.1 Gryllus bimaculatus
TAGTATTCCTTTACACTGTAGAACATGTTAAGATGGCCACAGAAGCTTTCAATTTACGTTTTGAATGTGTCGAATTGTGTTATGTCTTTAACTATCATTCCTAGTTTGGTTGTGAAGTGTAATCTCCCTCTATTTAGGGTATGGTTTTGATTTAGTGTAGTTCAAGAGGGAAAGAGCATGTAGATTATTCCTTTTGACGTTTTTTGTAGTTGTGTACATCGGGAATTTAAAAGTAAAAAGCGTCTGTTTTCCACGATAATTCTTTGAGAAGAACTACTATTCTTAATATGTTACATGGTGCGGTAGAGGAAGGATCCTTATCTTACTGAACTAAGGGTTTGCAAAGCTCCAGCCAATTGAGAGTGCTGGTTTATTGTTTCGCAATATCTTTTTTATATAGAGTTATAGGACAGTTATAGTAGGAAGAATAGTTATAGTTATTATATAGTAGTATAAGAAAGAATTTATGGTGGCTGTACAGTGCGGGAGTAATGGAGGAGTTAGAACAAAATGAAATCTTTAAAATTGAATGAATTATATGTCCAGGTAACATAAAGGTCAAAGAATACGTTGATTGGATCACATTTGAAAGAGATAAAGCGATGGGACCGAAACGCTTTAAAACTATAAATAAAAGCTAAATGGGCAATTGATTCGCAAGGGAAGATCAAGAAATAGATGGCGAGGCACGAAGTGGAAGCAAATTTATAGAAAAAGTATGTGGGACCTGACTTGTGATACAACTGCAAAATCGAGATAGGATAGGGAAATCTGTTGTTGGAGAGTCCAAAGCCACCATCGGCTGTAGTGCTGGAGACATGCTAATGATTATTTTCTGTATTTTACTGTTATATTAATTTAAAATGTTTTGTCTTTGTGTAAGATATAATCCATCATTGAGTATTATCCCGCTGGATTTTTGTAGGATTTAAATGAAATAAAAAATTAATTTGTGAGAAAAACAACAGCCTGCTCCCAATTACTGCGCTTCATGCTTCCCTAAAACTAGCAAAAATACGACGTTATTTGCGGTCAATCGTTTTTTAGGAGTCAAGAACCCATAAAACTGATTCTGGACTAACGGCGTTGAAGGAAGTTAATTTACTACGCTATAGGGAACAAAGATGCTACCCCACTTTTCATTACCTGGCCGGCAAATTAATGAATTTTTATTCGTGACGAAAATTCGCGCATGTTTTCCTGAGGGCGCCATTACCACGATTTCTCGTCTTACTAAGTGCAAGGGAAAGTAAAAATTACGACAATGTGTTTTTGTATTATCTCCCGTTGTTAATATTTACCCATGTTTGCGTTTTTTTGTACATCTCTGAATTCGCGAGTAATGTAATTAAAGGATTTACTTATTAAGTTTCTACAAAAACAAAAGCTTGCCTGCAAAATGAGCTAAAATTGCGCAAATTCAGAAATGGCAGTAACGTTCATTTTTTCAAAAGCATTACCTTTTTTGCTCCATTGAAAGTTTACTTGTAGTAGCCCAGGTTTACTCTTTTATAATATTCTTTAAATTTAATATCAGATTAAAAACTAGGTGACCGAAAAAAAAATCTTGCGGCCCAATGCTGCCATGTTGAGCGAATACGAAAAAATAGTCCAGAGACTACAGAAACTAAAAAATAACTCAGTACGAGATATGTAATCATGTTTGGTACACTAATTTTGGGATTATACTTCAATGCTTGCTACAGATTATTTTTAGTAGCAGAAATTAACATTTCAAGATATTGTCATTTTAATGCTACTACTCATTAAATAATATTAAAGTACACGATATCAATTCTGTTAGCAACTACATAAAATTTAACAATATTAGTACATTCTGTCTAAAACATGAAATGATGAAGAGGAGACGGCAGGTTTTGACCAGTTTTTTTCTTTCAATTTGTACACGTAGTCCTACTGCAGCGCCTAGTGCGTCTAGTGAATCCAGAGAGAAACAATTTTTTTTTGTCAGACATTCTCCTATGACACATGATGCGATATGCCAGTGCATTTCTTTTTTGCTTCAGCTCGAAACAGTTAACATGAAACAAAGTCTAATGGGATAAGAAATTCTTATTTATTTTTATTTAAGGGAAACATTGCGATCCGAATATTCCTTTTCATTGTAGAACATGTTAAGCAGGAAAGCTTTCAATTTACTTTTGAATGTGTTCAATTTACTTTTGAAATGTTTACTTTTGAAATGTTTTCAATGTGTTCAATTTACTTTTGAACATGTTAAGCAGGAAAGCTTTCAATTTACTTTTGAATGTGTGAATTGTGTATGTCCTTAATATCATTTCCTAGTTCAAGAGTAGTGTGTGTAGTTCAAGAGTGGAGAGCATGTAGGTTATCCTTTTGACGAGTTTTGTAGTTGTGTACATCGGAATTTAAAGTAAAAGCGTCTGTTTTCCACGATAATTCTTTGAGAAGACTACTATTCTAATATGTACATGTACGGTAGAGGAAGGATCCTTATTTTACTGAACAAGGGTTTGGAAAGCTCCAGCCACTTGAGAGTGCTGGTTATTGTTCGCAATATTTTTTTATATAAGTCATAGGAAGTTATAGGTAGGAAGAATAAGTTATAGGTTATTATATATAGTAATAGGAAGAATTTATGGTGCTGTACATGGGGGAGAATGGAGGATTAGAACAGAAATTTATGAAATCTTTAAACATGAATATATTGTCAGGTACATGAAGTCAAAGAACACGTTGGTTGGATCACATTGAAAGAATAAACGATGGACGAACGCCTAAAACTATAAATAAAGCCAAAATGGGCAGATGATGCAAGGGAAGATCAAGAAATAGATGAGAGGACGAAGTGGAAGCAAATTTGTAGAACATGTATGTGCGACCTTGGTGAACAACTGCCAAATATCGAGATAGATGGAAATCTGTTGTTGGGAAGTCCAAAGCCCACCTCCGGCTGTAGTGCTGGAACATGCTAACGATGATTTGCTGTTATTTTTACTTTATTAATTTATTAAATGTTTTGGTCTTTGTTAAATATAATCACATCATTGAGTATATCCCGCTGGATTTTTGTAGGATTTAAATAAATAAATTAATTTGTTGAGAAACAACAGCCTGCTCCCAATTGACTGCGCTTCATCTTCCTAAAACTAGCAAAAATACGACGTATTGCGGTCAATCGATTTTTAGGAGTCAAGAACCCATAAAACTGATTCTGACTACGCAAGGTGTTGAAGGAAGTAATTTACTACGTATAGGAACAAGATCTACTCACTTTTCATTACCTGGGCCCGGCAATAAGAATTTTTTCGTGACGAAAATTCGCAGTTTTCCTGAGCCCGATTACCAACTTTCTCGTCTTACGAAGTGCAAGAAAGTAAAAATTACACAAATGTGTTTTTTGTATTATCTCCCGTTGTTAATATTTACATGTTTGCGTTTTTTGTACATCTCTGAATTCGCGAGTACATGTAATTAAAAGGATTTCTTATTAAGTTTCTACAAAACAAAGTTGCCTGCAAAATGAGCTAAAAATTGCGCAAATTCAGAAATGCAGTAACGTAATTTTTTCAAAAGCATATACCTTTTTGCTCAATGTAAGTTTACGTGTAGTACCAGGTTACTCTTTTATAATATTCTTAAATTTATATTTCAATTAAAAAAACTTAGGAGACCGAAAAAATATCTGCGGCCAACATTGCTGCCATGGTGAGGCGAAATCGAAAAAATAGTCCAAACTAAAGAAATAAAAAATAACTAGTACGAGATAGTATCATTTTGTACACTAATTTTGTAGCCTTACAACATTCTGTGAAGACCCAATGCCTTCTGCTAGTTCAAGGAAAGTAGATGTTGGTTATATAGACTAATATCAGACAAATTGTTCCTTAAAATATTTACTTAACGTTCACCTTCGTTCTCAGTTCTTTTGTCACATTGCACTTCTGACTATTTACAGACACAATGTATTTCTTACACTATTTCACTACATATTTTTTGGATTTTAACGGGGTGTCATGTTGCTCCATGTTTTTCTATCATGCGGAAGACGGTACCAGGTAACTCCTTAACAAGTTTTCCCAACCGTCGAAATCAAAGTCATCGTCATTGTCGTCGTCGTCGTAGTCGCCGCAGCGCGTCGAATGTAACCTCGTCTGAAGAAATTTCTCAGTCGTCAGTTCTGACGAATTCCACAGTAGTCTCTTAAGGCAAAAATACCGCAACGTCCCGAGGATTTCATGAAAACCGCTGTTTGAAAAATTGATGCACCAATGCTTCAACATGAGTGATTCTCCTTCTCCTGAAAATGAGTTAACAACATTTTGGAATGGTAATACGAAAATTACTACAATTAGAAGAACCAAATTAACAAATGCAAATTGTATTAATTCTACTAAAATTTCTGCAAAGCTGAAGTTAAAGTTCAAATGCTTATGTATTGTAAATTTCAGAAATGAAATATTTTTTCCGTACCTATCGAGCATGACCATCTTCATTAATAGCAGCCTGAACTGATGAATCTGGTCGACATTCATTCATCATCTTCAGTGCCTAGTACGTCAAGGAAGGAACATTGACATCCTTCAGCCGAGAGATTTCTGGAATTAATAGTCAAATGTAAGGAACTAGCCGAACTAAATTGTTTAAATTGCAATAACACAATTTTTGACATTCTTTTATTATTTGTGACAAGTGAATTTTAATGTACTTGAATATATTTAAATTGGACTACAATCTTCACATCCACAAATTATTACGTGTTATTCAATTTGGGAATGACATTTCTCAATTTTCCAATGAAAATCTAAATTCAATTTAAAATTTCAGATGTCATTTCAGTCAGTTCTTGTGAGCCCGTCAAGATTCTCGACGTATAGCATTGATGAGAGTGCATTTACTGAGAATAATTCAAGTGGTCTAGGCCACATTTTAAGTAAACTAAGAAAAATGAAGCGAAAGTTAGTAGTGGATAGAAAGTTTTGAAGAGAAAAAAAGACTTCACTCAACTTTATAAAGGAAAAATAGTTAATCCAACTATGAAGTACAGTTCTGGAAACCAAAATTGATCGAGGCCGTCTACGGCTAAGTTCAGCTTTTGCACGGCTTTGGCTGTCCTTGTGATGAAACACAGCAGGAGAGGTCTCACAATCTACCGCAGCTAATCCTAACGGAGGGGGGCTAACAAAATTATAATGTAGAAAATGGTGGACGTCCCCTGTTCGGATGTGAAAATACTTTCGAATAAAAATACATGGAATGAAACAATTTTATGAACTTTAATATAAATTCATTGAAATACTTGTATAAGCGCATTCACTTCACCAGTTTTAACACTTTTTGACGAAAATACGTTGATGTGAGATTATATAACACACATTTTAGACTAATTGCTTTCTCTTAGCCATTTTGATTTCAGTATCATTTTTCATACACAATACATTAACTTTATCAAGCGTCTAGGTTACTATAGTTTTTTATCAATAAGACTACTATCATAATTGCAAATTTGAAATTTAAATTAATCAAATTTGCAAAATTTGCATAATATATAACGTTTTTAATCGATAGAGGATCCTCAGGGAATCATTGATATTCAAAGATCAAATATATACTTATTATAGTAACAATTAAAGTAGGTTATCCATTTAATCCAATTAATGCATCCAATTAAGTAATCCATTTGCATCTCTTGTCAAAATTATTATTTTGCAATGTTCAACTCTGGAACAAATTTTTGACAGTCCCAGGGAGAAATCGCGCATACTCGCAATTTTTTATAAAATTGTTAATTGTTGCAAAATTGTTAATTCGCGATTATCGGTTCTGTGAGATCAGAACCATTCCCACTTTAGAATTTCAAATATTGGAAATAGTTTATAAATTAACAAAATTTTGTAAATAGTTTTTATTCTCTCATAATTACCATTCAACAAGTTGCGCAATTCAACAATCGGATAAGCACTATCGCTTTTCGTTTTTGAGATACACAATTGTTTATATGAAACTAGCATCCGATGCCAATCTCATTCGTTTCACAGAAAATCCATTCTCTATTTTGCAGTCAACTATTCTGTTCATATCGTTTTGAAGTCTCGATTTTCGCCGATTATATTGTATTAACGATCATTGACTTACAGTAAATCGGTGGAAATTGTTTGGAAAATTGTTGCTAAGCGCCCACACCGCCTTCGCTCCTCCGGAAGAAGGTGGGCGTGCGCCCGGGCCGCTCCAGCAGCGCCGCAGGGAGCGCGCCGTGCGTGCGGCACACGGCGCCCAGCAGCTGCGCGTCGCTGCGAGCGGGTAGAGCGGGCGCGCGGTGGCCAGCTCGGCCGCCACGCACCCCACGACCACACGTCGGCGCGCCCGCTCGCCCCTGGCCCAGCGCCACCTCGGGCGCGCGTACACCTCGCCTGGGCCCTCGTGGATGCGGCCGCGCGCGCGCTCTTGGCGCAGCTGAAGTCGACACTTCAGCTCGCGAACAGCCGTGCGCCGCGACGTTGCCGAACATATATTGTCCGGCTTGATGTCCAGATGGACAATATCAAGTTTCTAGAAAAGATACAACTTTTCGTGAAAGCTACTACTTTGGGGATTGTGTATAGTAAAAAATATGCTGAAATTGTGATGTATTAAATTATGTTGCTGTTACTTCCCAATATTGACTGATGTTACTTATTCGTAAAATTGGCCTGATATTCGGTACGCATGTCCATTAAATTGTAACTTAGGGTTTCCTGACCCTAGAATCGCGGATTGGAATCCCTTCTCGGACATTTCTGTTCGTCCTTTCACCGTCTCCATCACTGCATTTAGTATAGTTACCCCCATGTTAATCAATGGTGGTCACTAATGACCTCGCAGTAATGCGACCTTAAAAGATCAACTAGATGTTTTCACATATATTGTCAAGCAAATGATCGGGTTCATGGATGTTTGATTATGTTATTAACCTCCAGTTTCCAGGGCCCGGAACAACTGCCGGAGAACAGTGGCGATTTCGCTAGTCTGGCGGCTCAGGGGTGACTATGAAGGCTTCAAGGTCAAAATCTAAAGCCTCCATGGCCACGAACAGCCGGCCCTGCAGCTGGAAACTCCACATCCGCAGGGGTGGTGTTCGCTGGTTGTTCTGACAGAAGCGCGACAACGCCCGAGCCTGCAATACACGAAACGATATTAAATAACTTCATCCAAACACCAAGATCTAGGAAAAAAGGACGAAAAGTTAAAAAACTTTTTAAGTATAAAATCAATATTTTAGTGCAATC
The DNA here is from genome assembly GCA_017312745.1 of Gryllus bimaculatus. NCBI lineage: Eukaryota > Metazoa > Arthropoda > Insecta > Orthoptera > Gryllidae > Gryllus > Gryllus bimaculatus. The sequence goes on from BOPP01000037.1 coordinate 9,849,769, forward strand.
TAATAAACTAATAAGTGTTAAAGCACTTAATTTTTGGAGAAATGTTATTTATGCAGTGTCCACGAACTATGGGCATCCCCATTAATTCTAAACAGTTCGTGATATCGAAAGGTTGTTTCGCTGAACAATTCGGAATCATGGGGAAAGTAATATGCATTATAGAAATGTGTATACAATTTATTAGTTTTCCAAGTTTAATCATCTTTGATTTTTTTAAATGGAACTATATAGTTTTTCTATAGATCAAGAAAAATAATAATATGAGTATCATGTTTATATTATTTTGATATTTGAGTATTAGACTTTCTGACATGTCATTTTTAAGTAACGACATTTCCTGTAGCAGCCCTTTGCAACAGTCCCCGTTTGGGAAGGTGGCCTTCCCGGTGTCGATATTGTTTCGTTAAGATAAGAGTAAGCGGGTGATCGTGAAGGATAACAGTCTAATTCAGCAATCCATGTCTTGACACGAGAACGTATGAACAAACGAGAAAAAACACCGGTCAGAAATGATTGCCTCCCCCCCCATTTTGTTCATTGAATTTGAACTTTTCATCTAGTGATATTTTAAATCAACGATAATCAAAGAACAAAATAAATTGTCGCGGAAGGACAATAATAATAAAAAGGTCACTTTGCATCTCACAGAATCGAGTCTGTGTTATGGCAGAACAGCCATTTGAAATCATGGCAAGGGAATAAATGCTTTAATATTGTCATTGTAATGTCTCGATTAATTCATTAAAATAGACATTTTCTCTTATCATTCACTGTTAATACAAATTCATTTTTAAACAGGTACCAAATGAACAAAGCAATAAAAATGTAATACTTTGACAGTTAACAAAAATGTACACGCGCAGTGGTGGCTTCTAGTACTGATTGGAGAATTTCCATTTCATATTTAATCGGCAGCAGCCAAATTTTAAAATACACGACAGAAAACTAAAGTGTACATTAGTCCTTGTTTCCAAAGTGTTGGATTCTTTTTAAGTTGAAAATGTATTTATCTTTATGCTACCATTTTTTTTATATCGTTCTTTAGAATAATTTTTTTTTTGTAATTTCAGTAGAAGACAAGATAACTCCAGTTGAATCAATGGAAAAACTCTTATTCTGATAGTTAAAATATGCGTTTCTTAGCGCTACACCAGTGTCAACACCAGTGATTATTGTAGTTATGCCTCTTATCTCTCACTGCCACCCCTCTCAATCTCCGCTTTCCACGCAACAGTCGTGACGCCGCAATGGCCACGTTCTCCGAAGGCGAGAGTTGGAAGGGTTGCCACATAAAATATGGTCCATTTAATTCAAAATCACATGTTAAAAAATCTAATTTTATACTCAAATTACTATCAAAATACCGACATATGATACATCATTTTATTCCTCTTTTCATGATCTGCAGTGCTGGTGAAAAATATATAGTTCCATTTAAAAAACCAAAGAGATTAAATTTCCCGAAAAATAAAAATATATATAATTTCTCTACGACATGCTCGTTGCCCTATGATTCCGCATTGTTCAGTGAAAACCGCATTTCGATATCCTGAGCCGTCTAGAAGTTATGGGGGTGGTCCATAGTTGGTGGGACACTGTATACTGCAGTGTCCTTGTGAAGACCTAGGCGAACAAAGTCTGATATTACTCGTGCAACTTTTCTTGAACGATGGATTTAAGAAATTCTGTTAGAGTGGAGGTATTAGTTACACAATCAGCCACAAGATTTTATGAAGGAATGCCAATCTCTGAAACAGCCATACCTTCGCAACTTCCTCAAGAATGCGCATTCTAACTTTTTCAGGAGTTCAAAGTATTCTTTTGTGATTGATCATCACCTGCTTCGGTCATTTAATAACATTTTTGGGAGAAAGTCACTGACAGAAGCTCTCGTCTTCAACAGAAAATAGTTTTTATTTTGCGCCAGTGAGTATGTGTTCGGAATGTTGCCATCAGTACACGCTGCGAGCTTGTCTTCAACTGAATATTTTTTCAGAGAGGGGGAAGAAAGGTCATCGTTCAAGAAAAGTAGTTGCACGAGTAATACTTTATTTAACAGCATTCTCGTTTATGGCCGGTGGTGTGAAGTCCGAGTGGGTGCGTCCTCAATCACTAATCGAAAATGTTTATGAATACAACTTTTTTTTCAAATTGCCATTTTTATCGTTAAATATACATCAAATCGTTAACATTTATTTTACGTAACTTCAGCAGAGTTCCTTTGAGAAATTCAAAAACAGCCCTGCTCTTTGCATTCAGAGAGACCCAGTTAATTTTTGGAAATCTTTCTGTCAGTTCTGTTGCTATATACGTGTAAAATCTCAATACTGTTGAGCTGATCTTGCAACATCATTGATCGCATATACGTTTCGAGTCGATCCAATACCGAGAAACTTAAGCCCTCTTATGGAATTTGACGTTTGGGGATCATTTCTCACGCCCCAAATCCCGAGTGGGTATGTTACCCAATCTAAGTTTTTCGTGTGGGTATTGCTACCCACCGTATCCACAATATCGCCATGCCATTTATCGACCGTCCCCGTTCACTGTCCGGAAAATATTTTGAGAATAAATTATAGTAGATAAAAGCACGTTAATTTATTGCAAATATCCGATTATTAAGTTGTAATAATTATAACTGCAATGATGATCATGAATTGCGACTTTGATGAACGCTGTACTATTAAATTTGCGGGTTGATCTTTAGACATAATACTATTCTACGCATACAATTAATACTACTAATACAAGTCTACGCATTTACCGAGCTCTGAATACTATCCTTTCTGCCACACTTTCGCTTCACTTTGCGTGTGTGATAAAGCGCAGTGTTAAAACGCGAAGTTTTGAATTAGTTTGTTTTCGACACATTAAAATTTTTGGTGTAAAAGATAGTAATGAAGGGAATACCATATATCATTGAAACACTAGACCGTACATTTAGTCTTTTACATGAAGCAAATTCCGTGAACTTAAAATTGCGTGTTTTATTGAGATATCAGTACTTGCAGTGAAAAGATATTTCGAAACTAGATGTGTATCTTCTCGATCAGATAATGAATATCTTCATGGTCCAACGATATCATTCCATTACTCATTTTACAGGCAACTGGATACGACGCTAATAATAAAAAAAACAAATTTAAAATATTGCGATTTATAATAGGTCACTATCAAAGTATGGCTAAATGATGCTCGAAAATAGGGGATAAAAATACTCGTCTTGCGTATTAGTGCAACCTAATACATTACACAAGTTAAATTACCTCTATTAAACTTCCAAACTGCACCATGGTGAAGCATATGCGCAACGGTGACGTCTCCCCTTCAGGACAGGTACACAAACGAACAGACGCCAGCAGCAATTACCTGGCTCCTCGCTCATGGGCCGTCATTGGTCAGCGATAACACGCCTCAGAGGCGGTTCTTCCCTCCCCCTTTCTTTAGTACAGTAGAACCCCGGTCTTTCAAACTAATTGGGGGTTGTGGCGGGTTCGGATTATCCAAAAAATGTACCGTACATATGAAAATACATCTATAGATATGCTTGCCAACAATGTTCATGTATACTTCGGCTTTTATTTCTTGGCGCGTGAGGGCCTGTCTTTACGATGAAATATCTCACGACATTTCGCGTCTTTCTTGGTCGTGCCGCAAGATGTCGCCAGCACTGCTCGATACAGTCGCGATGTGTCAGGTTTCAGAAAAAGGATGTTCTTGTTTTCTACTCTAAATTAAACAATAAATGATATAACGTACCAGATGTTATTCACGACATTTAAAATACAAAGGAAGACGAGAGGACTATTAACGTCAATGTAGGACTGTCCTCCCAAATGGAGGACGGTTGGCAACCCTATCTATAGGATTACCAGGCACAATGAAATGTAGCATGCGATGTGGAAAATGTCAATCTGGCATCATCACATAATCACATTATAACATCATGCAGATTCATTTTCTTACGACAAGAAGATAATAAATAATAAATTATAAAATCCTTTCTTTACACTACAAATATGCATTTTGTTTATTTCTTCCTCCATCCCGAATTTTGTTCGGATTATCCGAAATTTCGGATTTGTGGGATTCCACTGTATGTCGCGAAATGGTGGCGTCGTTTCCATCTCATGCATTCATCACTAGAGAGCACCAGTGATTTCCCTTGAACCCAAAGACGGATATATGCGTTTGGGGTCCCCTGATACCGAAAGAGTGTTTTTTTTTTCAAAACGACCGTCCGTCCATCTGGTGTATGTGAACAACACTAGCGTCTAAACCATGCGAAGGATTTCTTCCAAATTGAAAAAAACTCATGTCCATTTGGCCTGAGTCGAAGCTCGTCGGTTTTGAAAATCATTCATTAGTATTGGGGGGTACTTTACATGAAGCCCCTGGGACATTTTCAAAATTTTCTCAAAAACGGCTCCAATAATTTTCATTAAATTTTTTGTAATAATAGAGTAAAATATAATTATAAAGGTGGCAAAGGTCCAATTTTCACGGTTAAATGCGAATTTTCGAAAATTCAAATGTTTGAATTTTTCTGGGTCTTCCTACAACTATAAAATTTAAGAGAGAGATTTTTCCTAATATGTTATTTCATTAAGGTGGTGTACATTTTTGAAAATTTTAGTAGTTTTCGCGTGCAATGTGTGCGTGTGCAATGTGTAATTGCGTGCAATGTGTAATTTTAAAACATTACAAAAATTACATTTTCTCAAAAACGGCTCCAAATTGTTTCTTTAAACTTTTGGTAAGGATTGTGCTAAATGTGTTCTATGAAGTGACATAAACGCCATATTGCTCTATTCTTTTGTTTTTTCAAAAATGACAAAAAAGTAATTTTTTTACTGGTCTCTCACGTCGTCATTATTTTCATTAGTGACAAATAGTTTACATTATATTACTGAGTATGTGCTTTAAATAATGACACAGAGTTTCTCGAAAACAACCACTTTCTTTGAAAACTTCTTCATTTTCAGAAACGCTTAAACGCCATTTTCCCAAAACCAGGTCCATATTTACTCTTGAAACATTTCGAAGGAATTGGGCTAATTGCACTCTCTCATACGTATTACGTAAAGTTCATTTTAGGGTATTTTTTGTTTTTTCAAAAATTACACTAATATAATTTTTTAAAAAGATTACTCATGGCTTTAGTATACAATTTTCCAACAATTTGTAAGCATTATTGCATTTGAAATTACTTCATATGAACTTTTTCGGAAACTCAATATATACAAATGTATTTTTTTTAAAGATCTCTCATGCCTTTAACATAACGCACATATCCTATAATTTGTCAACACTATTGCATTTGTGACTGGAAGTGCTTGAAATGACGTTATATGAAGTTTTTTGAAAATTTAATAGTTTTCTGTGAAAAGAGGTTCAAATTTCGCATTTACAGTAGCGCTTAAAATCGATTTATTTAAAAACGGCTCCAAATTTTTCAAAGAAAATTGCCAAGTAGGTGAGATTATACTGTTCTTTAGAAATGTTAAAATAATATTTCCATTCAACTATTAGGAAACCGAAAAATTAAGAAAATTTAAAAAAAACGGCGGTAGATGGCACTTGGCAAGAGTATGTGGCAAGTTCATGTAGAGACCAAAGGAAATAGATAACTAATACGAGAATGTCTGTGCCATTTAGTAGCACCGCTAGTTATAACTTACCTATGTTTCACACAAAAATTACACGTATTTTGGAGAAATTGATCATGCCCTTAATTGAAATCTGATTTTGGAGAACAGATTTTTTTAAGAACAAAATTTCTAACTTCATAATTGTAGTTGTAGGAAGACGCGGAAACAAATTTTGAACTTTTACAATTTGCATATATTAACTATTTAAACGACCACTTTTTCGGTATCAGAGGACCCCAAAAGTGTAATACTGATGAAATCTCGAAATCGATTTTCCGCAGCATTACGTACCTTTCCCTATACTACGTATGTTTCTCCGTATATACGTACGTATATGGGAAATTAATTAACACAAATTTTAATGAGTGGAACAATGAATGATGTTACAAGCATATATTCCAAGTTTTTGCATAGAAGTGGGCTGAAGTGAGACATTTTCTTCGCTTAATAACAATTTTGTTTATAATAATGTTTGAAAATATATTTTTATTATACGCATTTTGTACTACAGTGCAAAACAATATAAACATATGTTTAATCTGCTTCTCACTATACTTTTGTTTAACGCATATTCTGAGTTTAAAGCGCGTGTATTGTGTGCTTTAAGTGCATGATTGCTTGCATAATTTTTACTTTTTTAGTGCATGATGTTCGGGGGTCTACTCTTGACAAATGGCAGAGCATCTAAGAGGGAAAACTAAATATTTTCAAGCAAATATCTACTCAAACTTGACAATTATAACTTCTTTTCATAAATCATGTCACAACAATGAGGCGTAAATTACAGGAATTAGCGAGCGCGACCCGGAATTCCATTGTTGCATTCTCTGCATTGTTGGTGTTCCCCGAAGCAATTTTTATGTAATATATTTCAAATAGGTTTTAAATAATTTTAAAAGATTAATGTGTAAATGTACAAGAAAATGTCGAATGTAAGAAACGAATAACGCAATATTAAATACTTTATATATACCAAGTCTGACTTACGAAGCATTCAACTGTGTGGAAGCGTTCACGGAGCGTAGTCAAATCGCAAATGGGCATTTAATTGTGTCGCCAATTTACATAAAAATACTCGTATTTTCAAAATATTGAACATTACTTAATTTAAAGATCTATTTTTGTTAAAATTATTTCATTAAAAAAAATTGTATTTTCACAATTGTACTTATAATAAGACCCGAAAACGAAGCGCAGTCAATTCGTGCCGGCGATGTATTTGTCCCGAAATTACACAAAAATACTAATATTTTCAAAGAATTCAACATGACCTTTAAAGATCTGATTTTTGAGAACACAAAAAAATTGTATCTTCACGATTGCAGTTGTAGGAAAACGAAAGTATTTTTACCTATTTTAAATGTTCTCGAAATCAGGTATTTTAAAGAGCATGAGACCTGCATCATTCTCTTAAGCATATTTTATGTTATCTAAGTTCCCAATTTAATAATAAAAGTTCGATTTTAAGAAAAAAAATGTTCAAAGAAAATAAAAATTGCATATGTTTGACACACAAAAAATACTCATTGTTTTGAAAAATTGAACCTGTCCTTATTTAAAGATCTGTTATTAAAGAACACTTTTCCCTAAGAAAACATGGTAACTTCATAATTGTAGTTGTAGGCAGATACCGAAAAAATTTTGACTTTTTCAATTTTCAAAAAATCGCAGTTTTTAATCATGAAACCTACATCATTCTCTCAAACCTCCTTCAGACTAACCACCAACAAAATTTCATCAAAAACGATGTGGCGTTAAAAAAAATTGAAAAATTGTACGTGACTTTATTTCAAAATCAATCTATAAGTAATATATTTTATTAAGAGAAAAAACTAGCTTTAATATTTTAGTTGTAGGAAGACGCCGACAAAATGTATTTTTTTTTTTCAATTTTCAAAAAATTAGAGTTTTCAACTAATGTGAGACTTGGGCCATTCTCTTAAACGTCCTTCAGACTATCCACAAACAAAATTTAATTAAAATTCGTATTAAAAAAATTGAAAATGTCCCAGGGGGTTTACGTCAAGGACCGCCTTAAATTAAGATACCGATTTCAAATTCAAGGAGGCTTGACATCAGCCAGATTGTTCGGGGAATATCAATTTTGGAGTAAATCGGCTGAACGGTTTAGCCGCTAGCACTGTTCACAGTCGGACAGACACACAGACCGACAGACGGACGGATGGAAGAACCGACAGACGTTTTGCCGTCAATCGACTTTTCGGTGTCAAAACAAGACGGACCCACAAAACAGTGGCGTAACGTTCGGGCTCGTAAGGCCCGGAATGCGTGCGGGCCCGGGTAAACGAGGTCCCGTTTTCAGAGGATATTTTTATTTAAGATACTAGCACTACTTGTGTTTGCTAGTCACTTTTATAAACTCTCACTTCGTTACGTTACTGCCACAAAACATGGATTCTGGCTACACCACAGAGGATTTTTTTTCTAAATTCAGCAAATGGATTTATCCACTTTTTCGTTACCATGGCCCTCTTATAAGAGTTTTTCTACAGAAAATTCGCCGTTTTTCGCGCATCATTTAATAACTTTCTCTTCTTAAGCACCAGAAATTAAAAATTAAAAATAATGAAACTTTGATGGAGTGTGGCAATTGTCCCATTTTGTGCAATGGGCAGTTGATGTGAGTCTCCAGGACAGATGCAGAGAACATTCCGACTGCCCCGCCGTGAGAAGGCGTCTAGTCGCTGCATTCTTCCGGGATTCAGCGGTGAGATACTGATACTGGAGACCACGAACTTGTGGTATGATATCCTGCATCATATCTTGAGGGTATTCTTTCTCTTTCTTGAAAAAACATTGTACCTTAAAACTGTCGAATTGACGATCAAGGTGGAGAGCGAAAGCAAGGGAATCCCCTCGGCCTTGACCTTGCAGTTTCGGGGTTCCGGTTTCGCAGCGGCTGAGTGGACGGGTTTTCCCAGTACGTCTTACGGGGCCTTCGCCTTGCGCGTCTGCCAACGCTTCACATGAGCTCGCGGTGACGATAGTAAGGCAGATGCTGTGATATAAAGCATTTGCATTGAGTTTCTCGCATTATAATGCGCCTTGAAGCTCCATTGAAATATTTGGTAGCTATTGCATTTGTGGGTGAGTGGTCACATGGCAGTTGTACTCGGTTGTACTACTTGTCAGATATACTGTTGCAAAATTAATGTATTATTATAAATTAATACCTTTTAGTAGTTTTTGCATGCCCGTGCTTGCTAAGGAAGTAAGAAAAAAACTATTTTCAATAATAAATTTCTAGAAGATATATAAATGTGATAATGAAATGTTATTTTTATTTACCTTAAATAAGCAATTTTTATTTTCCTTAATTTCTTTAGGCTACTGACAGCTAAAACACAAGTGCAATTTTTTTTTGCACTACATTATTTCAGTAAATTTACGTCTTTTATTTCAGGATGGAATACTTCACTATGTTATTTTTTGCCAAATTCCACCTCTCTAGAGAGATGGAAAAGGGAATCTTGTGGGTAAGCCCACAAATTTTCAATAGTACCTTTTTGTGAAAACTATGATAAATGTGTGTTGCTCTTTCTTAGAATTTTATTTAAAAAATTTTTACTCTTTAATCTCATGTCTATATTTTAGTGAAAACATGTTCAAATGTAAAAGTGGAGAATGTGTATCTGCAGCTTTAGTTTGTAATGGAGAAAGAAATTGTGAAGATCGGTCAGATGAAACATCTGAAACTTGTATCAATAATGTAATGTATGTATAATGCTTGCTGTTTGATTGTGATCATGAAACATACCTATAACATGCTAATTTCATTTTTTTATAGACCAATTCTAGCTTCATATTTAAACCCTCCGCTTACATCATATATTGATCAATGTCCACCACAACTCTTCCGATGTGATAATGGTAACTGCATTCCTCACGATAAGAAATGCAACAGTTTCAGGGATTGTAGTGATGGTTCTGATGAAAAAGATTGTAAAATTGAACTATGTAGGTAAGTAATACTTATATACTTCTGTCTGTTAAGAAGGAAATATGGTTTAAAGACCATTCCATTACCTTCCATGTTGATATTTACAATCTCTGTGACATTTGTTCATCACCTCTGTACAGGACATTCTTAAACTGCTATAAATAGTATTATTTCTGTATATTAATATTATCCTTTGCAAACAATACTTAAGTGTTTTGAATAAAGAATATTTAATATATTAGGGGCTGAGTTTATGCCTTTGCAACCTTTTATTTATAAAATTTTAAATTATTTTCTCTATGCCTCTTGGCAATAGAATATAATTAAATCATTTTCTGACAGTGGCTTTTTTAAGGAGATCCTGGGGAATAAGATGCTCTGGTTCATACCATTTTAGAGAAAACACCCAATGAACATTTTAATTTAAAATTTTGTAATTCCAATGTTATATTTAAAAATTATGTATCTAAATTTTAATGACAATTCTTTAAATTTATTTCATATTTTTCTTCAAGCATTTGAAATTATGATATATGGTGTAACATGGAATAAAATTTGTTCATAAATGTTATAACTGAACAATAAAATGTGGTAATATAAATGTACGCTATGTTGTAATGTATTTGTTATTCAATACAAAGAATTTTTTATCTTTTAAATAGAAGAATTGAATAATAATATGTAATGGAATGATTTTATTATTTATTTATTATTAATTGAATAGTTCCAGGTTACAAAGACAATCAATTGTTTCTTTGTGATGCGTTTTATTATTTACATATTACTAATACACAACATTTTGAGACCCGTTATTTTGCTTTACCAACAGGTATTCAAATATCATTAATGTCTGCATTCACAAAAGACACAACCAGAAAAAAATGTATCTTCATATTCTAATTCTCAAGGTGGTAAAACTTCGAAAACATTGGAAAATCAAAAATATTAAGCACATAGGAGCAATTAAGTTACATTAAATTAAGGAATATAAAAAATAATAAAAAAAAGTAAAATACAATACATTGAGATCATGAAATACAATTCAATAAACTGAAATAAAATAAAATACAAAGAATCGAAGGATCACCATAGTTTAGTTCTTGCTTACACAATTGAATTGATACACAAATTAGTCGGGAAAAACTCCTTTCTGTAAACATGAACATCATCTTTGAGAACAGATCATTCTAAGGCCCAGGCACGACAGTGTGTCATCAAAAGATCTATGGATATGAAGCCATTGGAGGTTAAGATAACAGTTGAAAGGAAGGGAGGGTGGGGGAGGGAGGAAATTTGGATGGGAAGTAGTGAACATGAAGATCTGCATTATGTTGTTAATTCATTTAATTTTGGTCAAAATATTCATAAGTACTTGTTAAGTTATTTGTCTTAAACCATGCTGTACATAGTTTAATTTAATTTTTAATGATTCTGAAATCATAAGGAAATATTATTCAGGTTAAAGTTTCAAAATTTCATATTTTTCAAGACCTATGTATTGTTGGAAAAACATTCTGAAATGAGATACAGAATTAGGAGCACAAGTCTTTCTTAACAGGAAATTTTTTAGTTGGCAGTCTAAGGTTTTGAACCCTTTTAAGAACAATTGTTGCACAGTAATAGGATCACACTAGGGCAGATTGACCTGCTGAGCAGAACATATTTTCAGTTTACATGGTAGTTTTAGAGTACTAAATAATATGTACACCTGTTACAACTGTGAACAAATTTGTGTAATAATTGTACTGCAATCTTAGTTTGTCATCATCATGTAGAGAAAACAAATAAAAGTAGTGGAGTATTAGTGTATTTGCAAATAGATGACATGTGGTTTGTTCACTGATCCTATATGAGGGGGAGAGCAATTAAAAATGAAGAAAGTAGCAATATCTCCAAGAGTTGAAGTGTGGTGAAAATGGTAAACTCTATAGAATGAATGGTTTCTAGCATTAATATGTTTTGCTAGAGAGGCTACAGAAAATGCTATCCTGTGTTGTCATTTTAAGAAACACTATGAAAAGATTTTTAGAAAATGTGTTAAATGTAGATTCAATGAAGCTTCTTTTGTTTTAGATCTGAAGAATTTAAATGTAAAGATGGGCTTTGCATTTCATCTAAAAATGTGTGTAATGGTATTAAGGAGTGTACTGATGGCTCTGATGAAACTGTTGAACAATGTCAGTCTCAAAGGTAATTTTGTTGAATAAAGTTTTTTAACAATTACTTTAGTTTAATGCCATTTTATTAAAACACAATTTATTATACACATACACCAACATGACCACCAATATATACACACACATGAACACCCATTACAAAAATGTTTTTTATAATCCATTTAGCAAGTCAACATTTATTTCCGAATAATTGGAATTTCCTTGGGTGAAAAGTGACTGTAAAGTGAGACCAGTATTGATGTTATTTTTGATTTTAACATTTCTTGGAACTACTGACCAAACTTACTGTTTCACAAAACTTACTGTTTAGCCTCTTCAGGTTCAGTACAAAATGATTGTAAGAAAAAGTACTAAACTATATTTTTCTTTATTTCTTTGCTTGAGTAGAGGAAAGTTAATTTATAATTATGGTTTAGACCTCATGTTTATTAAAACCTTTAAAATTTTAAAAATTGTAGAAGTTCAAATATTTTTGAACCTGGCCTTTACTTCCAGTATTGAAGTCAGATATTTCTTTCTCAATGTAATTAATCTTCCAATTTTTTTTATTTTTAAATGTTGTTGAGTACAATTAAAAACATGAGCAGTAGCTGGGTAATTTTAACATAAACTGTAACATTTTCCCAAAATTAATTTAAATAACTAATAAGACACATTGAGGTAAGTGGAACAAGATCTTTGGAAAGAGATATATTCTTATCCTTCATAATCATGACTCCCATTTCATGTGTTACATGACGACAAGTCATAATGCATTTTAATAAGTTTTTCACAAGTTTTTGTATAAAGGATAGCTATTTAGCATACAGGCCCTTCTGGTCATTGAAACAGTAGGAAAGGTAGATATCTATTCTTTTGTACAATGAAAGAAAATTTTGTATCTATTCAAAGTGATTGTACTGTTGTAATTTTTGTAATTCTCATAAAACCGATGATATTGTAGGTATTTTGACGTTAGGTACAAAAATATAAAAATTATACATGATATAAGGTTCTGTAAACAATTACTCAAATAATTATTATTTCAGAGTCATAAACTATAGTTTAGTTTTGGACAGAGTTTAATTACTTACAGATGCCATTTTTGCTCTTTCTGTCACAGTTCCAACTGCATTTATTTTTCAAATGAAGTGTGAATTCATTTAGCCAACATAAGAGAACTAGTGTACTTTTGTAAACATGGGTTGCAAGCAGAAAGAACATTTACAATTCATACTTTACTTATGTAAATTATTTGTTAGGCACAGTTGCACTACTTGATAATAAGGCTCCTGCCTCCAGCGTACGCTAGTAACATTAAACATCGTTGGGTCTGTCCAGCACATTTCCAAAGTAACTTGGAGACTGGCCTTTGGAACATAAAACATTGGGTTCATACAAAATAAATTTAATGGAAACTAAATAATTATAAATATTTAGTACTAGAATTCTGGCAGTCTCAAAGTGCATCAGGAAATTTGAAGCAGGCAACTATGTTTGGCGCCCAAGTACACCAAAAATACTAATTTTTGGAAAATTGAATTGGAATATCAATTTTGGAGAAATTTGGCTGCTAGCATTGTTCACAGATCTTTTTCATTGTCTTCAATCTCTATCTTCATAATTGTAGTTGTAGGAAGATGCTGAACAAATTTAAAATTTGAGCAAGTTTTGAAAAATCAGTTTTCAACTAAAATGAGACCCACACGATTCTCTTAAACATCATCACACTGTCAAACAATAAAATTAAATCAAAAACAAAGGAGCCATTTTTTTTAAATTTAGAAAATGTCCCATGTGCTTCATGTAAAGTATCCCCCTAAATTAAAATATGGGTTTCAAATTCAAAGTGCCATGACATCAGCCAGAATGTTCGGGGAATATAATTTTCGGAGAAAATTGTCTTAAGTCGTTTTAGTCAGAAGTGTTCGCAGACAGACGGACAGACACATTTTGATGCATGCAATTTTTTGGTATCAAACGTCGACAAACCATGGATTCTGGTTCCATCATGCATTAGAGTATTTTTTTCTTTAAATTTAACAACTGGATTTTTCCACTTTTTTGTTACTAGTTGTAATAAGAGTTTTTTATTGAAAATTCTCCGTTTTGTGGTAGAAAAAAAAGAGGAAAAATTTGATATGCTGCACATTCCCACAAATTTATTTAAAAATTATTTTGACTTGCTGAATTGATAATAAAAACAACTTTTTATTGTACAATAAGGCACAAGAGTCACTACAAATCACAAATTGAAATTCAATACAACCTCCATTATCCAGGGTTCTATTAGGAAATCCAATTTATCCTGTGTAAGTGTTATAATGTGTTTAGTGTAATTGAATCTATCTTAGATGCAAATTACTAAAACAGGCAAAAATTTAGTTAACAAATTTTGAACTTTTGAAAACCAACTACAATTTTAATGCATTATTCCAGTTTTGAAGAAAATCTTTCTCTCTTTTTAAGTTGACTATCAGATTTAACAAAGTGAAAAATTCTTTGGCAAGCTCCAAAATTAACAATTTTAAATATTTTGTTCTTCAATATTTCTGGAATGAGGGCTTCAAATGGTAATACATTCAGTTTTCAACTCTACTATAAATATGGTATAAAGAAACCTGTCAGTGAAAAATTTCACCATTTATGAATGAAAATTGTGTATTCTGCGATAATTTGAAATTGGTGCCTTTCTTTTTTAATTTTCAGGAGGCAAGTATAATTTTTCTCTGAATCTGAAGGGTAATTTTTTAATATTAGGGAATGAAATGGTTCCCTTCAATGTTAACTAATTTTGTATTTTCTTTTGTTATTTAACGCGCATTCAACACTAGGTCATTAGGCCACTATTGCTGATGGTAACTGTAGGGGGTAACTGTGGGGTTGACACATAATTTGCAATGATGATAGGGGTGTGAAAGGACGAAACACAATACAACCATGCCCGAGCGGGACTCGAACACCGCGATCCTTCGGTCCGAGTTCGCTATGGCACTACTGCCTTAGCGATCTCGGCCACCGGATCGGCTCTTTTAATGTTGTTTGTTTAAAAATGAACTTTTCATAAGGTTTCTATTTATTTTCCATCAATAAAAAAATTAAGTTAAAATATTCTTATCTTGTTTTAATTTAGTTTAGCCCATCGAGGAGCAGAAAAAGTGCTAGTAAAGAAGTAAGTGTAAGTTGAAGGCTGTAATTAATTACATTACACTTCTCACTAGGTGTGAATCTAATCATTTTAAATGTGAATATGGAGCATGCATTCCAAAAGCTAGTGCATGTGATGGCACAGTGCATTGTGTTGATGGCTCTGATGAAAATCCTGCAATGTGCCACAAACCTACATCATCACCAACTCCACCTCGTGTGACAACTGGTTGTGTACTTCCATCTCAACCAGTGAATGGAATATACCATGTTGGGGGTTGTGAACCACAATCATGCAATGTTTCTCCAGGATCCACAATTTCAAATTTTGCTATATTAAATTTTACTTGTATCCCAGGCTTTCATTTATCAGGTCTTAATATAATTTGGTGTAGTAATGAAATGTGGTCATCACCCTTTCCAACTTGTAGTAGAGGTATGTATTGTTAAAGATATAAAATTATATTTGTTAAAATAACATTACATTTGTTTAAGATATGAAATGTGAAAAAATTCATAAAAAATGTTTTTTTATTAAATTACAGTAATTTATGGTATAAAAGTACAAAATACGATTATATTCATGAGTGAGAAAATTGACTGATTGGTATATTTTTACTCTTGATTTCTGTACATTATTTTATAATTGACCAATTAGTAAATAAAAGTAAGAATATTTCAATGAAATATCCAAATATTGCAAGATCTATAATTACATAGCGAAACCATTTACTTTCTCATCTGATGAAAAAGTATTGGTGTAACGTTTTTTAATCTCCCTGTCGGCCAGTCCTCCAAGAGTTTACTCTGTATTTCAATTTTTGAGTTAAGCTATTAATAGAGTTATGTATATTATTATATATATTATATATGATATATTAATAGACTTATGAGTTATGAATGTCAGAATTCTCATTGGAGTGAAAGGAACTAAAATATTTATTTAAAATTCAAATGTTAGTTAATGAAGTGTACTTTATTGATTGTGATATTTTTTAAAATGATTCAGCAATTTCATATTTCTAGAGTTTTATCATTTCATTGTTTTCTTTATGTTTGATGTTGACTTGAATAGTTGGGTTATTACATGATAAATTGGAGGCAGAGAGAACTATTGGATCATTCTTATTCTGTACTTCACAGCTTTGTGTCCACCGTTAAAAAACCCATCAAGGTACTTTGAATGTACAGAATCTGGCACCATTGTCAATTGCAGTGAACCAATGGTTCCTGGAACCAAGGCAACAGTTCGTTGTGAAAACTTTCATACTGCTGGTCCTGAACTGTCAAGTTATGACATCATATGTAAGGAGACTGGACAATGGAGTAACGTTGTGTATTCATGCACTCCAGGTAAATGTCATCCTGAAGGGAAGTAGGTGCAATATTGAACTAATGATGATTTTAAAGTTTGCAGGGGATGAATAAATTGAGTTTGGGTGGAATTAATTTATTTTTCATGTTTTTCGTGTAATGAGCCCATGGCTAATGTATTTTTCATGTTCTAAAAATTCAATGAATTAATGTGCATTGGAGCAATATTTAAGAACAAAGGAATGTTTTCAATGGACTTATAATGGAAATTCACCAGTAACATTAATGTACGGAATTTTATCAATGTGTCGATTCGCAGAATGTGGTCTTCCAAATCCAGGTGGCCTTCCATTTATTGCTAATGGAAGAGTGGCAAAATTGGCTGAGTTTCCTTGGCATGTGGGAATTTTTAAAATGATGGGTGACACTTTCAAACAGATATGTGGTGGTAATCTGGTGACAGCCAAGATGATAATTTCAGGTAAGTTCTAAAGAACAGGCAAAATGAAGGCTGATAGATGGGAGCAAGCAGTAATTAATTTCTTGTGCCCTTTTTTAAAATATGGAATGCGGATTCTGAATATACTATATGAATGTATGCAATGAAGGTTTTTTAGCTAATTTGTAAAAATGATTAATTAGCAAAATGAATAAATCATAATCTATACATTTTTTTATTATGCATTCTAACAAATTATTGAGTAAATTTTTTACTATTTTAAACATTTTATTAAGATTCATATTCTGTTATGTTTTCTTGAATTTACTTCTGAAATGTATCATATTATGTAATTTAAAAAAATCTAAAGAAAGAGCAGAAACTTGGATAAGCTGTTTAATAATGGCAGATTAATGCTTAACAATATAGAAATATTTTACTAAACTTTTTTTATCTGTCATTCAATTTGTATACATATTTTCGCTCTGGTAACTGATTATAAACATAAGCAGTTCCGAATTGAAATTCCCCTTTTCTAAAATACTTACTGGCCCTATTTAAACGGAACAAAAACCGCTGAGAATTAACATGTTTGTACAATTTTTAGGGTCCTAAACCCTACCACTTTCCTAATTTTTTCCCAACTCTGGCCGCTGGGTAGTGAAGCAGGACTGCGTAAGAAAGAACCGCGTACGCGGAGATGCTACCTGGCGGTCCTCTTAACAATTGACTTCGACGAGACAAACTAAATTAACGGAAGAATACTCCAAACAAAAAATGTTAACGGAAGATTTACTCCTAGCTCAAGCTATCTTAGGAGTTTGGAGACGCGTGACGTCAGTATGAGACACAACTAATTTAAAAAAGTGTAAAATGCGCGAGTATAGTAAAAAGAGTGATGAAATGTTGCATAGGTCTGATTTTCATTTAAATTTTGAAATTTAGTCGTCAATGATTCCGTTTTGAACGATTTTTTTTCGGCCGCCGCAATGCCGAAGTTTTAATGTTTCCTGGATTCCCGATATTCACGGTACATTCGTGAAATAATCGTACGGGAAAATCCAAATCCCATCGCCACCTCGGAAATGCAATGCCCCATCTCTCTTGCGCCGACAATAACACAATGTTCAAACTCGCTTATATCATGATAACCGGCCGCTGTTGCAGCAGTAGGCGTTCTAACAACTGTACTAGACTCTAGTTGTCTTATATAATTGTTGCCGATCGGGTGATATTATCTAAGATTTAGTTTCACAGTAAGGAGTTGCTGCTTCCTCAACAAAATATGACACGCCTTGTTACTAATGGATCGTTTTTATGAGACATAAAAATCATATTTCACTCTCTCAGATGTGTACCCCGCTCTACTTCCTGAATAAATTTGTTTTCTGTAAAGTTCTTTGTCTTCCCTATTGCAAATTCAGTTTCCACGATGCTTTGTAATGTCGGAAATGAGTGAGACTTTTTCAAATTCTTATCTCCATTTTTTCTAGCCAATTCTACTGCTATTTGGATCGTTTACTTTTCTTATATAACAACTTCAGTTAATCAATCTATGGATATACTGTAGCTCTGATTCAATAAATATAACAGGTTTTTGGGAGAAGACGCTTCATTTTATTTCAGTCAGAAACTAGTGGTACTACAGAATGGCATATACTTTCCCGTATTCTTCTTTTTAGAGCGCAACAGTCCATTAGTGAACTTGGGCCTCCTTCAGAATTTGGTTCCGTCTATCCATCCACCCACGAAGAAGGAGAACGAAGTTATTTTAGGGCGGGTTCATCTTGCTTAGATAACCTGTTTTGTCTGTCCCAGGTGATGCAAAAGAAATGGTAAACAGGGAGAGAACTTCACATGGTCTTCCTTGATATAGGCTTCGTATGATAGTGTGCCAGTCATAAAGTTACGGGAAGTTATGAATAAAAGTAATGTAAATGCAATGTTAATAAATTCGGCGAAGGAATTGTATAATATATCAAAATGGAAAAGTAAAAGTTGGAAAACATAGGACCCAAAAATTTCCTACATCAAAAGGACTTTGGCACTGGTGCTATTTGTCACCTACCCTCTTTAAAATGTATGTAAATGCGGTGCCACAGGTATGGAAAAGAAAATGTGCTGGGATGGGAATACCACTTGATGATAATACAACAGTATACGATACAGTTCGCTGATGATCGGGTGCTGATGGCGCAAGGACAGGAAGATATTGAATATATAACTTTGAAAGAATATTATGAGAAATGGGGACTAAGCCTCAACCTAGAACACAGTATATTGGACTCAAAGCAGTACATATTACGTATTGACTATGGAAACTGGAGAAATAATAACAACAGAGGACATAAAGTACTTGAGAACAATAGGGAAACAGGGTTTTTATGAAAAGGAATGTGTAACCTTACTCATTAAAGGAAGA
>BOPP01000037.1:9877026-9893021 GCA_017312745.1 Gryllus bimaculatus
AGTAGCGGACTGTATAATTAGCATCAGTTGGGAAACATTTATAGTTTACACGGACAATAGGTTCACAGATTACAACACAGGAGGACCCAGAACATCCTCTTTTGGAGAAGACTGCGGCATCAAACCAACCGATAAGATATTCTGTAAGCTTTCGAACTCAATGAAAGCCGCACGGTTGAATAATGTTTAAAGTCTATAGGATCATGATTTAATAACGAGATCGAGACATGTTATTAGAATGTTACAATAAGTGCTATTTGTTGTATGAAAAGAAAAGGCTAATATTTCATTGAAATACCATAAATTCAGTGGGTAGTAAATTCCACAGAAGTCACACAACTACGTGCAGCAGGAAAGGCGACGAATATCGTACATCGTACATCGAAATCATGCAAAATTTTAATAGAAAAACAGAGCCAAATTATAATTTATTAGAGCAAATAAATTACGAACATAGTAGGGCAAATTATATTAGAAAATTCATAAAACATTACAAATGGTTACCCAGCTTGGGGAATGGTAAAATAAGTTGAGTTAAAGATAGTTGATACACATTTTCTGTTTTCGTTCACGTTCATTTTTACTACGGACACATTTTCGAAGGTGGAATTTAAGGGTTTTGCTATATCCCAATTAATTTAATATTTCAGCAGATTTGGAAAAAATTATTACAATCGCGTCGACCCTTTTCCCTTTATCAACTACGTCGGCTAGGTCCTGTAGAAGCGAGACTAGATGACTTTCACGTGAGAAACCATTTCTGAAACCGTGCTGACCCTCATAAAGCCACTCCCTGCCCTCCCATTTTTTCCTGATATAGCTTGAAATTACATGTTCCACAAGTTTGCATACGACTTACGACGATGTAAGGCTTACCGGCCTATAGTTACTAAGTATTGTCTTGTCGCCACTTTTAAAAATAGGTACTATGAGAGCCAGGTCCAAATTTTCTGGTATGCAAACGTTGTTTATTGATGCATTAAATAACCTAATTAAATATTGTAGAATAGCTTCTCCACCTAATTTAATGATGTCCGTGGAAATACCATCAGAACCTCGTGATTTTCCTCTCCATTAATTTTATTCTTTTCCGCGAAGTATTTACATCAATATAAAAACTGCTACAAACAATATGAAACCATATACTGCTGTGAAAGAGAGAAGTGCCTATGTTAATCCTCAGTGCCATTCTGTCCTTTACAAATCCATTGTGCCTTAAAACAAAAATAAACTACCGCTCACTGCTCGGCCGCATGCTCGCGACACGGCACCAAACAGAGCCTTTTCCCCCCGCTGTTTACGCATTTTATAGGCAACACAAATGACATGTACGTCATCAGAAATTGAATCGTGACGGGCGCGCGCTGCCCGTGGAGAGGTCGGGGGGGGGGGGAGGATGAAGCGCCGGACTGCCGAGGCACCTTATAGCGACTCGGAGGTACCAGCAGGGTACGAGCGGGGAATACGTGGAGCGGGATACGTGGATAAGACGAGCGGGGAGAAATGTAGCCGTCGTCAGCTCTGGCGAATTGCGCAGTCGCCTCTATGGAGAGACGGCCATAGATTTCATGTACTTCTGTTTAAAAAATGATGCTCAAATGCTTCATGGAGTGATTCACTCCATTCCTGATAGACAAGTTTGGCTTCCCTAGGAGTTTCCCGTACAATAAGGTTTGTCCTAACTCTGAACCTTCTCTTACAGTATTGTAGCGAACATGGAAATTATCAAGTTTCTCTAATAATATAGTTTCGCGATAAAGTTTGAAGTGATCTAGAAATTTCACTAAATTTTATTCCACTTGTTTCATGTTGAATTGTATCAGTACTGAGTTTCTCAGTCATCTCTAGTCGATTCCGTCATCTTCCATTCTGTGTTCACTTTCATTTCTGCAGGATGGCAAACGCTCACCATTAGACTGAGAAGTGGGTCAGTGTTTACCACTTTCCTTAACTAAGGTGTATTGTAAAATACGAGATCCTTAATCTGCAGAACTAGTTTTCTATCTTTACCATTTAAAATTCAACCTTTTCCCCCACTAACACTTCAACAGATTTCTTAGTAAGATATAGCCACGTTAGAAGTCAAATAGCAACGAAAGACTAATGAAAACAGGAAATGATGCACAATATCAGAAACGCGTACTTTATTTTTCAACCTTTCAGCAAATGTCAGTACGCGTGGTAACTGAAAGTAAAATTCTACTATAACGTTGCACAGTCCCCCAAATCACAATTTCTCGAAGTAATACTCTATACCATATTACTGCACACAAAGCAACATCAAACAGGAATTTCCGTAGAAGTCTTCAGACACAAATGCACTTCATGATCCGTTAATGAAATTTTGTTAGGAAAACTATTTGTTAACATGACACTTGTATTGATTTAGGGGAAAGGAGTCAGCATAAGAAAGTGTATTTGAAAATCGAATGAGAGGTTTTGATAGAGACAAGGTAACGACATTGTTCTTGTGCATATAAGCATTTGAAATAATAAACTGAGATGGGCGGGCAGGTAAGTTTCGCCGGCTTGGCGATATCTCAAAAACAAGATTTGCAAATCTCAGCATTTGCTCAAGGGTTCAGGGAAACTGGACGAAAACCCTGATCCCGAGATGGGAGTTATTGACCCAGAAGGATGTACAAAAACTACAATTAACGATTTTTTGTTTTTAGTGGATTTTTGTTACAAGCTGTCATTAGAAATAATATAATACCCAAAGTGGTGAATTAATACATTAAATGTCATTGCTAAAAAATATTTTCCTTTTAGACGCTCTTAAACTAATTGCCATAGAAACAGCTAATTACATGGTACTTAAATTTTAAATGTCATAAAATTTAATCGTTTAATATCGGTCTGCCCCAAGGTGGGTGATAAAATAATCCTACAATGTATTATGTGACATTTTTTTAATGAGCTGTTAAATACTGTCTCTGGAAATGAATATGAGTAACTACGTTCGAGTGTTTGTATTTATAGAAAACGTTGAAATATTTTAATATTCCGTAAAAAATATACTGCACGCTCTTTAGAAATTAATTTGTATAAAAAAAACACTGATTTAATACGTCAAGAGAAAATGGTAAATGTAAATGTCTAGGTTAACAAAGAGAGGATTGCAAGAATCCACGTAATGGGATTGCTTTATTATTCTAGAATTACTTTTTTGTAGTTTGTCTGGATGTTACCAAGATGTAATTTCCGCCAGAAATATTATGCTATATCGCAGTCGGGATTGAATAATCTGCCCGGAAATACACGAGCAGTAATGAAAGCTGGCTGAGGTTAGAAGAATACGGAAAGTGTAGCATAAAGAAGGACAATTTGGTGTTCAATTTATTTAAAATGCGTTCCATGTTAGGTTTTATTGAATGGAAAGACTAAAAATTTTGGTAACTTAAGTTAACCAAAATTCAATCAATCAATGGAACAAAGTTAATTTTTAATGAAAGACAGAAGCTGTTTATTTGAAATCGTTAACTGCCATTGAAACCGTATTATTTTTCATTTACACTGAGTTTTCTATTACGAAAACAAATTTAAAAATATCTCCTATGGTTTTTTATTGCAAAAGGAATTATCTTATCCTCCGCAAAGAACTGTTGCGTCCGTTTCTATCGTCGGAGGGCATAACCTTTACGTTTCGTAGAAAACAGAAAGAGCCTAAATTCATAGATCAACAAATGATTTCAAAAATAGCGAATGAACGAACGCTAACAATAAAATTCTTACCGAGAAAAAATTATCATTGAATCTCCAATGGGGTTTGGTCGGTTCATGTTAAAACCCGATCGCTGAGAAAGAACCCAGGGTTCGGTGGATTAGCCTTCCCGATGTTCTATGGAAACCTGCAACGTTTTAGAGCAGATTAATCCAAAGCTTTTTCCGACTGGCCGAACGACGACAAAATCACTAAACGAAAACACGGGAAGACAATGTCACCGCACTCTGGCAGGTGGCTTCTATGGTAGCTCTAGTAGAGACAGTGTGATTAAAAAGACCATCTCCTGGGATGACGTCTGTGCGAGGTATGGGCAGGAGCTGATTAGTCAAGATCACAGGCCAGAAATGGAGACAGCAAAATGTTGTTTCTGTGGTGATGCAAGCGGACTGGATACACTTTCTCCTAAAAAATGTTGCCGATAGAGAAATGGACAGAATTTTGGTAGGCATGGGGGGGGAGGAATAAATGCTAGGATTAAGAATACTACGTACAAAAAAAGACGAGTTAGCGGAATGAGTGTGAATCTGTATATCTTGCGGAAATTTATATGTGATATTGGCATTTTAGGTTAAATCATCGAAGATTAACTACAGTAAGCCAGCAGGCATATGTCAAATGAAATTACAATTAGCTCACATCTTAATTTCTAACATTATTTAACTCACGTGAATTTTTATTGTCTTTCCCCTATGCTCGAGTATAATTGTGATGATTAGGAAGTAATAGCTTGTTGTTGATGTCAACGCTTCGTAAATCGCCCAAGACGTTTTCCGCTTGTGTCTGAGGAGATGCGGCCCGAGTGTTGCCGCCAATTTGCAGATGCAGAGGGCACCGCTGGGACGCGGAGGGAGCCCGTGACATCAGCGCGCAGCTCCAGCAGCGGAGAGTCAGAAGACGAGGGCGAAGCGCAGTAGCGTAGCTTTATACAGGGCGCGGATCTGCCTGGTGGCTTCTCCTGGGAACGGCGCTGCCGCTGTCTGCGTTCGGGGTCAAGCAGGACACAATGCAGCCAACGCAAATGGGGTAAGGCATGCATGTCCTGCCTAATTACTTAATTTGGTATGTACATTATAACACGAATAAATTCCCTACCCGAGTTGGATTTTAATTTTATTATCTATTGTATATATATATATATAATATATATCTAATATATATATATATTCACATTAAAGCATCCCACGTGAAAACTAATATAAAAAGCATCCTTACCTTGTCACCCCATATCTATCTGTAATAAGTAATCAGGCAGAATTTACTATAGAATAAAGTCACTTTCTATTCAGTTTAAACAATCGCGTTTTGTGCAGAAATTCAATTTATGACAAACCCAAATAATTTTTGATACTTTTTGAATAGTTTTCGTCGATTTTGTACTGTCCCTTTTTTCTCCTTAACATTCATTTGATGTTTTTATTCGTCGATTTAATAGTACTTGTTTACAAACTATTTACGAGGGGCAACAAATAGTTTCCACAGGAACACCTGAGTAGCCTTATTCAAAAATTTTATCGCTCTTACTATTGAATGTCAGTCCGTCTGTGAGTACTAAGCTAATCTAAGGTTTCCTGTTGACGCCAATAGGGCGCTAGTTCGGTCGTTCTCCAGCTTTTAATAAACTGTCTAATCCCAAAATTGGAGCTGAGTTCCAATTGAACAAAAGGAAGAGGCTAGATTACTCCCAGTAACATATTCCAACAGCTTAAAGTATTGGATGTCCTTACCAATGTCATTGAAGGGTTGTTCAAAATATTTTCTAATGCCCTTGTTTTTAAAAGGCCACCCCTTAAATTGCATTTTAAGTGCATTTAGAGAAACGATTTTTAAAGTTTTAGGCGTCATCTAATCCGCGCACCCGTACTAATGGAGAAATTTAAAAATTGTATCACGGTATTCCAGTGCTGCATGTATGTGTTAACTGGCGACCCTATATTCGAACGCTCAACTAGTTACGCTGGACTACTTAAAACTCTGTCCATGAAAATTTGTTTCTTGGTCCGTTCGTTACTTTTGTTTTCCTTTTCAAATTTTCCCCGGGACCAGATTTAGTCCGTATTTCGAAGTTCTGAAACATTGTGTTCTATACAAAATATAGTAAACTAATCTTTCCTATCCATAGATAAAATTAGCACACCTTTCTTCTTTTGTCAAGTATCGTATTTTTTCTTCGCATTGAATTTTTGCTTTACTGTGTAGGTAACAGACTGTTTGCCCCGGAACTCTTCCGTTGGTTACCCTATAACGTAGTTAATAATACCGTATCCCTGAAATTAGATTATTGGGAAAAGAGTTAGTGTGGCCGATATGTCATATTTGCGAAAAAGTTAAAGAGATAAAAGCCAAACCCACACCCGAAGAAAATGAAAAGTGGAAACGAATGGGGGCCACAATCGATGTTTTGGTCCGTCCAGTCTTAAGAATGTCATACATCGTCTCAACTCAGTGTTTACTGAATATTTGTAATCCCCAAAATATATAAAAAACTAATAAAAAATAGTTTTATTATTTCTGATTTATTTATCTGTAAAAATTTCTAATGTTATATATTCATTAACAAACGACGATAATATATACATTGACAACATTTGTGGAATAAAAACTATGCACAGAGTTGTAATTTGTTCAACACTGCCAGAATTGTAGATTCAAGTTAAATACAAGAAAATATTAATTAAGGAAAATTCTTAAAATAAGATGATTTTCAAAATCTCTTCTAAAATTTATATTAAAATCATTAATTAAAATCGAAAATAACTCCGTAATATTGATAATTCTTAGAAGTTACTATTACAATTTTAATTTCTGTATCCACTCCAATATATGTTCCCAAAAACACTGTTTTTTTTCCTCTTAGTTCTGTTCCCCAAGTACCCGCACAACTTTATTAACCCAGTAAACCCATCGAAACATTCCTGTTGAAGCTAAATTTACTAAACATATCATATTCTACTTTACTGGAATGCAGATATATTAACATCTCAAAATATTTGCCTTTACATGTCCCTGGATAAATCGTGTAAGCATTCTGACTTAAACAACAAGGCTTCATAATTTATCCCGCGTGATGAAATATGCAATTTAAAAACAGCATTTTTGAAGTATTGAAAGTTTTTAAAAATGTTGTAATAGTGAGGCTTAATGTAATATGAAAATTAAAGTTTTGTAATAAATGCATCAACCTTCAAGTGAGTTTAAAAAAAATAATTATATCAATAGTCTTTCCGCCAAATTTAAATACCTTCTGCCCAAAGCTAGCCGACTTTGTTAGTCTTCCCTTTTGTTGAAGATTAAGGCCATTTTAACAAGGCCTGCGTCCTAAACCGAATTACTAATTGTTGGAGTGATTTTGAATATGGAATAGTAATAAAAACACATCCCCCAAAGCTAACTACACTAGAAAAACAATTAGTACACAATTTAATTAAACCAAAAAAAAATATATATGCTTTTCTTACACGAAAATGGGAAAACATATTGAAAAATGTAATTTAATGTTCATCGTAAATTGGAGAAAAAACGCCCTTAACACACAAAATTAATTTCGACCACTTAATTCTGTTTGCCTTGAAAAAGTTCTCTCAATCAACTTCAGAAAAAACCTTTTTATGAGGCTTCTGCCTAGATTGGCTAAAAAATATTGATGTTCAATGAGATTGCTTCGTTCCATACACACCATTTCTTTTTTCCTCTTCTTGTTCCGCAAAATTTGAATATTTTACTCCAAACAAATGGATGGCGTGCAGAATGCAACGGCGGGATGGATGGATAGAAGAGGATGGATGGATGGCATGGAGAGAGGATTGGAATAGGATGGTTGGTGGATAGAAGAGGAGGATGGATGGATGGATAAGAGAGGATTGGATGGGAATGGATGGATAGAGAGGATGGATGGTGGATGGATTTAGAGAGATGGCATGCGATGGATTGGCAGGAGATGGGATGGATGGAGGATAGCAGAGGATGGATGGATGGATGGATAGACGAGGATGGATGGATGGATGGATAGAGAGGATGATGGCATGGATGGGATGGATAGAGAGGGATTGGATAGGATGATGGATGGCATAGAGAGCGATGGGAGATGATGGATGGATAGAGAGGATGGATGGATGGATAGAGAGGATGGATGGATGGATAGAGAGATGGATGGATGGATAGAGAGGATGGATGGATGGATAAAGGGATGGATGGATGATAGAGGGATGGATGGATGGAAGGAGGTGGATGATGGGATAGAGAGGAATGGATAGAGAGGGATTGGATAGAGAGGGATGGATAGAGAAGGATGGATGGAATGGATGGGATAGAGGGATGGAGGATGCATGAGATAGAGAGGATGGAATGGATGGCATGGATAGAGAGGATGGATGGATGGATGGATAGAGAGGAGGATGGTATGGATGCGGATAGAGGGATGGATAGCAGAGGATGGATAGAGAGGATGGATGGATGGGCATGGATAGAGAGGATGGATGGAATGGATGGATAGAGAGGGATGGATGGATTGGATAAGAGAGATGGATAGATGAGATGGATGATGGATAGAGAGGATGGATAGAAGATGGATGGATGGATGGATTAGAGAGGGATGGATGGATGGATGGATGATGGATAGAGAGGATGGGATGGATGGATAGAGAGGATGGATGGTAGGGATTAGAGAGGATGGAATGGATGGAATGGAGAGGATGGTGGATGGGATGGACCATGGATGGATGGATCAGAGAGATGGCGATGGATGGCATAGAGAGGATGATGAAGGATGGAGAGCGATGGATGGATGGAATGCGAGAGGTGGATGGATGCATGGAGAGGGATGGATTGGGATGAATGGAGAGGATGGAATGGATTGGATGGACGGGATGCGATGGGATGGACGCATGGATGGATGGATGGATGGATAGGATGGATGGATGGATAGGATGGATGGAATGGATGGATGGATGGATGCATGGATGGATGGATAGCATGGATGGATGTATGAGAGGATGGATGGATGGATGGTGGATGGATAGGATGGATGGATGGATAGGATGATTGGGATGGATAGATGGAGTAGGATGGATAGGAATGGATAGGATGATAGCAAATGGCATGGATGGAAGGAGCATGGATGGACGATGGATGGATAGCATGATGGATGGGATGGATAGCATGGATGATAGGAGGATAGCATGATGATGGAGGATAGCATGCAGTGGATGGGATGGATTAGCATGGATGGATGGGATGGTAGCATGATGGATGGATGGATGGATAGCTGGATAGGAGGATGGATGGATAGGCATGGATGGATGGATGATGTGTTAGCATGGATGGATGATGGATAGCCAATGGATAGCATGGATGATGGATGGATGGATTAGATGGAATGGATGGATGCCCCGATAGCATGGAGGATGGAATGGATGGATGGATAAGCATTGATGGAATGGATGGATGGATAGGCATGGATGGAATGGATGGATAGCATGGATGGATGGATGGATATAGCATTGATGGAGGATGGAGAGGATGGATGGAGGGATGAGAGGATGGATGGAGGATGGAGAGGTATGGATGGAGGGATGGAGAGGATGGAATGGAGGGATGGAGAGGATGGATGGAGATGGAGAGGATGGATGGAGGGATGAAGAGGATGGATGGCAGGGATGGAGAGGATGGATGGAGGGATGGATGGATGGATGGATGGGATGGATGGATGGATGGATGGATGGATGGATGGATGGATGGATGGATGGATGTATGGATGGATGGATGGATGGATGGCATGGATGGATGGATGGTGATGGATGGTGGATGGATGGAGGATGAGGATGGATGGATGATGGAAGGATGGATGGATGGATGGATGGAGAGATGGATGAGGGATGGAGAGATGGATGGAGGGGATGAGAGGAATGGATGGAGGAATGGAGAGGATGGATGGAGGATAGATATGATGGATGGAGGGAATGGAAGGATGGCATGGAAGGGATGGAGAAGGATGGATGGAGGGGATGGAGAGATGGATGGAGAGGATGGATGGCAGGGATAGATAGATGGATGAGGAGGAGAGGATGGATGGAGGGATGGATGGAATGGATGGAGGATGAGAGGATGGATGGAGGGATGGAGAGGATGCGATGGGAAGGGATAGATAGAATGGATGGAGCGATAGATAGCATGGAGAGTGGATGGAGGGAGAATGGGATGGAGGCGATGAATGGATGAGGGATGAATGGACGGAAGGGATAAATGACGACGGAAGGATGAAAAATGGAAAACGGAACGCGAGGGAGGGATGAAACGGAAACGGAGGAGGGACTTATGAAACGGACGGAGGGAGCGGAGATGAACGGAGAGGGAGGATGAAGAGATGGATGGATGGATTGCGCGGAATGAATAGATAGGTGGATGAGGAATGAATGAGGATGGAGGATGAATAGATAGATGGAGGGGATGGAGGATAAATGGAAGATGGAGGGATGGATGGAGTACCATGGATGGAGGGATGATGGATACATGGATGGGTGGGATGGATACGATGGATGGATGGATGGATACATGATGGATGGATACATGATGGATGGATTAATGGATATATTAGATGGATACATGGATAATAGATGGATGTTACATGGATATATAGATGGATACATGGATACATAGATGATACATGGATATATAGATGGTACATGGATTACATAGAGATACAATGGATACATAGATGGAATACATGGACACATAGATGGATTTACATGGACACATAGATGGATACAATGGACACATTGATGATTACATGCGACACATAGATGGATACAATGGACACAAGATGGATACGATGCGACACATAGATGGATACCATGGACCACATAGATGGATACATTGGACACATAGATGATACGATGGACACATAGGATGGATACATGGACACATAGAATGGATACCATGGACACACAGATGGATACATGGGACACACAGATGGATACATGGACACATAGATGGATACATGGATACATAGAATGGATACATGGATACATAGATGGATTAACATGATACATAGATGGATACATGGATACATAGATGGATTACCATGGATACATAGATGGATACATGGATACATAGATGGCAACATGGCATACATAAGATGGATACCCATGGATACATAGATGGATACATGGATACATAAGATGGATACATGGATACATAGGATGGATCATGATACATAGATGGATACATGGTACATAGATGGATACACAGCATGGATGGATGGATACACAGATGATGGATGGATACACAGATGATGGATGGATACACAGATGGATGAATGGATACATGGATGGATGGATGGATTGGATACACAGATGGATGGATGGAGTACACAGATGGATGGATGGATTACACAAGATGGATGGAATGGATACCACAGATGGATGGATACATGGATGGATGGATAACATGGATATATAGGATGGATACAGGATATATAGATGGATACATGGATATTAAAGATGGATACATGGGATATAAAGATGGATACATGGATAATTAGATTGATACATGGATATTTATAGATGGGATACATGGAGATATAGATGGTAACATGGATATATAGATGGATACATGGCATAATATATAGAGGATTACATGGATATATTAGTGATACATGGATATATAGATGGATACATGGAGATATTAGATGGGAACATGGATACATAAGATGGATACCAGGGGAACATAGATGGATAAGGAGACATAGATGGGATAACATGGATTACATAGAGGGCATACATGGATACATAGATGGATACATAAACAAAAAAAAAACGGATACCATAGATGGATACATGGATACCATAGATGGATACAGGATGAACATAGATGGATACATGGATAACATAGATGGATACATAAGATGGATACATAGGATGGATACATAGATGGATACATAGGATGGATACATAGATGGATCATAGATGGATACATAGATGGATACATAGATGGATACATAGATGGATACATAGATGGATACATAGATGGATACAATAGATGGATACAATAGATGAGACATAGATGGATAACATAGCAATGGATACTTAGATGGATACATAGATGGATTACATGGATACATAGAGGATACATGGATACCATAGATGGATACATGGATACATAGATGGATACATGTATACATAGATGGATACATGGAACATAGGAGATACATGGATGGATACATAGATGGATTAACATGGATGGATTACACAGATGGATGATGATACCACAGATTACATGGATGGCAATGGATTGGATGGAACATGGATGGATGGATGGATGATACATGGATGGATGGAATGGATGGATACAGGATGGATGATGGATGAGATAACATGGAGGATGGATGGATGGATGGAATACATGGATGGATGGATTGGCATGGATGGATACATGGTGGATGGATACATGGATGGATGGATACACAGATAACATGGATGGATGGATGGATGGATACATGGATGGATGGATGGATGGATACAATGGATGGATGGATGGATTAACCAGCATGATGATGGATACACAGATGGAT
This sequence comes from Gryllus bimaculatus, assembly GCA_017312745.1. Taxonomy (NCBI): domain Eukaryota; kingdom Metazoa; phylum Arthropoda; class Insecta; order Orthoptera; family Gryllidae; genus Gryllus; species Gryllus bimaculatus. The sequence continues at coordinate 9,889,317 of BOPP01000037.1, forward strand.
GGATGGATACACAGATGGCATGATGGATACCACAGATGGATGGATGGATAACACAGATGGATGGATGGATACACCAGATGGATGGATGGGAATTACCACAGATGGATGATGGATACACAGATGGATGGATGGATACACAGATGGATGGATGCCGTGGATGCATGGATACATGGATGGATGGATGGATAGATGGATGGATGGATACATTGGAATGGATGGCTATGGATGGATGGATGGATGAATGGAAATGGATGGATGGGATGGATACATGGATGGATGGATGGATGGATACAATGGATAGGATGGATGGATACATGGATGAGGATGGATACATGGATGGATGGATGGAAATGGATGGATGATTTAAAAAACATGAGATGGATGGATGGATACTGGGATGTGGATAATGGATGGATGGGATACATGGATGGATGGTGGATAACATGGATGGATGGGATGGATGTAACAGATGGATGGATGGATACACAGATGGATGGATGGATACACAGATGGATGGATGGACATCAGGATGGATCCAGGGATGGATGATAAGATGGATGGATGGATACACAGATGGATGGATGGAATAACAGATGGTATGGATGGATACAAGTGGATGGATGGAGACTACAGATGGATGGATGGTACACAGATGGATGGATGGATACGAGAATAAACAGATGGATGGATGGAATACACAGGGATGGATGGATGGAATACACAGATGGATGATGGAACACCAGACGGAATGATGGATAGATGTTGATGGAAATAGAGGATACGACCTGAGATGGATGTGATGTAGATACAACAGGGGATGGAGGTTAAGAATGCATGGATGGAGTTCAGATGAATGCGCTTGATGTATCGAAGAGAGGGATGGAGCGTTAGATAGAATAGGGAATGGTATGATAGTGGTAGGAGATAAGATAATAGAATTAGTAGATACCGTTTAGAACAGATGCAGTTAGAACAGGTGCAGTTAGACAGGCAGTAGAACAGGGTGTAGACAGGCAGTTGCCAGGTTGTTAGACAGTGGTTAAGGACAGGTTGCAGTTAGACAAGGTGCAGTTAGGACAGGTGCAGTTAGACAGGGCGAATTGAGATAGAGGTGCAGTTAGACAGGTGAGTTAGACAGGTGCTTAGAAGGTGAGTTAGATCAGGTGGCAGTTAGACAGGTGCAGTTAGACAGGTAGTTGCAGGTGTAGACAGGTCAGTTAGCCGGTGTAGAAGGTGCAGTTAGACAGGTGCCCAGTTAGACAGTGCAGTTAGATAGATTAGTTAGTAGAATAGTAGATATAGATGGATAGATAAAGTTAGATGGATCCCAGGGATGGATAGATATAGTTAGATGGATCCAGGATGGATAGTAATTAGATGGATCCAGTGGAATATGGATGATCAGGAATAATAGTGAATGGATAAGGGGGATAGATATTAATGGTAGAAAGTAACAAAATTAGTTCCAACCTTTCTTTATTTTGCCTTGAGTGCTTCCCTGATCTTCTCAGAAAAACTGCGTTTTCAGTCTTCTGCGGATGGTTCAAAAAGAATTTCAAGCTTTTTTCGTCTTTAACATTCTTTTTCTTTCTTTGTCTTCCAAATTTGAATAGTTACCCCACACTAATGGATGCGGTGTTTGTATGGATGTTGGAAGGCGGGAATGGCCGTTGAAATGGGTTCCGGATGTGATGTAAGGGCGTTCGGGATGGGTTGAATGGGTTGAGGGGTGGGTGGAAAAATGGCGGGATGAATGGATGGATGGAGGAAATGGATGGATGGATGGAAGGGATGAATGGATAGATGGCAAGATGGGTGATGGGATGGGGGAATGGCATGGCCGGATGGGTGGAGGATGGGCTGGAAAGGGGTATGAATGGGGGATGGGTGGGATCGGATGGTCGGGGATGGATGGGTGGATGGATGGCGGGATGGATGGGTTGGATGGATGGTTGGGATGGGTCGGTAGGGCGGATGGATGGAATGGAATGGGTGATGGAGGATGGATTGGCGGGATGGGTGTATGGATGGATGGCGGGATGGGTGGATGGGTGGATGGATGGATGGGGGATGGTGGGGCGGGATGGGTGGATGGATGGATGGCGGGATGGGTGGATGGATGGACTGGCGGGATGTGTGATCGGATGGAGGCGGGATTGGATGGTGGGGATGGTGATGATGATGCGGGGATGGGTGGATGATGGAATAGCGGGATGGGTGGATGGGGAATGCGGGATGGTCGGTTGATGGATGGATGGGGATGGGTGGATGGATGGATGGGCGGGACGGGTGGATGGATGGCGGGATGGGCTGGGTGATGGCGGATGGGTGGATGGCGGATGAGTGGATTGCGGGATGGGTGGATGGCGAGTGATGGGATGATAATGGGATGGATGGGGTTGGATGGCAGGAAGGCTGGATGGAATTTGATAGATGGATGAAGATTGTAATGATTTTTTCGTTTGCTTTTAACAACCAATTTCTTTTTCATCTTTTTGTTCCACATATCCTAGATTTTTGAGCCCATCTGAATAATGGCCGGGCGGATGATGGATGGCCCGGGATGATGAGTGGCGGGATGGATGAGTGGCGTGGTATCCGGGATGCTGAGTGGCGATGAGCGGCGGATGGAATGAGTGGCGGAGCATAGTGGGATCGAAGTTGGCGGGATGGATGAGTGGCGGATGGATGAGTTGGCGGATGGATGATGCGGGCGGGATTTGATGACATGGCGAGGGCAGGATGGATGGGGATTGGACTGGCGGGGATGGAATCGGACGAGATGCGGTGATCAGATGGATGGATGGCGGGGGGATGATGGACCTGGATGAAGGCGGCGAAGGGTGAATCACAGATGGATTGGATGGCCGGGGGGGATGGATGGACGGCATGAATGGGGGTGTTAAAGAGGGGATGAGATGGCGGGGAATGGAGAATGCAATGCGAGGAATGGATGGGGAGATGAATGGGCGGAATGGATGGAATGAATGAATGGATGGATGGTGAATGGGGGACGGGATGGATGGATATATCGGTACAACAGTTAACAAAAATGATATTTTTCAGGAAAGATGAAATATAAAATTATTAAAATAGTTCTATACTTTTAAACATTTCTTTTTCAGTTCGTGTCTAAATTAAATACGACAGGTTTGTCTCTGTGCAAAAGCATTACCTACAAATATAAATCATACACAATCCAAAATCCTTACAAATATAAAAATCTAATCTTATGGCACTTAGACCTCTCTTTTCCAAAGGAAAAATTGTTTTTCAGTCGTAATCTTGTAACAATTTCTCAAACTCATTTTCCGCTAGCGTCTAGCCAAGTTACCAATATAAATTTCCAATTAATTTCATAGCCAAAATCAGGATTGGGAAGTACAAGTGTATCCTATGAATTCCTGTATTACTCTATTCTACACTGAAATCAATGATGCCATTGCAAAGTACCGAGCATTAGTACGTGTAAAATTACATGTATTTTTAAAATATTTCATTTGATTAATGAATTTTAGTATAGAATAAGATCAAACTTAAGAATAAAGATTTTCTACCCGCTATATTATTAACAAGTATTTATAATACATGTAACTATCATATGTGCGAACCTGAACATATAATTTAAAATAAAAGTTGTGAAATCTGAATATTTACACACTATTAACCCACCCAGCTTTATCTTTTTGCGTGTCGTTCAACATA
>BOPP01000037.1:9899240-9909348 GCA_017312745.1 Gryllus bimaculatus
ATATATATATATATATATATATATATATATATATATATATATATATACTAGTTTGCGCCGGAGTAATTCATGAAATGACGAAACATTAAGGCGGTTAGCATCTGGTTTTCTTGTGAAGTAAGTGGAAGATGTCCTTCAATGTCCATGCCCAGTCTTTCAAATACCGAGGAATGTCGGTGTCTGAATCATGTCTACCTTAGCGGTTATTTCTGGTTTGTTTTTGGCATGAAGGGATATTTTACAAATTTACGTATCTCACTCGCCATACGCGGCCATGTGATCACCCGCGTAAACGAGCCAACATTCGAGATACACCGCAACGCCCTTCCAGGGATTCGGTGTGAAATTCTTGTAATAGGCGTTGCCGTTAACTTTTTTTTTCCGTATTTACTTTGTCCCAAAGTTCGTAGTATTCCGTGGTTTGTTACGCGGGAGCGGTGTGCATCCCGAATGTCAAAGGGAGGTCCTATTGAAGGCATCGGCAATAAAGTTTTGAGCACCCTTTTTGTACTAAATTTCACAATATTAAAGGCTGGTGATCTGTAATTATTTTGAATTTACGACAGTACATGAAGATGCAAATACTGTCGGCCCAAGCTCTTAAATGTTACTTTTCTACCACATTGTAATATTCAGCCTTTCTTAACGTATGGCTGGTAAAGGTTGTCTTATGTTGCAGATTTTCTTGCGACGGCGCGGCACCTATTGCTTTGAAGCTAGCGCCGGTAGCCATCGTAACTGGTTTTTTAAATTTGGGAAACTGCAATACGGAGGCTAAAGTTCCTTTTTTTGGTCAGCAAAAGGGAGATCATTATCAGTAATTTCAATAAATTGGGCGGCTTTCTTTAAATCAGCGGATTAAGTCATTTTACTGAAATTACAAATAAATCGCTTGTAATAGGACGTTAGGCCCAATAACCCCGTACGCTGGTAAGTGTTTTGAGGGCGAAATCAATTATTTACAACTGTAGTTTTCTAGGAGTCTGGCTGTGCGCCGTAAATTATGGCCTAAATAAGCTTTTCGATTTACAAATTAATTTAGGGCTGAAACAACTGAAATTTTCTTTATTTTTTAAAATGGTTTCTAATATATGAATATGGAAGAGTTTAGGAGTTATTAATTACCTCCAGTTTTCGGAGCGCCCAGAACACCTGCCGGAGAATAGTGGCAATTTCCGACGTTCTGGCCGGCTCAGGGAACCGCTGGACTATGAAGGCTTAGAGATCTAATTCTAAAGCCTCGATGTCCACGAGCAGCCGGCCCTGCATTTGGAAAGTCTCCAACATCCGCAGCACGTGATGCTCCCGTGGGTTGTTTTGACTGATGCGCGACAACGCCCGAGCCTGCAGATCCACGAAACAATATTAAATAACTTCATGCAAACACAGAGTACAGGATTTATTAATTACCTATAGTATTCTGCGGGAGCGGAACAACTTCTGGAGAATCGTTGCATATTCTGCAATCCTGAGCGGATGGGACTACTGGATAATGAAGGTTTCGAGATCTAAATCCAAAGCCTCAATGGCCACGAGCAGCCGGCCCTGCAGTGGGAAGGTCTAATGACAGGGCTAATGACAGTGTTAACAATTATGATATATTTCAGTATTAATATAATATTAATAATAAAAGTAATATTAATATTAATCATAAAAGTATTAAAAATAAAAATAATAAAGATAAATGTCTGTCAGTATTATTTGAGATCTAGATGGAATGAAGCATATTTTTAGATTTCGCTACATTTGAAGTAAGAGTCTCTAGTGCTTTTGCAGGTAGTTTGTTCCAATCTAGTATAGTGCGATTATCAAGAAGATCTTGCCTACATCAGTTCTTTGCTTTCTACATCGTATTTTCCAAGGATAGTCTCTTCTGCTTTTATAATCTGATTTCTGCAATATTTTACCTATATCTGACCATGCTGTCTCTCCTCTGTATGTCTTGTACATTACGCATAAACGCGCCCGTTCCCTTCTCTTAGATAAGGACTACCATTCTTCTTTCGTCACCAACACACACATTTACAAATTTTTAGGCCCGTTTTTGAGTTTTATCTAACGGTTCGATTTGTCCTTTTCTGTATGGGTCCCAGCATGTCAATCCGTATTCTGAAATTGGACGAACAAGTTTAGTATATGCTAGGGATCTGACATTTGGACTACCATTTTTTTAGAATACGCATTACAATGTGCAGCGCTCTCCAGGATTTTTTCTCCGTATTGTTAATATGATCTGACTAACCTCACTTCGCAGGACCAAACCCAAAAAACGTTCTAGCGAGACTGGTAAAGCAAATGAACTTGCTCTTATCCGGATTTAATTCAATCTTATTTCTACACGCCCAGTTCCGTAAATAGTTAAGATAGTTCTGTAAAACATTTTCGTCCTCAGACGAGCCAGCACTCCTATAAATTATGCAATCGTCGGCGAAAAGTCTAACTTTTGATTTTAATCTAGTTGCAATGTCATTAATGAACGCTAAGAATAGCACACACTCTGGCCCTAACACACTCCCCTGAGGGACCCCCGAGGTTACATCGGCTTTCGATGAATGTCTCCTATTCTGTTTAAGTGCGCCCCGTAAGAAAGTCTTTTATCCACAGGATTATTCGATCTATTCCCGTTTGTGACAATTTGACAATTTAAAGGCCATGTGGAACATCAAATGCCTTAGAAAAATCTAATATTTTTGCGTCGACCCTACTCCCTTTGTCTAATGAATTTGCTATGTCCTGACAAAGAAATTGTCTGGCTGTCGCACGAATACCCAGGACGAAAACCGTGTTGATTTTGAAACAGTCAATAAGTTTTATTCCAAACGCGTCTAATATACTCCGCGATTATGTGTTCCATCTGTTTGCATACGATTGATGTCAAACTTATAGATCTGTATTAACAATCCTTCTGTCTCCTTCCTTGTGATTCGGCACTACGACTGCCTCTTTCCAATTTTGAGGAATCATTTTATTATTTACAGTAACCTCCATTAAACGCGCAAGGTACGGAATCATGGCTTCCCCACCCAGTTTTAGTATTTCTCCTGGTATTTCATTAAGACCTACTGATTATTATTATTTACTGACCTAATTTTTGCAATTCGTTTTCTAATAATTCCTCCATCGATTCGAAAGGTTTCTGTTACGGGTGTTGTTTCACTTACTAGGGTTTGATCCTTCGGCTTGAAAACAGATGAGTAATATCTGTTAAAACAAGACGCCTTTTCACTGTCATTTGTAATTCACGAACCATTTGCGCCGCAGATCGCTTTCTTATGTCTCACTTACTTGAAGAAATTTTGCCAACAGGTCAATCTGTCGGTTAGGATTGATTTCAGGTAATTTTTTGGGGTATGTAACTTTAATGCTAATAAGTCTTTAGATAATTATAGAAAATAATTTTTCTGTTTCTTCTTTATATTACTATATTACTTATTTACAATACGCTTTCCTAACCTGCCTTTTCATTCGTCTCACTTCTTATTTATAGTACACAGGATCCGAATGGCACTGTAGTTTCCTGGTAGGCACGAATTTTGCTAAACATTCAGAAATGATGTTCTGAAAATTTGACCATCTCTCTTCTACTGTACATCCGCTAGAAGCCCAAGCCCGAAAATTGCTTCTCAAGTATAATTGCATGTTTGTGACGTTCGTTCGAGAAAACTCTTTTCTTTCTTTTACAAGGTCATTTCGTTTACCCTTTCTGCACATTTTTAGGACTCCTCCTTTGTGATCACTAATTCCAGGAATTACCTCGCAGGCAAGAAGTTAGTCCACCGGACTAATAAGGGAAACTTCCAGTAAAGTATTATCGCGGGTCGGTTTGGTCACTACCTGTGTTAAGCCAAGAGAACACATTCCTTCTCTGCGCCACCCACTCGTACATTCGGTTGACTACATCAACCCGTCTCCATGGAATGCAACAACGCCGAAGAATGCCACTAATATTTTTAGCTTTAGGGAATTGCTCTTGCGCTTTCGTCGCGAGGTCACCCATATCCCCCATGACAGTCAGGATGTCTCCTTCTCAGGTCGTTAGTACCAACATGTACAATTACGGTGTCTGGCGTTCCAAGTTCCAAGTCCTCTCTACATAACTCCGCAGCTGCTCCGTTCGGATTCCCAGGAGGCACACAAACTCTATGTGCTTGTTGACATTGCCTACATGTCGCACTACCGAGTCACCAACAACGAGAATGGGTTTTCTCGCAGTTGGCGCCTCTACAATTGGATGTGCGGCGTCTCCTACTGTAGCAGCTCGAAGTTTCTCCTCCAGAGATGCGTTAAACTCCAACTGCTGGATTTGAAGAAGAGCAGCTTCCAGTTTCTCTTCCAGCTGACGCACTTTGCTTTCTTTGCACTTACAGCAAAACGACTTGCCATCGTCCATGGCCCCATTTTTACCAGAACTCGCATGGTACCACAAACCACGCAATTCGCACTGCTTGACGGATTTTAAATTGTTATTGCAACCACTGCACAACATGTGAAATGCGTTAACTTTCACTTCATGTCCTGGATTAGGTTCGACGCCTACAATTAATAAAAGTACCGCAATCGTGGTCGCACACAACGCTGCTGCTCCAGCCGCTGCCCGAAGCCGAGAGGGCTGGCGGTGGTGCAACCTGCTGCGATTTTTCGAAGCAACTGAAAGACAATTTCAAAGAGCTTACGAAAATGAGTATTTGGTTAATTGGGAAAGAAATTGCCCGGTTTGTCGAGCAAATTTAGACCCAAAACATAAACTTACTCATCTAAAAATCGGAACGTTTTATAAGCATGATCCTTCCTTCTTAATTGCCTTCATAGAGTAGCGAAAGTGAGCTATTCAAAGCGTGGCGCCAAATTTAAATCATTTAGGCGGCCCAATAACATAAATTCCGTCTCCGGAAGGAATCTAACAAGGCTTGAAGACGTAGGGCCAGGACGCCATAGAACCGAATGTCACGGTCTGTAGGCAGCGACTTGTGGCACCGTTTTTATTTATCGGCTTTGAACATGTTTGACCGAACCGCGAGACGAAGTGTTTTAATGAGGTGGTCGGCCCTGATTCGGATGAATTCTAAGACCGACCCAAGGCCGGAACTGCGGCGTTAAAGAAATGTCTAGAGAGATTTGAAAGCGTTTAGTTTAAACCGAATGCTTATTTATGTGTTTGAGACGCAGGATTTGATCGGAGCACTGATGTAGGGAGAATCGCGTTCTAGTAAGTAAAGTGAAAAATGAATAAACTGGGAACCAAGCGTAACCTTGGCCATTAAAAGGGAGAAAAGAACAGAAAACACTCTAAAAAACACTATCTTTGTGCAACAAATTTCAAACTAAGGCCGAAATATGTATACAACTTAAAAGAAAGTTCTTGGGAAGCCCGACTACCATATAGCCGAAGTCACAGCCCTAAGCCGTCATCCTGATTGAGGTTTTTAAATCTGGGTTTACTAAATCGTTTAAGGCGTATGCCGGGATGGTCCCTAGGTTTTTTCTCCCAGTCGTGAATGTACAGCTTGTCCTCCCCTCTTAAAATGTTACTACTCTAAATGTATGTAAATTCAGTGGTTAGGCGAAAGAGCAGGCCCTGTGGCTTGAGCCTCGCCATTAATAAAGACCTTAAAGACATTAAGTGACACAGAAATTGCAGTGCGCTTGTGGCCCGATATTGACATGGAGGGCGACTCTCCTCTCCTTTCAATAAACATAAATATTTGAGACAGCAACATTTAGGCCATATACTGCTGTGCAAGCATATGTTAACCCTCGGTGCCATTCTGTTCTTTACAAATCCATTGTGCTTTGAGACTAAAATAAACTACTGCTCACTGCTCGGTCGCATGCTCGCGACACGGCACCGAACAGAGCCTCTTCCCCATGCTGTTAACTACTAAGCGGCCCACAATTTGTCTAAAACGAACACATTGCGGTGATTTATGTCCCTTTTGTCCCACAATTGACTACTAACAAAAACACAAATGATAAATTTCTCAGCAATCATTTTATTCGACACAACACCTGAAGTTGGTTCAGTTGGTGAAACAGCGCCGGAACAATGATACTAGCAGCGAAACTACCAAAGGGTTTTTCGGCCGAATCTTATTCGCTGGTCGCAGCGGCACGTACGTGACCGAGCGCGCTGTCAACATGAACACTTCCATTGGTTTCCATTGTGGACGTTCTCGTGCTTCGCTGCGCAGTCTGCTCTTATCGTTTCCTCGCTGCTCCAACATAAACGTACCCATATATAGGCAACACATTACATCTTTGTCATGAGAAATTGACGCGTGACGGCGCGCGCTTCCTTGGATATTTTTACGGCGCGGGGGGGGGGGATTCCCGATTGCAGGAGCACCTTGTGGCGACTCGAGGTTATACCAGCACAGAGACCAGCGGGGAATATCTGTATTACATGGCCGCCGCCCACGCCTTTATGGCGTCGCCGAAAACTACCAGTCCGGCACCGTTGTGCCCTCTTGTGGAGAAGTGTAGCCGTCGTAAGCTCTGGCGAATTCCGCAAGATTTCATTTACCCCTCAGTTAAAAAACGGTGCTCAAAGGCTTCAAGGAGGAGTGTTTCTTTCCATTCCTGATAGACAAGTTTGGTTTCTTATGACCGTTTCCGTTATGCCTGTTTGGTTTCCCATACAACAAAAGAAAAATCCGGTGTTGTGGGAAACCTTAATATATGGTAGCGAACATGGGAGCTATAAATTAGGTCCGGGTATCTCTAATAAACTTTTGCGATAAAGTTTGAAGTGATCTAGAAATTTCACTAAATTTAATTCCGTTTCTTTCATATTCAATTGTTCCAGTACCGATTTTCTCAGTCCTCTCTGATCGATTCCGTAATCTTCTTCCATATTGCGTTCACTTTCGTCATCTGCTGGATGGCAAACGCTCAGCTTTACAATCCAAAGTACGCTTATGTTCACTATTTACCTCCACTAACGTATTATAAAATATGCGATCCTTACTCAGTAAGTTTTTTAACGTCAACATTTGAAATACAATATTTTTCTCACTAATAGTTCAATAGTTTTCTTAGTAACATACAGCCACGTTAGAAATGAAATGGAGATGACAGCCTGATAAAAACTGAAAATAAAGATGCGCAATATCATTAACACTTAATCTATATTTCAACCTTTCAGCAAATGTCAGTACGCGTGCTATCTGGAAGTAAGATTCTAAGGTAACGTTGCACAGTCCCCCAAAACACACTATTTCTCGAAGTAATACTGAAGTTAATATACTGTACACAAAGAAACAACAATATGGAATTTTTGTAGAGGTCTTAAAAGACCTGCAAGTGCAATTAATTTCGGAAAAAAAATTATCCAATAGGCGTTAGTAAGAAATGACAAAATCTCAATTTTTGTAGTACTTGGAAGACGCTTAGAAATATTCGACCTTTCGTAATTTTCGATGTTTCAGGGTTACCAACGATAATTGCACCAGTGAAAACTCTGTATATTTCATTTTGTCACAAGAACCAATGTTGAAAAACACTTGATTGTTTAATGGGTAATTGTAATGTAACTCAAAATTTAAATATTATCAAAATTGCAAAGCTCTAACCCAGTTCAGATTGATCGGGGAATATTATTTTTTACAAAATTACTAATTGTACTTAAAGCGAAATTGTAGACAGACTGATGGTTGGCCGGTAATGGATTAAAAAAAATGTACCAGAGCCCATAAAACGGTGTTTTCTCTTGGAATTCCTAAATCGGTTTTTCACAGCATTACATAACTTTCTCTATACTACGTATATTACTCCCTATATTCTTCTACTTAAGTCATTTTTACTTTCTCAAATGCACTTCGTGATACTTCATTGAAAATGAATTAGGAAAACTATCTGTTAACGGTACACTGGTCTTGATTTAAGGTAAAGGAGAGCACAGTATTCTTGAAAATCGGATAAGAGCTATAGATAGAGGTGTGTTAGCGCCATTGTTCTGCATATAAGCATTTGAAATAATGCATTAATTTTTGTAGCTGACTGAGAGAAATGTAAGTGGTGGATGTACATTTGTGATTTTAGAATTATCAGATTTCACATATATTTTCTGATTTTAAATTATATATTGAGGTGTCACACATGTCTACTACATAGCATATAACATGTTTGATAAATTGATTTCAATATTCCTTTTTCTTAAATTTTTATCTTATATTATAAAACAGTTTTTAATTCAAATATTTCTTAAATACATGTAAATTTAGTTAATAATAAAAGGTACTTACATCATGGCATGATTATTTCCATTGTACAATAGTAAAGGGATACAAGGAATGTCAAAGGACAACTTACCATACCCATATCTGATTTTGGTTATGCAATAAACTGAAATTACAGGCTAGATTTTACAGAAAAATTAAGGGTTTAAAAATTGTGGCAAGATGGAAATGAAAAAAATGTTTTTGAAAACAGTTTTTCTAAAAAACTAAAGGCCAAATTTGATTACGGCTTAGATTTTCATATTTTTTAAGGATTTTGTATTCTGTATTTTGTATTATGAAGCTAATACCTTGTAGAAAGCAAAACTATCATATTTGCTTCAAATTGTCATGAACTGAAAAATAAATAGTATAGAAGATACACTAGTGTTGAGCATTTTTATTTATTTTCCAGAAAAAAAGTCATTTGCTAGATAATCCCTAACCATCTACCAGTTCCAGGCCTAGCTAGCGCAGTTTTGTAGAGTGAATTATGCACGTTGCTAGGGGGTTGGGGAAACGGCAACCGAAGGTGACAGAAGCGTAAAGTTGCGTAACGTAATATTAAAGAGCAGTCAATATGATGAGGAATTTTTTAAGGTGCTGTGCAAAGCAACGAAAGAACAAATGAAAGAAAGCGAAAAGTTTGAATCAGACCGAGAGCGAGATAGATTAGAACGCGAAAAGACAAAAGAAAGAGTAGATCGCGAGTTGAAGCTAGAGAAACCGTAAAGTAAGACTCTGATGAGTAGCGCAGGTGCGGGAAATAAGCACACGTACGGTTGAATCACGTCATAGACCGATTCAAGGCAGAGCGCGAAGACATACACACTTACTAAAGCGTGTTTAAGAGCCAAGCTGAACTGTTAGGTAGACCGGAGGAAGATGGGTGTCCAATCTTATGGGGCAACTTCCCCATCAAATCAATTTATGGCTCACTTTAGAGGATGAAGCCAGTAACCGACTATGCTGACATTAAAGTTAAATTGTTCGAAATGTACAAATTTAATGCTGAAAAGTTTAAGCTGTAATTCGCGTGGAACATGAAATCTCTTAACACCACGTGGAATGTATGCACACGATTTATACAACTATTGCACGGAATGGGTTGCGGACTCAGCTTACCAACGTTCGAGGGCTGGCTAAATTTGATAGTGCCAAATGAAACGGATAATTCTGCTGAAATGAAGGAACATTTCATCGATGAGTGGGGAGATTTCGCAATGCCACTTGAATTTGCGAAGAAAGACGAACACTGAAAACAATAGGTCGGAATGGAAACGTAGTTTCTCGAAACCTTTTCGGAATAGACACGGAGGAGCAGAAGTGGTCACCGTTGAGGAAAGGCAGAAGCAGGTACCAGTTACTGGGAAACCCTGTTACAAAGAATTCTTTATAAATTTCCGCAAGCGTACTGTCCTTGGTTTGTACGCGAATAAAATCATTTGTCGATATTTTAATTAATTCTCTTACTGGAGTTGTCCTGTAAAAACCTGTCTCTACAGACAGGAACCTCTATCTGCTGCTTTTCATTCGGGGCATCGTATTTAGTGTACGGAAAAAGAAATGTAGTTCCTACGTGGTCTCTTGTTGCTTCGCTCTCCAATTAGTAAGATATGCGAGCGGTATGACATGATTGTTCCCGCTGTTTCGAGGCTCGGTACTAAAGGTGTACCACGAGAACGCGAACGCACGCCCAGGTGCGACTAAAAGTAAGAAGTTTGGCAAAGAATTTATTCTAGCCCTGATGTTTCCAGGAAATGGAAAAGTACGTCAGGTCATGTGACTTATGCCGGAAGGTAGGCAGATCAGTAGACAAAAAAAGCTCCGTTAGTGATGGTACTACCCGTAAGGGAAATATTGTCGCTGATAAATATCCATGCGTGCGGACAGTT
>BOPP01000038.1:0-146888 GCA_017312745.1 Gryllus bimaculatus
TTGTTGTTGTGAGGAGAGATAAGTTCCAGAAAATATACTGCTTCTCGAACGCAAGGGAGAGGAATAATCACGCTAGCACCAGGATTTCTGCGTCATCTGTATTTTGTATTATTCCACGCGTTTATCTTTCCTACAATCTTGATTTTCTCTTTGTAACGATTTGAGTCTCGTAAATAAGGATGAAATTAGTTACACTATTTCGTAAGATAATTATTCACAGTTTTCATTTTCGGATTCTATTAAGGCAAATAACACACACACACACCGACTTTCACCACAAACACACATTGAGATTTTCGTTAGAGAAAACAAAATATTCTATATTTTTCCAGTTATAATTTGAACTATTATATAATGACCAACGGTCGTACACGGGAGCAAAAACGGTTGGAAGTGAAGGTGTTGCGTTCAAGTCCCGAGAAGCGGGCGTGAGTCTGGGTGCAGATTCTCGGAATGCCTAGCAACCGGATTCGTGTACACGGCCAACAACAAATTAACGAAATGTGTTGCCGACCTTCCATTCTCCAGCGCGGGTGCACTGGTCACGTAACTAGCTATATATAAGTTAGCGGCGAAAATCGGCTTGTCGGGATTCGATAACGAATGAAATGCTTCGGCTGATGCTATTGTCCACCCATGCGATTGGCTCGCAAGCTTGACTATGCGTTTGTCTCTGCTCATAGACTACAGACCAGAAAAGGCGACGCGAAATTGATGAAAATTATTGTTCAGCAATCAATGGCAGGATAGCTATTTTCTGACTTCAGGAGTGAAGGGAGGATGACTTCGATACATGGGACAGACACGCATTCTAAAGCAGTCGTTTATTGTGTAGACCGGAGGTAGAAGACACAGAGAGATCATTATAGAAACTGAAATGTGGTAAGAAGCAGAACAGGTATGAAGCCATCCCTTGAGTAGAGGAGAAGATGACCATAAGGGGTGATCTCTGTTATTGTTTATACGAGCATAACTGCGTCATCTCAGGGCCATGTACTATAAAGACTAAAAAAGGATACTGTTATTTTTTAATGGTGAGTTATTGCAGAAGCTAAAAAATTAATCTTAGACGTAGCACGCTTTAACCGCCGGCCTGCCGTTGCCAACCGCGCTGACAGAGGGCCCACAAAAGGCGGCTGGTGACGCAACCCGGCAGAAGAGGAAATAAGGGGGGGGCGAGGTGTTTTTCGTAAATTTCACTTTACGGGACGCTCCTGCTCGTCCGATTTGCATGATTGTCACGGCGTTGGATTCAGAGTAGTCGCCATCGCGGCTATAAGTCACATTTTGAAAATTTGTTCTCGAGAAGTTTTGAGAATAATTAAATTCGCGTTTTTGTTAGATTTTTGGAACAAAGTGGTCATCGTAGCGTAAATTCTATTTTAAAAAGTTCAAATGCCGTTTACAGATCGAAAATCGAACAATGGTTCAGACGTTATCTGAAAGTAAAATTTTACTTATTTTTGGTGCTGCCACGTGGTGTGGTGGCTACAAATTGTACTAGTGTCGGGACATCTAGCCTTAACATGACCAAGAATTTTCCCCTTCAAAACAGGATGTTCACAAATTTTTAGGTAATTATAAGTTTAATCAAGAAAACAAGTTATGTACCTTTTATTTATTAACGAAAAGGAAAGTACTTACTAAAATAAATTATGTATGTGTTTTCATATTTTTCTGAAGCTCCAAATAATGAAATTCATGGCCAAATTTTTAAGTTTACTTTGATCATTAGTGTCATTGCTTTAAGAATTGCAACTTATAACTGTTTTTTTTTTCACTCCCACAACTTATTTTTAACAGAAAAAACCCTTTTAAATGCATGAGATATGCGTGCAGAATATTCATATGATTGAAATGTTTGGCATCAATGTAGTTGAACAATTCCATCAAACGACTTTTGTGCTGAAACATTTTCATCCTGTCACTTTTTGCAGGGTAAAATAATTAGAAATCATGAATGCTTCTGTTGAATATATTGATTTTTCATGCAGTTTTACTTTCTCGAACTCGAATAGAAAATATTTGTAATGCTGCCAAAAAAAATAATGTTGAGATTTTGGTGGGAATACAGATTTTTGGGGGTCTGTGAAGCATTATTTTGTATTATACATTTTATTTGTATTAAAAACCCAATTTTTTTTCCTTCAAAAACTGTTGATGTGTGTGAAACACTTGAACCTTAATTCATAGGATTTTCACCAAAATGGATTTCCCTGATAAAGTTGGTTGATGATGTGGCCCCTTGAGTTTGAAATGATGTTTTAATGATTTTGGGCTAACATAAAACACTTAGGCAATTTTTAAAATTTTCCTTAAATTTGTTCCAAATTTTCTCCTTAAATAATTTGCTAGAATAGAGCGAAGTATACTCATAGTAATGGCACTGATCTCTCAATTTCGGGATTTCAATGGCATTACACGTTACACACTCTTGATACTGAAAAAGTTCTTTTTTTCAAAACTACCATCTGCCTGTGAACAATCCTCGCACCTAAACTACTCATAGGATTTTTTCCAAAAGGAATATTTCGTGGTCTATCTGGCCTGGCTGGACGCTCTGCACTTTTGAAAATCATACTTTAAATTTTGAGTACTTTACATTGACATTATCAACATTTTCTCAAAAATGGCTCCAAATTTCTTTTTCAATTTCTTGTAAGAATGGAGTGAAATACACTTGTAATTATGACACAAGTCCATTTTTCACTGATAACTGAAATTTTGTAAAAATTGAAATTTTGCTGGGTGTTCCTTCAACCACAATGTTGGAGATAGCTATTTTTTATTCAAATAAAATTTATTCTCTGCAATTCAGTCTTTCATTACAGTAGTACATTTCTTCAAAGTTTTTGTACTTTTTGCACAATTTTGAGTGAAATATGGGCAATATTTAACTAGTAGTGCTACAGAATGGCACAGACTTTCTTGTACTCACTAGTTTTCTAATTTCTTCAGTGCGGGCTTGCTTCACGGTCTTGCTCTACCTTCTTGCCAGGTGCCATCTATTGCCACCCAGAATACATTTTTTGAAGTGTTCATAATTTTTCGGTTTCCTAATGGAAGATTTGAAATATGACTTCTATAATATTAAAGAAGAGTAAAGCCTCGTCGTATATGGAAATTTTCATTAAAAAACCTAGAACATTTTTTAAGAAAAAATTGTTCAATTTCAAGAGTAAATGCAAAATTTGAAGCTCTTTTTCACAAAAATCTTTTGAGTTTACGAAAAACTTAATTGGAAGTCCTCTGAAAAAATTCCACATACAAATGCAATAATATATACAAATCTCTGGAAATGTGCATATTAATGGTATGAGAGATATTTAAAAAAAAAATTACATTTGTGTATTTTTTGAAAAAGAACAAAAGAATACCACAAAATGAATATGTCATCTTAAACAGTGCAATTAGCACTATCCGTATGAAAAGTTTGAAAACAAATTTGAAGCCGTTTTTGAGAAAATGGTGTTTAAGTGTTGGCTGAAATGCGGAATTTTGAATTCATTTTCACATAAAACTTTTGAGTTTTTGAGACATAGTTTATAACATTATTTAAAGCATATATACTCTTAATTGCAATAACATGAACCAGTGCTGGAGCTAGATACTTTTGGGCTCAGGCCAATGCTGAAACAAAGCCCCTCCCTGTGAAAAAATTGAAAATGTGAAAGTTGTGTCAAGTATGCAAGTTATTTTATTTCAATAACAAAAATTTAAGCTAGAAACATTATTTGGATATATATTTTAAATAATAGTTTAAGTAAAAGTATTTAGTGATGAAATAGTACAATTTTCACAGTGAGCTTAAAATGCTTAAACATTTTATTGTGTTTAGTTAGTGTTTAATAAAATCACTTGTTTGTACATGGAATAATGAATATGAATTTTAGTTGAACCCATTTGAATGTTAATGTCATTTTGTTAATTTTGTAGTCATTCCTCATAAGTAATGACTATAATTAACTATTAAAGTAAAAAATTAATTGAAAATTTTATGAAATATCAGACTACTGTACCCTGACTTATAAAATTAAGATAACAATTTATCCAAGTTTTAATTTTTTAAAAATTTTTTTACTAATCTTTCTCATCAGATTCACCATTGGACCCCAGGTGATTGCGTGATCTGCCCATGCCCAGCGCAGGCACTGATACTGATTACTGCTAATGTGAATATTAAAGACGTGAGAGGCTAGCCAAAAAATTACATTTTTGTAATGTTTGGAAAAAACAAAAGAATGGCATACAGGTCAACTAATAGAGTACATTTAGCAATATCCTCAACAAAAGTTTAAAGAAAAAATTTGAAGCCATTTTTGAGTAAATCTTGTTTATGTTATTTTTTTAAATTGCATGAAAATTAGAGTTTACCCCAGAAATCAGATCTACACCACCTTTTTATGTGTATTTTACTCAATTTTTATATGAAATTTAGATAAATAATTTGGAGTTGTTTTTGAGAAAATTTGAAAATGTCCCAGGGGCTTCATGATTAGTAATTATTGATAATGAATAATAAATTTTAAAGATTTTTGTAAAAATCTCAGAACTTTGATTCAAGCCGGATCAACAGGGGTTTCTTCAATGTGGAAAAAATCTACGTATGATTTAAGCGTTAGTGGTGTTCATGGACAGATGAACGGATGTTTTGCCGTCAATTGGTTTTTCATTGTCAAGGACCCACAAACTGGGGATTCTGGTTACACCATGTGCTAGAGGCTTCCTCCCCCCCATTAAGCAACTGAATTTATCCACCTTTTCATTATCAAGGCCTGGCAATTAATTTTTGTTGTTGAAAATCCGTCTTTAGCGATAGTGCTAGATGCACTGTATAAAATGATGTATGCACCATTTTGCTGTATTCTTTTGTTAAAAAAATACACAAAAATAATGTTTGTGATATCTCTACCAGCTATTTGAATACATTATGGCATTTGTGAGAATGAATGCTTCAAATGAGGTCTTATAAAGTTTCTCAAAAACTCAAAACTTTTCTGCAAAAATAAGTTCAAAATTCGTGATTTTCAGACATGGTCAAACTTCATTTTCTGGAAAACGGCTTAAAATTTGTTTGTACAGATAGTGTTAAGTGGACTGAATAACATGACATAAATGCCACTTTGACGAATTATTTTTTTGAAAGGGCTTAGTGAAATAAGATACACAAAAGTGCCTATGTTATTCCGCTACCCCTTTTGTTCTAAAAAATTACCTCTTTAAAAAATATCATGTACATTTTTGGGAAAAACGAGTAGTTTTCCCAAAATTTGTTTAAATTTAATGCATTTTATATTAAAAAAATATCAAAAACTGATTAAAATTTTTTCTTAACATTTTTTCCTTGTGTAGCAAAAAACATAAATAAAATGTTGCTGGTCCCATTTTTGCCAAACTAAAAATTTTTGGAAATTGCAAAAGTACAATATTGATGCTAGAGATGTTTTTGTTAAATGAAAACTCTTTAAAAAAATTTAACAAGTTTGAATTTTCCACACCTCTTTTGTTAGAATCTTTTGGGGGTTATCACCTTGTATTACAATGGGAACACCATAACCCGTCAGTTTGAAGTTCTCAGAATAACTTATTGTTGTGGGTGATTGTTTCTTGGTATAGGGTGAGAGTATTGGATTGTTGAATTTATGTTGACGACCTTTTATTAAATTAAATTTTTGCTCCTAATGTGCTACTGTCGATGGTGGGTTTTACAAGGGGTGCCCGAGTCGGAGATGTTAATGTGGATGGCAGTATTATATTTTTACATAATTATTACTGATGTGAGAAACTACATGCTGCTGCTGTAGCACCACTATTTATACCTTCCCACTACTCATTTGATTATTGATTAATTATGATTTGTGAATATTATCCTCTCCTACATTATTTCAGTAGTGTGGATGAGTTTTGTGGCTCTCACATTCAACCAATCTTTATAAATGATGTCTCTAAAGAAAGAGAATTTTATGTAGACATGATGAATTGAACTTTAAAAATATGAAGGATTTTTTTGAATAACATGTATCAAATGTTCATCAAAAATTCATGTCAGATGAAACCTAAAACACTCCAGAATCATTCGTTGTTGAAATCTGTATAGTGATATAACTCCAAAATGAAGCATTCTAGGGCTTTAAACCTGGAATTTTGAGACCAAAGGTTTCAAAGAAACATTCTTCACTCCATAATGTATAGGTATGAGATTTTCTTGAACATTCTATTACATTTGCTGCTTCAGTGCTTTTCGATATTTTATTGCATTGCAAAGAGCAGGGTTGACTTGCCCAACCTGTAATTTCATATGGACAACTTAATGTAGCTTTCTGAAGAGTAAAAAGGTTTTCTAATAATTTTGTGATTATCAAGGACAGCGAAAAGCAAATTCAAATATTGTTTTAAGGAAGTGTTGCGAATTATTCCAAGAACAACTGTCTATAATACTGAATAAATCCTTGTTGAAAATTTGATTCAAATATCATTTGCATGTTTTTTAATTTTAATTTGATATTCTGTAAGTTCATTAGAAGTTTCCTTTATACATTGTTGTTATTGTTCTTTTTCTTCTTATTATTATTATTTTAAGAAATTTGTTTATTTATTTTTAAAATTCTTTAAAATGTTTTGTAACACAATTGAGGTAATAGAAAAGTTTAAGAAATTTGAGTTTCATGCCATTCAAGTTTCTTGTAACATTTTTAGGACTGATAATCCTCATAATTCTATGGTTCTCCATCTCTAGGAAAGCTCTAATTTACCTACTGGTACCACTCGTAATTTTCTTCAATTCTGTCTTATGCAAATGAAGAATATTTGGTAATATTCACTATTATTAGTTAGGAACACCCATTTATGAGAATATCCTTCTTCAACTTTGGAGTATTATGTGGTATATTGCAATAAGAGGAGAAATCAAAGTAGATTGAAACACAAGTACTTAACAAATTATGATGATTTTTATATCATCACGTTTAATATGTTAATTTTATAGGTAATGTGTATGTAGACATACATAAAGGAACCATGGTTGCATTGGTATTAAAATGAAGTTGAATAATGCTAAATGTTAACTCTCATTCAATAGGGTCTCTCAAAAAGTGTTTTCCTGATTGGGCTAAATATTAATTTCTAATTTGATTGTAAACTTATTAGTTTGAAGTTCATTTTCTGTTATGCTGAATGAAGATAAAGTGATTTTGTTTTAATTTGATATAGAACTTTGTCAATCATTACGCATTTGGTCAACCATTATCTTATTTTACAGTGGTGCTGAAGACAAACATGGATATTTATGGGATCGTCATTATGGCACTTGCCTTGCAAAATTTCCACATGTTGATGTTGTGAATTCAGTGGCATTCAACCCATGTGATCCTGAAATGTTGGTAACTACTTCAGATGATTTCACCATCAAAGTGTGGAGATCCAGGAACAGAGTTCAGGAACTGGGACTTGATGGTGGAAAATTTACTCGTGGTCTGGAGATTAGCCAACGAAGGAAACACTGACCCAACTAGATGAATTCAAACTCTAGGTGTCAATCTTATGTCACATTAATTGCTTAAATTGTTGATACTGGGACTCTGATATGGTAAGGTGAGTCCTTTCTCAAAATATTAAATCTTATTTGTGATATTAAATTGATGGTAAATGTATTACCTTGTTGTATACTGATAACTGTTCTACTCTTGGGTATTTCATGTGTGAAACAAATTCAGTCTACTTTCAGTCATTTTTTTTTTAATATACAGATTGAAACAAATTAAAGAAGAATGTGTTTATGTACGACTTAGCACATACCTCACTGTTTTTGTGGGAAATCAAAAACTAAGTTTTATTCTGTGAATTGTGTAGCACTTAAGTGCAGCTATGATGTAAAAAAAGTGGATTTTTTTTTTCATATTTAAAAAATATATATATTTCCTTGTTTGTCAAGTTTAATTTATATTCTATGAAACATCCCACTTATGAATTCCCTGGAACCAACGGGCAGTTAAATTTTACAATCCGTTTGCAAGTGTCCAAATTGGTGATCTTTGATGATAGAACCAGAAATTTGAATCATGCATGTTGTTTCAGCTATGTCTCATGATTACTTGCAATAATTACATTGAGAAAATTGTGTTTTATAAAAAAGAAAAAAAAACACCTGATAGATGACTTCAAAAATATCATACCTGTGATATAAAAGTGATACCTGTTTCTAAATGAACATTTTTTTGTTAAAAAATTTTGTAGTAGTATTTCACTCTATTCTTACAAACAATTGTAAGAAAAAATGTAGAACCATTTTTGAGAAAATTGTGAAAATGTTCCAGGGACTATTCAGTTTGGAAAAAATTCTACCCATATTTTAGGCACTAGTGTTGTTCACAGACAGGCAGATGTTTTGGAAAAGAAAGAGAAAAACAAATTGTTAACGAGAAGCCAAAACATATTTCCATTGAAATCTTGAATCGATTTTCCCCAGGAAGTAACTTTCTCTATACCATGTAGATGAGAAAACATAATTGTTTTTGCAATAATAATAATAATAATAAATAATAATAATTTTTTGAAGCCCTTAAAACCAGTGTGGGTTGCCAAAAAATTACACAAGAGAGACCTTTATATCATTTCTCTTTTATGATTTTTTATGAACAAATATATTCATTCAGAATCCACAAGTTAGCTCCAATAGCTTGCTGTGTAGTGACATTTTGATTATGAGGAATGTTTTTCACTCCACAAAATCATTGAAAAGTGCTTAATTTAGACTTTCTAAGATTACACTCCCTTATCTCCTCAACCATTTAAGTGAATCAATGAAATCTGCCAACCCTTTACAACATTACAAACTGGAATAAGGAAGTTTTTTATGTTTGAAGCTTGCCTTTCCAACAAAGCAGGAAATACATGTATATTTTGAAGAAACTTATACTGTAGCCTATACAAATTACTCAAAATGGTAATGCAATTAATTACTGCCCTCTGCACACAGTTGGCTTGTATTGAATTACTAAAAGCCAATCTCACTGACAGGTGTGACAGTTTTAATTACATACTAACAAACTATGCTTACAGTTTCATGTTCACATTTCTTACATTACAACTTATGTCAGCTAAAAAAAGTAAAATATATTTATGCCAATGTTGGGTAATTCATGACCTGTAAATTGTTACTGAACTAGCATGAAATTAAAAAAAAAATTGAATATATTATAAAAATGACAATTGCCCAGTTACGATGTTTCTTTGTTTCAACCGTACTTTTATTAGAAGAAAAGCATCTACAAATGCACACTCGGGCAGTTTTGTGATGAAAGATTTTCTGCTAGAGTATTAATTATTCTCTACAGAAAGAAATTGAATTTTATGTTGATTCAGGTAAATGACAATGCCAAGTTGACTTACAAACTAAAATGAAACAAATAAATGTTAGAATAAGTTTTATTTTCAATATTCTATACTACATCTTTGCAGTTCTCTATGAGAAGAAAAACTTGAATGAGGACATTTGAACAACTAAATTGATTATTGGTACACAGATGACACATTACTTTAATTATAGGAATTCCAGAATCTTTAAAAATTTTCTGTGACATTTAAAACCAATGAAAACTACATTTAATTCCATGAAATAATATTTCGAGAAAAATTATTTGATACATTTTTTAAAGAGACATATTACATGTGACTTATTACATTATATTTACATTTAGTACACATAATAAGCATTAAGTAAATATCTACAAATTATTACACTTTTTTTTACTTAGTACCACCAATCTACTTTTCTCATTCAAATACTCTCAATAAATAAATTCTCAGTCTGAAGGTTCTGAAGGGGGTCAGCAGTTCACACATTTGTTGAACACATTACATATACACGTCAGCTTAAATTAATTCAAAAGCCTTGTGTATACATATACATTATGTGCCTAGTCATGCAGCATTTGTTTCACAGGATTATTTCCACCTTGCCATTATGTTTTCATAGGTGGCTGTTCTAAAATAAAAAGAGACAAAATAGTTATTTACGTATATAGGGCATTCAGTGGAGGTTGACTCGAAGGGTTGAAAGTTGCCTGAGGGGCAAAATCATCTAGTAACGCCCTTAGTGCATACAAAACTTTATGGTTTACTAGTTTGTTGCTGAATCAAACGAGAATTCAAACATTTTATAACTTTTCTTGAAGTATTGTCTTCGTCATTTGTGAATATAACATCATATTAGCAAAACCACTTTTATCTCATTACAACTGCATACTTGTTGGACTGATTTGTTTGTACAAAATGAATGAAAGTTGTGAAGATCCTGCAGAAATTCTTACAGAACCTACAGATAATGGTGTATTTAAAAGTTATACGGAAAATAACAGTGTAAATTGCATTGATGAAATGGTACTTTTGGGTTTCTTGCCTCTAACACCAAAAGTTATTTAGAATGTTTCTTAACTTCAAAAACTAACATTTTGAGGATGTTAGTGGATGTGCCTTATACATCTGATTACTACTACAAGTAGTACTGCTTCTCAAACGCTCATAAAATATCCCTTAAAAAGGTGATACGTAACAGTGAAATTGAATGTCTGATGGCAATTACAATTAACCAGGAACATTCCAAAATTGCCATATAATGAGGTATTTTCTTGCATCTTAACTTTCAGAAATAGAATTCTTAAAAATATTGTATGTATTGTATTGGCATTATAGCAATCCATGGAGTGTTGAAAAGACCCTTGGGCATAAACATTACAGTGTGGACAGTACCGTTACATGCTTTGTTTCAGATCCGTAAACACACAGCAATGAACTAGTAAACCATGAAAGATTACTTGTTTTGGATTAGGAAGCAAATACATGCACAATTTTTTGGTACATTTTTTTTATTTGGCGACATGCTTCATTGCTGCAAAGGAAGTTGACTGGATAGGATAAATTATTCACTGTTTTTATATGGAATAATAATCATTTAAAACTTGTCTAGTTTCTGAATGGTAGTAATCAGGAAAAGCTGAACAGCCTCTGATGAAAACTTACTAGACAAAGGAAAAATACTCGATTAATACAACCACTTGCAATCTTGTGTGAAGAAAACAATGGCACCATAGAGCTTTTGTGAAGGTCCACTATTATTAACAATTTCATGGCTTGTCTGTCTCTTAAAATATTTGACAATATGTTGATTAGGAACTTCTTTAAGATTGTATTTTATGCATCAGTATTATTTTTGAAACTGGGAACTGCAAGAATACAAGAGGTAGGGCAATGTGCCATTATTCTTGTATTGTGTCATTTCCAAGGAAATATCTCATGTATAAGGTAATTAAGAGATCTTGATTGACTCACAAAAATGTAAACTGCAAAGGGATTTTGGTTACAGAAGTTCCTCAATGAGTTCTATTCTTTATTCGTGAAATATATTTTTCTTAACATCCAGAAATAAAGATGCCATTTCAGAATATTATATAGATTCAAGACCATTTACTTGTGCATGGCACTGTGATGAAACAAATTCATGGACTCCCAATAGGTCAACTATAATTAGGAATTCTCACCACCATTTTGTGAACTGCTTGTACAACCCCCATCTTGCTCTTCATTAGATTGATCAGGGCTCTCAGGAGCATGATGGTGATGATGATCACATTCTTCATTAGGAGTATCACCTTGACTGTGTTTCTTCTTTTTTTTTTCTACATGACCAAAACAATGTTCACATTCTTCATCTGATGATGATGAAGATGAACTCTCATCAAATGCTTTAGGTTTTGTGTATTGGCAACAGCCTGGAAAGTCATGAATATAAGCATTTAAAATCACACACAAAATCTATTCCTAATGAAATATACCTGGAACATCTTTACCACTTTGTAGTTTAATAATTTCTATGCCTAATAATAGTTGACATTAATTTAATTATAGTACTTACATTTTGATTTTTTGCGGTTTAAGTGTTCATTATCCACAGTTCCTGTAGTCCACTGGACTGCTTTTCTAGTTTTGGGCTTTCGAAGTGTAAGCCTGACAGTTCGTACATCCTAGAAACAAAAGAATTTGCAGGAATTTTTCTTATTTACTCAAGAAACAATTGAATCAAGGAACATTATAACTAGATCTGGGTCTTATAGGCACTAAGAAGTTGAAATGCAAGAAAAATGGTACTTAAAATTTTTTAAATGAAATTAATTTCTGATAAACACTGCAATCTTAAATTACGTTCATGTGAATGTTCTACAAAAAACTTTTGATTCACCGAGGCGATTCCTTCCAAGTTTTGAATGCTTTTGAATAGCCATTACAAAAATAGGCGGTTTCGCAGTTTCAAAATGTTAACACAAATTTGGTTGCAACTAAAAAATTAGTGATATTGGAAATGTTGAATCCTGCATCTAAGCACACTGGTGCCCGGTGGGGCAGATTCTGTTTAATAAATGATTACGATCAATAATACCTGGATAGTGTCAGGAACTAGGCTAATATTTAAATAAAAAAATGAATTATGTAACTTAACAGGGTGGCCACTTTCTGTAAAACATTGAAAAACAGAAAAAAAATCAGGGAACTTGAAGAATTGATAGAAGTCAGGGATAATTTGTAATGTAACTGGACATTTTTCCTTTCAAAAATACTCCACCAAATAATAGTGACTCAATTTTTATTTACCAATTTTTTTTTAAATTGTACTTTATCGTTGTGAAATCGGAGCACTTTCAAATTAGTGTGAAATACTCTACCAATCTTATAAGTGTAGCGAGAAAAAAAAAATTACATTGGAAAACTGATCAAGTCAGGGAAATTTGTTTTAAGAAATGAGAGGCTATCCTATTCGAGTAGATATTACAAAGCTTCAAAAAAAATTATCAGATATATTTGTTATCTGGTATACTTATCCTCTTTAATTAGGCTTTGAAATGATTTGTGCAAACAAGTCCACATAATTAAGGTTAATATTGGTTTGTACATTAATGCCTTTACTGATAATTGTCTTCCTCCCTAGGAAACCTGTTTCTTTTTCATGAATCTTGTAGTTTTCTTCAACCCAAATCAAATGTTACCTCACATTCATTAGATTTCCAGTTTCGTTTTAACCACATCAGTGAAAATAATTAGTTACCATGTAATACCATGTTTACCTTCTTAATGCCAATACAAAATGTATTTTCTACTGAGGTAAGCTGGAAACGAATTGCATGAACTGTTTGTCAATACACAACTCTTGTATTACATTTTCATACATAAGGCCACAATTCCCCTGTTCTAGAAATCACCAAATTTAAATTTAAACCGCTTAAGTCCCATGAGATCAGATCAGAGCAAGATGCTAGTGGGTTTGGACTTGAGTTTATGAGCATCAGATAAAGTAGATTAGCAGTAATACAACTCATGCTAATAATTTACAAGAGAACTAAGATTAAGGTTTTTATTTTTGCTGGTAAAGGTAATGCCATGTTCTAAGTCACATGTTTGCACAAGTAAAGGTCTTCAAGAAAGTGTCTGGACTTTATCGGCTTCCAAGTAACACTGAAAAATAATAAAAAATGAAATTTAAAATTAATCACTTGCTAATTGGTATTACTGCCCAAGTCTTCAAAATCATAATTGACACTTCAAACATGTACATTCATTTTGCCATTGTATTGCATGTACAAAAATACTAGCTTTTAAATAAAGTTAATGAATGGGAAATTCCCCTAGTTGAAAATTACCATGTCTATGGTCATTATTGAGCAAATTGGTATTTTTCACTGACAATTATTAGATCAAAATTAATCATTTAAGGTTGTACTTCTACTCTTTGCAGGCAAACTCTGCTGAGCTTTTAGCCATTAGACCATGCCATCTATTTTGGAGAATAATATTTGATTTTGTATTGTTTTTTATTAGAGTGAAAACTGATCACCCAATTTCAGAATAGGAATTTTTTGGCTCTACATTTTGTCACTGTATATTAATTACACCAGAAATTGTAAGTGCCCTTCTTCATAATGACTTGTTCTTTCCTTTCTTAATAAGTGAACCTAAAATTGATATTTTCAGATACAAGAAGTAGGTCTAACATTCAAAATTATTCACTTCCAAATATAAAAAAACAACAACAACCACTACATACTCAAATCATTTATTATTCTATTGGGTTACTCTGTGATCCATTTTTCATATTACATGTACAATGGAAAAAAAGTGCTCAACATAATAAAAGAAGGGACATCATGCAATTTCCATTATATTAACATAAAATAATATACATCAATTTAATACAAATTACAAAAATACAATTAATTAATTTGCACATAATTAACAATTTTAAAAACACTATACATACTTTTTCAAATGTCTTAATTTTTTACAATATTTACCGTTCATGAAGTCATGACATAGCTGACCTGCACAAGTTTTCCTGACTCCTTAATCCTCTTTCTTCTCCCATACATTGTTGAATAATGAATAATAGATACTAGTAGTACTTTTTGACAAAGCAAAATTCTTTGGTCCCATGCATTTGTATAGTCACAGGTTACATACTATTTTGAGTGTACGGCATATGAAATAAACCTAACCCCTTATGCATTTTGTGAAAGAAGAGCTCAAGATAATATTATGAAAAGATACACAATGAACAAGAACTCGAAGGGCAGGCCAAGAGCAACTGAAATTTGTAGCTTAATTGAATGTTCAAGCTAATGAAATATCACCCAATTACATACTAAAGAACAGTAATATTAATAACTAATTAATGATAATGTAACAAAAATGATTTATTACCTCTTTTCATTTCTACTGTCTACACTTATTTATATTGCTTTTTTGATTTTCATTTGTTACCTTGCAAAGAGGAAGAGAGAAATTATTTAGATCTGATTTAATAAGAAATATTCAACAGAGAACTTGCACCAATAGGCAATGTTCCTGGTACCATGTTCAAATTTCAAGAAAGATAATGTGACCTTTCCCTTTCATTATTTGGCTCACTCAATATCTCATACGGTTAATAAAGCAAACTTGATAATTTCACGTCACAAAACACCTCAATGAAATTTGTTAAACAGTGTAAACAGCATAAAGGGCAATTAGACAAAAAAAAAAGTAATAACAGACTAAATGAACATAATTCATTGCTAATATAAAATTAAACGGGTATTTGTCTGACAGCTTGAATTTCATTGTAGAAAGTTTGCATCTTGAAATCTGAATGGGAGGAAATACAACTATTTACTTATGAAGTCAAGTATAGAATTGACTTATTGTGCTTCTTTCTATTCCTTTATATTCTTTTTTTGTTGATACTCATTATATAATTTTTATCTTTAAAATCCAGTTGGTAATTGAAATATTTCATTATTTTATCACCAGTGCTCTTTTATGTAAGTTAACACAAAATAATCAAGGCACAGAAGGGTTCTGGCTTTCTTTTACTCTGATTAGAGTCTACATGAATTTTTAGAATTACTGTACAACATTTTTCTGCTTTAGCTCTTTAATTTTTTCTTCAGAATAATCTAATATATTTTTCAAAACATCATCAGTATGCTCTCCAAGGGCGGGAGGTGGTAGTCGCACACAATTCTCAGCTTCACTATATTCAACTGGTGGCCCAACTACTTTAACAGTCTTCCCTCCAGAAATGGTTACTTCTTTGACTAGTTGAATTCCTTTTACATGAGGATCATTGAATACCTAAAACAAAGGTTTACAAATATTTTGAACATTTCATCCAATTCTTTAGGATTCAATTTAGCGCAAGCAAGTTACCCATATTTCTCTTACCTGTTCCATAGAATTAACAGGCCCGTAGGGAAATGTTGAACCTTCCAATGTTCTTAACCACTCTGACAATGTTTGTTCTTTAAAACGTTTACCCAATTTTTCAATCAATATATTTCTATTCAGTACTCTCATTTTATTAGTAGCAAATAGAGGATCAAGGGGGAGATCTGGTAAGTGAAGCTTTTCACAAAGAGCTTTAAACTGTTGATCACTTCCTCCTCCAACGGTAATGTAACAGTGATCTGATGTTTCAAATGCCTGGTATGGAACTATACTTCCATGTTGTGTACCTAAACGTTTAGCTTCTTTACCAGCATTTAAGTAATTTGAGCCAACATTAATTAGGCAAGAAATTACAGTTGACATCAAATCACAGTCAATTTTTTGCCCAAGGTTTGTTTTGGTTCTCTGCAACAAGGCAGCTAAAATGGCTCCATGAGCATATAGGCCAGTGGCAATGTCTGTCATTGCAACGCCCACCTTACAAGGTTCACCTTCAAACGGTCCAGTTATGTGTAGAAGCCCTCCCACTGATGATGCTATGACATCATAGCCTGGTCTCTTTGCATATGGTCCTTTAGAACCATAACCAGTCATTGAACAATAAATCAGATGAGGAGCAATGACCTTCAAATCTTCATAACCAAGACCTAGGTTATCAAGTTTCCCAGGGACATAATTTTCAACCAAAATGTCACTTTTCTTAACAAGCTCATAGATTATATTCCTGCCTTCTCTTGTTTTTAAATCAACACATACACTCTTCTTATTACGATTAATGGCCAAAAAGTAACAGGACTCATTAGTTCCTTCGACAAACGGAGGACCCCAGTTTCTTGCTTCATCTCCGGTACCTGGACGTTCGATTTTTAGTACTTCTGCCCCTAGATCGCCCAAAATCATTGTACAATAGGGCCCTGAAACTATTCGTGTAAGATCTACAACACGTATTCCTCCCAAAGGATCTTTAGAACTTGCATAAGATGAGACTCCGCTTGAAAAGCTTCTTTTCGCGCAGAAATTAATTGCTAACGTAAACTTTGATAATGAGAGCATCGACATGTTTGTGATTAACAATGCTGTTATTGAAAAGAATTGTCTGAAATATGTTTGGACGACAAATCCAGACTGAAGATTGCGTAAGTTACCAAGTCATTCAGACTGATAAGGAAGCTAATTACTTCCGTCAAGTGAAGAACAATCCTTAACTTACCTGGGCAACTTGTTCATCTTCACTTTCAACTACAGTGACACTCGGCGTTGGAGCTCTTGTTTGTTCAGCCATCATTCCATTATTTTCTGACCGGGGCGTCTCGCACAGTGTCACAGAGGTACACTCATATAGGAATCTTACAATTATTTCCCGTGTGTACGAATCGAAATAGATTATTCCGACAACTCACTCACAAATTTTCGCTTGACAGTTGACGTTGGCAAGCTTGAAAGAAATAATTATTTCACGGCATTTCGGGAAGAAAACAATTGAATGTGCAAGTGTACCCAGAGTGTACTTAGAAGTGTGCGCCAGTGCATGTGACTATAATTGTGCCACTAATGTGGTATGGTGGTACGAATGGTACTATTAGAATTATCATCGATGTCAACTGTGTGAAGCGTGTTTTGTGAGAAATAACATCCTGATTGCTCAGTCATTTTCTGGGTCTCGTTGAAGTTTGTCAGGTTAAATCAAATCAATCATGGAAAAAGAAATATTCGTTACCGAACCCGGGTTTTGCCCGTGTTGTGGTGCTATTTTACCGGACCTCAAACTAAGTGGTGGTGTTACATGTTATACCTGTGCCAAACCGTATGGACCAGAAGGTAGTAAATTTAATGTACTGTAATGAATTAAATAATGTTCTGATGTTTTAAAATAAGTAACTTCTTTTTTTACAAGTTTTTGGAAGAATGGAAATGAAGTACACAATTCATTTTAATTCTCCATCCGCCAGTAGTGTAAATACAAAAAAGAAATCAGCTGAACCAGATGGGCCTACTGTGGATCGAAAATGTCCTGTTTGTAATAATGACAAAATGTCATATGCAACACTACAACTTCGTTCTGCAGATGAAGGGCAAACAGTATTTTACACATGTACAAAATGCAAGTAAGTGCAAACAATAAGTACTGTATTTTCTTATTGAACATATACACTGATACAGACATTTGGCGAGATCTAATTGTGTTGATCATTCATGCAATCCTTAATTTAATTTGCAGGTACAAAGAGACTGAAAATTCTTGAAAATTATTGCTTAAAATGATTACAGCAAGTTATAATCATGACTTAATAAATTAAAATAAATAAATAAATTAAAAAAAATTAATCATCTTCGATTACTTTTCCTATATGGCTTCGATTCGTATCTTCTTGGTTTTGTTCGGGACACAGATGGCCTTGATGCACTACTTTGCTGAGGAGGATGTAAACTGCCAGTTGGAGGATTGTTCACTTCAAAATCATTTGAAGAATTATGTTCCATCATCTTCAATTTTGCTTCTATTGCTTGAATGGTAGTTTCACGACTGCATAGAAAAAATAATTATCATAGTTAATTACTATTAACATAACCATATTATAGTACTTATTATGATGCCATCAATTTGTAGTGGTTATAAAACTCTACTGGTGTTATTATTCCATGTCATACACAAAGAAATTTGGTAAGGAGTAGTGTTAAGTTAGATTTAATTACTATATTCTGTACACCTTAATGTCGCAGTACATAACAAAATTTTTACCAATACTACATATGGGGATGTGACTCGCATCACTATTAAAGTCTCTTGACATGAGTAATGCAATACATTATACAATTAAATATCTAAAAAAAATTGCATGCACCTCATACTGTGAGAGTACTTGATGAGTAACAATGAGTACATAAATGACAAAAAGACTTACGTTGGTGAGAATCTTTGCAAGAAGCAATTTTGTTTTATTAACAAATTTTCTTTAAAATTTCTGGTCAGTTCACGATGATGATGACTTTTGAGACTAATGATTACAAATGATCTTTTGCACTTCTTATTAATATTATCTTCAAAATTATGTTCACATTACAATTCCTCCAATTTACTTTCAGTCAATGTTTTTCCTCTATTTGTTTCCACTGCTAAATCACAGATGTATTTTAAGGCATGTTATAATAAGGTGGATTTCACATTGTACAATTAATCTGTACAAATACAAACAATCGTGTATTATTGTTTGCCACATGCCAGGGTATTCTATTTAACTTTTCTTTCTGTCTTTTTACAGCCTAAGATATGATATGATCCACATTTTACTTCACATATGTCACACACACTACACAATGTTCCCATGGGGAGTGGTAGTTATTTGTTCTGCAGATGTAGTGGTGCAATCCATGTATAGCCAGTCGTGTCATTGAGTGTCGAAGTTTGAAACTTGATTTCATCCAGTTTTTATTGGTCTTTGCTTCTGTTGTGTAGAACTCTTCCCAGATGTCTTCTTTTTTTTTCTTTCTTTCTTCTTCTAGGACACTCTGTAGAGCTGTTGTGTTAGGCAGCAGGAATTTAGACGTATGTCTTCAAGTAGGAATGTTTCTTCAGTATGCCAGTCTGGGTAAGGTGTATTAGGATACAAACCTTTTTAGATATGCACTGCTTTGACCCCCTCCAATGCTTCTAGATTTTTGTTTATTTTACTTCTGGTGAGGGCTGGATACAATTCCATGATGTTTTGCTTGTTTTTCTAATAAGAATCAAGAAACTTTGGTTGTAAACCAGAAATCTGCACATTGTCTGCCTCGGTTTCAAGTTGTTTCATCTCTTCTACTTCATGTTTTCTTCTAAAGGTTCTCCAATATCAATGCATTTTTAAAGCAGTCACCAGTTTAGTTAGCACAGCACTTATATTCCAAGAGTTGTTCTATCCTTTTCAGAATCAAGACAATGCACATAATTTCTAATTCATGAGGTAGCTATTCCTGACCATACATTGCACAAGTAAAATTTCCATCATTTTTGGGTTGCCAGGGAAGAGCTATTACATCTTTTAGCTTTCTATGCCTTGAACAATGTTACTTTATGTGCAACTTTTCTATTAACTAGCTTGTTTATTTTTGATCTTTATGCCTGAATCGAGTTGCCAGGAAAGTTTTCACTTAGCGAGAGAATTCATATCAATTTGCAGTTTTTTAAACTTAAAAACTTTTTAATCTTTTGCATGTTTCCTAAAAGGCACTGGATGTTCCCTCACTTCTAAGCAACAATAATCTGGTAACTTGGCTGGGTTCCCTCTTCCCTGATAATGTTGTGCTGAAATCATACTCTGTGTTTATCCCTGATGACTTCCAAATAATCCAGAAAAATCCAAGAGGGAGTGCAGGAAATTAAGCTTTAAAGACAGATTGTATTCCATCTCACGGTAGGCCGCCAACGGTTTTTCCACATTATTTTTAGTCTGAATTTCCTGTCCCCTCAGAACATCTTCAAGGCCAGGTATATTTTTCTTTTCTTTCTACGGCTGTATTGAATTCAATAACTCTCATTAATAGCCATTTCTGGGGACCAACGAAAATACTCAATTTCTCTCACTAAGATTTTGAAACTTAAAGATAAGTATTGGAATGCTTTGCCATTTCTGTCCATGCCCTTGATAAAGTTCTTCATTAATGTGTAAGGGTGGAAAGTAAATGTTACAAAATTTTTGTTGCACATTTTTGTGCCTCACTTCCGCTCATCATACAGGCTAATCACAGACAAGAGTTTGAATCTGGCTGTCCTATTCCAAAAGCAGTGGTATTTTGTGAGACCCAGTTGTATTCTCAAAAGAATAGCGATCACTTTCAGACACCCACTTATCTTCCACATGAAAGAATTGTAGTTTACACTAATATTATCTCACAATATCATACATTTCCTTCAAATGTACAGAATGAACAACTGGAATTGAAGGGACTTAGAAAACCATTTTACCACATAATGATCACAATGTTATTTTTGATGCATCTATGAAGTCTCCATTTATTGGTATGGTGCATTAAGCCGTTTACATTATTGCAGAATGAGATGTTTTCTTTGGATGAAATAATACTGAATTTACTTGTCTTCACAATGACAAAATATGCTAACTCATGTATCCTTGGTAAGTAAATTCCATTGCTGAAATCGTGCTGATCCAAGCAGCTCATCTCATTTTTTCATAGATAGAGGTTTTTGTACTACAAATAATACTTCTGTCTTCTTGACAGCTCCTGGCTGACAGGGGAGAAGGGGTTCCGTTAGCCAATTGGAGGCTTCAAATTGTGATGACTGTCGCTGATGAGTTGCCAATGCTTATTAAGAACAAACTGAAATCTCGTAGCACGAAGCAACTAAGTTTAAGACCACCGTTACTTCCTTGGTTATGCATCGTGTGGGTGATTCTGTGCTGTCTTCTATACTTATTCCAATTATTAATCATCGCTCTTCTGCGGTTTGTTTCTTGCTATTGTGATCAGATGCAAGAACGACCACATGGTCATGTACCTGCCTCAGATGTAAAACTCAATGACATATGCAGTCTTGTGCAATTCACTTTCCAAGAAGAAAGGAAGAGTTTCCAACAATGAGGCATGACTGTTACAGTTCTTTTCCATTATTCAGATGTGTTGAACAAAAGTTATTTATAAGGTGAAACATGTGTTGCACAATTTATGAACAGACGGACAAACTGGATGTATTTTTGACAAAGCATCTGTGATAGACAAACACTGATTCCAGTACTGGATTCAGCATAAAAAATGCTTCTAGCACTTGGATTGTGGGAAACAAAAACTTCGTTAACCAGTGCATTCTAGAAAAATTACTGACAGAGACAGTTGTCTAGAATGACAACTTGTGGAGTTCATGGACAAAAAAGAAAAATTTATATGAAAGAAATTAACAAAAACAGTTACCTTATTTTTCTTTCATTTTTTGCACCAGCTAAGGCTGGAATTTCTATCTGAGGTTTAGGTTTTTCCAATTCGTCCTGAAATAATAAAACAACCTCAATTCCCAAGAAATATTACATGAAATTATAAAGTATTCTCCTTCTCTTACAAAAATAAAAGAATCAGCTTGAAGTATTTAGGTATATTAAGAATTAGAAAGCTAGACTAATTAATTTTCATTAACCTGTTTTCTCTGTGAGAAGTATCTCCTAAATGGTCAACTAAGAAAGAAATAATTGAGACTTTCAGCTATTTACTATGGAAGAAAAGAATTAGGGGAAACCTGTTTTATCATAGATTCTTGTAAGCATATTTATTTTTCATACTGTTCTTTTTGTAATTTGATATGAAGATATATAAAATTAATTCCTGAACTAACATTTTGCTACTGATCTCTCCATTTTTACTCAGAGCATTTTTATTTCATTCTTGAAGTATGTATTCCTAACTGGTAATCTCATACTTGTGTATAGAGTTTAATCTTACTAAAGAAGTTTTCAGTGTGAACTTTTTTTTGAAACAGAACATTTTCTTGAAATTATTGTTTAAAGTTCATTTTACTTCTTTTTTTTCTCAATATAGTTTATTTTCAATTTATTTCTCATATATTTTCTTGTCTTTAACAATTTAAAAGGTTAATCCTTCAAATTTATTTTTAGAGAAACTCAAATGCTACTAATTAACTACTACATTAGAAAACAAGTATACACATAGAAAACAATAGTACTTCAGCCTACTGAAGTTGGGTTCCTAGAAGATATCACAGTTAAAAAAACATGGCAATTGTAACTTGCGGACTTAGGAAACTGTTTTTGGAATTTCATTAGGGTTATCTTCCAGGAAATCTTAGGAATGCCAACAAAAACGCACATTAATGTCAAAGGAGGCATTGTCCGGAATGATGGCAGTTTTGAGTTTCCAATTAAAAAAAAAAAACTCTTTAAATTTTGATATAAATTTCTTACAACTTGATTAAGAATAAGCAGTGTATACCCAATAATAGTTCACAAATGAAATAAGTAAATACTACAATTTCAATGTGCTGCACGATTAAAAAAAACAAACTCTTAGATATGTTATAATTCTTTAGTATAAAATTGTCTTGACAAATGTAGAAAATTTATTTTTAAATTCCCAATTCATATGCAAAATATTCATACACACATAAATTACCTCTATACTGTAAAGAATTAAATTTTTGTATGAAAATTCTATTTTATCAAGAGCGAGTCTGCAAATTGTTTCCAATCAATATGCTTCACTCAAGTGTTCTCACTACAGAATGGTCCAAGAATTCCACAAGGAAATTGTAATTCCAAATTGAAGGTTAAAGCAATTGCTAACATTTTAGGCTGTCAATCGGTAATCATAATTTCAGAACTGTAAAAATAAAGAGTTCAGTTCAGACGAATTGGGTTCTTGAGATCAGAGTAAGGACCTCTCCAACTTTAATACTAGAAAGCTTTTAAAAAGGGAGACCATTTGGCTTTGCAATAGCTATTTGCAAAAAAATTAATTTGGAATCAACTTTTAGGATATCATTTTTCAAATATAATTCTATTCAAATTTAAGAATGATTTCATGAAAATTGTATTAACTCAACTGAATATTACATTATAATTATTGCCCAATTGTGAATATAATTGTATAAATCTTAGAATGCTATTTAGCATTCACCTACCTTGCTAACACTATTTGCCCAACGAACCACAATTCGTTTACAACCCAGCAAAACACCATTCAAACAGTCTTTTGCCTTCACAGCATCTTCACTAGTTGAATAAGTAACAAATGCATAACCTCTGGGTTGGCCAGCTAAGGGACCTGATCGGTGAAACAGCAGGTCAAATTTTTCAATAGCACCATATTTTTGCAGAAGTTTCAGGAGGTGATACCGGTAAACAGAGACACAAATTATGATACACCTTAAAAAACTGGGCTGGAACTTAATAGTTGCACTATTTTAATCTGAAGTAACCCATTGAAAATTATTAATATATTTAAACTTACTCCGTTATTCTAGGATCAAGGTTTCCAATCCACAAACGTCGGTCTTCTATTTTGCTTTGAGGAAGTGGTTCCAGAGGAAGAGGATTAGTAAATGACTGCAAAGTGAAATATGAATTCACATGATAACTTGTATTATGGTTTATTAAACATCGATTTCCTCAGAATGACAGCTAAATTCAGAAAATGGGACTTCATATTTAAACGATTACGTACATCAATCACACTCATTTTCGGACAGAAGATATTCACCAAGTCGTTACGAACGCTTACTGCAATTCTAGATTCCGTTTAGCAAAAAGTAGTAAATAGTTGTCAATCTAGCATGTTTGTATTTTCCATGCCACAAACCAACTTTTATAGGCTTATATTCGCTTTACACTTATCTAATTAACAATTATTTGTAAAGAAATCTACACTTTTCAAATCGGTTCACGTAATTCTGTAGAAAAATAAAGTTTCTCATAATATGTAAACATAACACTTCGCTTTTTTGTTAAGTCCCCACGATAAGCAATGACAGATCGAAGGATTGTCGAATGTCGATGATAATACAGGATTTTCCTCCCCTCTTTCCCCGCTTTTGAAGACCCTGAATAAGTGCCGCCATCTTAACAGGCTCAGAAAAAATTTCTTCAAACTACACTTTTCCACGCAACGTGTTAATTCGTACAATACAAACAAGTTACTGGGAAAACTCGATTCAATAATGAACACTTTCTCAGTAAGGAATCTCTCACAACATCTGAAGCACGGTTCACGACTAATTTTTATGATTGTACGAAAGTTTTTTAGTTGGTAATGATGTTTTAAGCATGACCTCCCTTCTCTCCACAAACTTCTAACCGCCAAAAAATGAAAGCTGTGCAACATTCAGGAAGTTCACAAATGTGAATTATTGTGTTTATTAGTCTTAATTATTTGATTGTATATAATGTTACTAGACGCTCTCCTCTGGAAATGTAAGCTTTTCCTCAGATATTATTAATGATATTAAAGAAATAAGTATCATATAAGAATTTCAAAAAGTATTATTGATATTAAGGATAAAAAGTATCAGAACTATGGATCTTTTCGATGAATGCAATGTAATAAAATACTCTGCGTACCGTACTGCTGCGAAAGTTCGTGCGCTACAAAGAACTCTCCGTCGTAAGTATAATTGGGTGGCTAGATGTTTTTTTAATACATAATTCCGTTCAAAAAGAAAAGCAATGTCTTAAATATTTGTTACACATATCTTATTGATGTACAGCGAATTTTGTCATCTGATTTTTTTAACTGTTTTTTTTTTTCTGAATATGACATTCTGTCTTGACAGTGGAACATGTAAGACTGGGTATTGTTAGCGGTGTCTTCTACAGACATAATTTACAGCCAGTTCAAAACCAAGATGTAATTAATAGAAGTGAATTGGAAGCTATTGTATATGATATTCTCTTTGCTGCTCAGAAAGAAACATCCTCTGAAATGGATATTTCAATAAGCACAGATAAGATTGTGCAGTTTCTTTATAAGGTATATGACAGGTAAGCATTCTAGTATATAGAATAGAGAAGTAGGATTGATTTTAGAGTTTCAAATATTCATTTGTGAATGTTTTTCCATTAAATTAGGCAAGGCAGAGGGATACGAATTATGAGTGCAAAAGTTGCACTGGTAGTTCTGTGTCATGCTAGATTGCAAGAAAAATACCAATATTTATTTCATCAGTTGGCTGATCACAACAGTTGTTTAACAAAGAGAAGAATGGAAAAATTATTAACAGAATTTGCTGAGATAGCAGAACATTTATCTGAATCGGTTTCGTTTGGCAGACAGTTAATTTCATCTACCCTCACGAGTTGTTTCCAGCATGTAAGGCATTTCATTATTTTGCAGTTTGTTGTAAATATTACGTTTAAGTTTACCTTTTTCTTATAATATGTGGCTTTTAGTGTGACGGGAATTTGGGGATCAATGAGGAAAGTTTTATGTGCTGGCTTCTGAACGAGCCTCAAACGTTGGTGTGGCTTTCTACTTTGTATAGATTACAAGCAGCTGAAAAAGGTATTTTTTTATTTCAATTTTTAGGTATATTGTGAAAACTTGCCATGTCATTTTATTTACTGGTCAGTGAAGGTAGGGTACTGATGTATATTTCAATGCCTCTTTTGCAAAGCTTGATCAGGATAATTCCTGAAGAGATTAAACACTAGTTCACATGTTGCGAGTTTAGCATGCTGCATGGATTAACTGATTCTAACCTGCCTTGTAAAAGTTTTGAAGATACCTTCATCAATGTTGAGATTCTTTATAATTTTTGAACTGTTAAATAACTAGATTGTTTTAGTGAATTAATGATATTTTAAACAGTGTGTCAGTGTTATTCATCTAAATCAATGATGACCTCTTCATTTTTCAGTTTGTCACTATGTGAAATGTGACTTCTGTAAGGTGTATCCTATTAGAGGACTTCGATATATGTGTTTGTTGTGTTTGAAATATAACCAGTGTCAAACCTGCTTTTTCCTGGGAAGGATAAATAAACGTCATAAACTGAAACATCCAATTCAGGAATATTGTTATGAGGTGAGTTTTTCATTGCATGCTCTTTTTTCACCTTGCCAATAATATTGTGAACAGTTGCTAATTATTTTAGGGAAATATACTCTTATAGAATAATAACAATCCAGTAAATATGTTATATGAAAGTGGTAGGTGTAGAGATGGATGTGGGGATGGCACATGCACCACAAGCTTTGGAAAATTTGAAATGATTGCCCCCAAATTTGGCACAAATATTTTTGAGCATCCAAGAAACAAAATAGTGGGAGTTCTTATTGAAAATGTTACTCTGAAATATGTTTCTTTACAAAATTTGGTTTAATGCAACCCACACTGCATCTGTGCATTATACTCAGATTTAAACGGTGTCCCTTCAAGATCATGAGCTGGAAGGAGAGGCTCATACAGTTGGGAGCTTTGTTACGTCTTAAACTTTCGGAATTGAAGCCCTCAATTGAATAAGTGTCCCTCTATCCTTGCAGCTCATGACCATTTAGGGACCCTATGTTTAAATTGGAGTATAATATACCTAAGAAATGTGTACAAGTGTGCATGAAATTTATAGTTAAGTTTTTGGAGCTGAGTTTTGTAATTGTTTTGTTGTTTCCCTTGCATGAAAGCAGGTGATATTTGGGACTTCTGTTTACATAGTTCATTGGTGGTGTGATCTGTGGTTATGTTGCAGAGTTTACCATGCACTGCTCATCTGTGTACTACACTTCTCATTTCCTGGTTTGGTTTTGTCCAACTGTCTATCATGACACTTGTGCAGTAGAAAAGTTCTTCTACCTCTTCTTCCTTGTGTTCTCTTTCCTCTAGCTGTTTGTTGCATTCTGTGATAGATGGTAGTAATAGGTTATATCTTAGGTCCTCAATCAGGAAGGTTTCTCTGGTTATTAGATATACATTTCTGGATGGTGTGTAGTTTGATATGCCTAGTTCTTTCTTCAGGTATAGTGCCTTGATGTTTTCCAATCCTTTAAGATCTCTCAGCTTCAGGTGTTCTGTTTTGTTCCGTTTGTTAATATGGATACTATCTTCATTTTGAAAATCTTCATTGCTGTTTGTAGTGATATTTCTCTTATTTGTCTGATGTCTCTCATTGCAGCTATGTTGGTGATTGCTTTTTGTTTTATATGTTCGTTGAAGGTGGCTCCTGATGTATATATGGTAATTCCTAAGCATTTGTAGTCATTAACTACATTGTGTTCTGCAGTTACAAGTTTTAGTATTTTTTTCTCCGCTACCTTTCTTCCTCTTCTGAAGATCATTAGTGTGCTTTTGCTGATGTTAATTTTCAGTCCATTTTCCTTGTTGCGAGTTTGCTGAGGGTGTTCTGGAGCTCTTCGTGCTTTTTGGAGGATAATGTCATGTTGTCAGTATAGAGGTATGCTTCATGCTTTCCATGATTATCACTTGTATTATATCAGCTGTTATGATGTTATACAATAGAGGACTCAGGGGGTCTCCTTTTAGTACCCAATTTGTTTGAGTGACTGCTTTACATCTTTCATTGTTATTATCTATGGTGAGGATATTGTGTTTTAGCAGGTTTATTGTGGTGGTTTCGAGGTAGTTTTCTTGCCCGAGCATTTCCTCCATTTTCCTTGTATGTTTTTGCAAACTATGGAAACAGATGTCTTGCTGTAATTGATAAAAGCTGTGTAGTTTTCATTTGAGTAGCTTAAGGGCATCTTGTATGTCTGTTTGTAGGATAGAGATAGGTTTCAAGTTTGATCTTCCTTTCTGGAATCCAAATTGTTCATGTGGTACTAGGTGGTCTACTTCTTTAGTAATTCTTTTTGTGATTATTTTCGTGGCAACTTTGGCAATGGTGTTACTCAGGGCTAGTCATCTGTATGAGTCAGGGGATTGTGAATTTCCTTTCCCTTTTTGTAAATTAGTTTGATGATGGAGGTTCTCCAGCTACTGGGGATGTTTCTAGGCATTTATTGAAAAGATACTTCCATGTGTCTGCTAGTATGTATGGCTTCTTTTAGGTGTTCATTGTATGTTTTGTCTGGTCCAGCTGCTTTCCTGGTTTTTAATCCTAGAATTGTCTTTACTACCTTGCCCTCTGTTATTGGGTAATTTTCTGGGTTTGGGTTATATGCTTGCGCTGTGTTTTCCATGTTGAGAATGGCTTTGAAATGTTTTTCCCATTCTTCCATTTGAATTGCCTGAGTGAAAGACATTTTCTGTGGTTGGAGAGCTGCGAATGGGTTGGTTTCCGCTAAATGGATGATTTTTCTCAGCCTCTGTGTGTTTTCAGAAGCATTTTGTGTTTTTGTCTTACTCGAGTGTAGATTCTAGTGTGTGGAGTGGTTTACATGCTTGTCTGTAGTCTGTGTAGATGTTGTAGTACATTCTGCCTCTCCTTCTAGCATTCGGCATCGAACCATGGTTTGGATCTTTTCTTTTGTGTATATTGTACTTGGGCTGTTTTCATTATTGGCTCATTGCTACTTCAATTTTCCCTTCATTAATTATTTATTTTTATCTTTCTTCTTTCCATTTAAAAAATAATTATCAACTGGAATGGATAGAATGAATGCTTGTAAATCCTGTAAATTTTTCTCCATTGTTCTGAAGTGAAACTTGATTTCTCATGGTAGTGCAAATTGACATTTGGTCATTGGGATTTGAGGCTGAAGTCCAATACATGGTACAACTTTAAATTGGTGAAAGTCCGTTAAATTGGCACTTCATGCCATTCCGGCATGAAGGAAATTCACGGTGGAAGGGACAAGGTGTTGCTAGGGGATTATAAGGGGAACCTTTTGGTGGTGAGGGGTGGTGAGCAATATGTATCTTTGTATATGCATGAGTGGTTTCACCGGCGAGGCTGCTGTGCACTAGCTGCCCTATTGTAACAAGGTTTTATAGAAAGTACAATACTTACCCTGTAACTAAACTATAAAAATTGTTAGAAAATTTTTTAAATTTTATTTTAGATATCATCAAAAGAGGCTACCTGTGCATTTTTAAAAGTTTTACGAAATAAATTAAGACTACATCCCACCAGGGACCTTTTGTATCTTCCTGCTGAACATGATGGACAAATTAAAAGCCAGTAAGTGCTGAAAAGTTATGCAAAGTGTGATTGACACTAATTGGGAAATTGTGGAAATAATTTTTTTAACTAAGTGAGAAGTGAAAACAGAGATGCATAAAAATAAAAAAATAAAAAAATTTAAATCCACAGAGTAATGTATAATCTATCAGTTTTAAGATTTGGGTATTTGTTGAGTATACATTCTTATTTTTATTTGTTTTTAATTGTTTGAAAACATTATTTTCTTTCAGTTATACTGAAGATCATACCTCTTCATCATGTAGTATTTATCACAGCAGTTTGCATATTGGACGCAATGAATTGTCCACAAAAACAGTTGTTAATCTCTACCACACAGTTCTTCCTGTGAATCCTCAAGCTGAATTGCAAAGTATAATTCACAATTTGGAAGAAGAGAATAGGTTTGTAGTTAATGGAGGACTTTGTAATTTTCAAGACATGGAAACCAAATGTGATAAAATTTAATTTTATTTTTGTTTAACTGTTCAATAGACAATTACTTGCCCAAATTGAAGAACGCAATGATTCTAAATTAGGAAATTATCTTCATTGTCACAAAGAACAGATTGGAGCTCAAGTGGAGAGACTTAAGTTGCTGAAGGTATATTGGTTTATATTTAAAATCTTATCTCCTATTCTTCTATTAATATAAACTAAATAATATTAAAGAATTTCTCCTGTGTCAACTCAGGATAAAGTATTCACACCAATTTTTATTTTGCTTTTACCAATTTTATTGTGTGAACTAAAAATTTTTAACTACCGAAATGCCTAGTAGCGGTCCTGAATTTAGTATGGAGCATTTATATCATGAATATTTTCAATTTGTGATTATTATTTTCCTTCCAATTTTATTTTTCATAAAATACTTTCAAGGGAGATTGTAACCAAAGCTTTCTCTCCTAATGTTTTATAAAACGTGGTAAAATTTGTATTAATAAGAAATTTTATAACTGAGATAAAGATTATTCTGAACATTTTTTGACTACCTTTTGAACCTTTTTTCAGTTCATATTTTTTCATGTTGTATCACATC
The DNA here is from genome assembly GCA_017312745.1 of Gryllus bimaculatus. Lineage (NCBI taxonomy): Eukaryota > Metazoa > Arthropoda > Insecta > Orthoptera > Gryllidae > Gryllus > Gryllus bimaculatus. The sequence continues at coordinate 30,354 of BOPP01000038.1, forward strand.
AGTTTTCAAAACGACTAAAGCTAATGGTTTTGCATTGCAGTTTCATCTTTCTAAAGTGAACGAATTGCTACCTATGAAGACTCTCCAGTATCAGAATGGTTGTCGACAACAATTATGCCTTTTGGAAAGTACACCTGTTATTCCAAAGACAGTAAAGAATTATAAACAGGGATTTGCACTACCTCCTGATTTGGATAGTATCAGTCCCATTGTGAAGGATACTGACAGAATTGTAGATTCGAGGAACCTATTTTCTTGGCAGTGTAACCAACAAGAATATAATGCATCAATGCCTGCAGAAAGTGCACAAAATACCACATTAATGTTGCCTAGCCTCACAGAACATTCCATGAATGATTTAAGTGTGCACATATTCCAAGGTAGCACTGATAATGTGGACTGTCCTACTGGATTTGGTGATTGGTTACAAAAGAGTGAAACTCATCAACAGTGTGTCAGTGAAATTAATGAAGATATAGACAGTATTATAGAAAAATTACAGAATGTGCTTTCATCAAATTTCCCTGTTCAAGGTGTTTTTTGTTGTTATTTTTCAATTTTAATTTTTACTAAGAAAGACATAGATGATGTGAAAAATGTGGTTCGTTAAATCATTTTTTATTGAAGTTTTATAATTTAAAATAATTTATTGAAGAAATAAATATAACTTTTGCTTATAATTGTGAATTTGAAAGTATATTTGGTTTTTTTAATCTCATTGTTGCTTTGTGGTGTTGTTTATTGAAGTCTTACAATACTTTTTGTTCCAACTAGTTTTTTAAAGATTTTTTTATGGAAAATACTTGAAACAAGATTTGTAATATAAAAGAATCATTAAACTTTTTTATGGTCCCTGGGTATCTAAAAATGCTATGTTGTAAAAATTGTCAAAAATGACACCCAGAATAGTACGTCGCAGTAATCATAGTATTTGTTTCAGATGCTTTGCTATCTGACCAGGACAACACCCATTTACAAGAAGCTGCTGCGGAGATGGAAGGTCTTCTTGCTGGATTAATCAAAAGTATTGAACATAACAAGAGCAGGAAGTAAGTAAACACTAGAGAATTCCAGAGGAAGTTTATGAAATGAAAAGGTCAATTCTAATAATTTATTTAACCTAATAATGTAATTGATGAAGAAAAGCATTGTTCTTTTTCAGCTTGACCTTTTGGTATTTTTTCTATTAAAAATTTGTTGGTTAAGCTATTTTATTTGAATTTGTTGTCATTAATCAAGTATTCATGAATAGCAAGTTTTTGTTGTTGTGATGGCAAAGCTCAGAAAATATCTATTCCCTTCCCTTTTCCGTATTTGTTTTCTAATTTTCAAACTTTTTGAGGGGAAATATAAATTATTCCTTAATAAGCAATTGGTAGAGTTAAAACCTAATGGCAACTTTGGAACACACAGGTTCAAATCTAAACTTAGGTATACTGATGACTAAAAGTATTGTTAGAATATAGTTCTTTGGTTAGACTTATTACCAAAAATAGGTAATGTTTTTTGTATGCAGCACCGGTTTCTGTTATAAGTGCTTTCATTGTTCTCTGATTTCCTATTGCATCAAATCTGAGAGCTTTGAATTTAAGAGGAAGTTCTTTCAGTTTCAGGGAGATTTGGGGATGGGTGATAATGTGGGTAGGTGGACATGATGTGAAAGAACTAGAGTAAAGAGTCTTTATTGTTTGTTAATTAAAAGCAAATCTGTAGTTGGTATGATTTTGTGAGTAATTTTACTTTTACACTGCTACTTATGTAATACAGAGCGTGTTTTAAAGATGCTACAAACAATAGCAATTTTTCATCAGAAAGAAACTTGTTTGCTTCATTTGACACAGAAAAAGTATGCAATTCTTGATGCTATGTATGGGGTATAACTTCCTTTATCATATTGTGAGGTCAGCATCCAGTTTTGTGGGTTTTGATACTGAAAAATTGGATGACATCCAAATGTTTGTGTGTCTCCCTGTTCTCTGTCTGTGGTCAACACTAGCACCTAAACCATTCTGACAATTTTCTCCAAAATTGGCATTCTTTAATTGATTTGGACAAACTAGGGTCTTTAAATTTGAAATGGATATTTTGATTTTGGGGTGTACTTTACATGAAGCTTTCAGGATATTTAAAAGTTTTCTTAGAAACAGTACAACATTGTTTTTCCTGAGATAGAGCAAAGTGTGCTTACAATAATGGTGTGGGTCCCATTGTTATTGAACTCCAATTTTTGAAAATTGCAAAACTTAGAAAATTACAATATTAAAGGTAGATATTTTTTTCTCAATGAAATGTGTGCTGTGAAGACAGAGGTCATGGTCATGGAAGAATAAGGTCATGTTAAGTTTTGAAAAATGTGATAATATCATGTAATTTTGCTTGAAATATAAGCAATTAAAAAAAAAATCTTTAAACTGCTTCAATTTGTTTCTTTACACACTCCCCTCAGAGCAAAGAATGCTTAAACGTATGGCTCAGATTTCATTTTTGTTGAACTCTGGATTTTTACTTTCATGTATATGTATTTATTTACATTATATTGAGAAAGTTTTGTAAACCCATGGCAAAATACACTAAGTTTTAAACAGTAAAACTCGTGTATTGTGGGACCCTGATGCAGAAAAAATGTCTTAATGTTGTTCTAAAACAGAAAATTACGTCTTGCAATACGTATATCCAAATTTCACAATTAGTAGGTCCTTGATTCTGAAAAATTGATTTATGTCTGTTCATCCGTTGAATAGCATTATTGCATTTGTGAGTGAAATTGCTTTAAATGATGCCTTATAAAGTTTCTTGAAAAAATAAAACTTTTCTGTGAATGTGAGCTCAAAATTCCACATTTTCAGAAAAGATCAAATGCCATTTTCTCAAACGACATATTTACTACTTCGGTTTATTCTTTTGTTGTTTTTTTTATAAATTACACAAATGCATTTTTTAATGTCCCTCTCACCATTAATATTTACATTATGTTAATTTTTTATACATTATTGTATGTTTACTTGAAATGATTTCTTATGAAGTTCCGTGACAACTTGAAAATTTTTGGGTGAAAATGAGCTTCAGAATGCGTATTTTCAGAAATGCTTGAACATTTTCTTAAAAAATATTTTCTAATTTTTCAATGAAGATAAGCATATAGGACCTAATTTTACAGTTATATTTCAATTCCACTATAGGTAACCGAGAAAGTGTGTATTCTAGTAGATCTTTGGCATATTGTATTTTATATCTATTTTGTTTGTGTGATTTTTCCTTAAATACAAATGAACTACTTTTCTTTACCCATATGTTTGGATCTTTTGTACTTCCAGATTTTAGGTAAAAAAGTAAATTAGTATAATAATTGGATATGCATGCATAATTTACATGCATTTTGTGTATATCCAACTTCAGATCAATTTAGAAGTTATCTGGGAGCATATTGGAATATATATAAATTTTGAGATCATTGACAATGCTTTTTTGTTAATGTGTTTATGGGTCATGTTTCTTCTATTTAGAAAATATAAATTAATAATTGATTTGTAAGTGACATAATACTTCCAAAGGTTTGCAATAAACTGCTCCCGGTTGAGATATAAAATACATATTCTTGTCTTGTCATAAAGAAGGTAATAATAGATTTGGAGACCTTGAGAAAGGATCTGTTGTTGTGAGTCCCATTGTAAATTCCAATTTCTTTCAATTTCATTTACTCCTTATATCACTCACTCACTTTCTGGTTTATCTTCTTCCCTCTGTTCACTATCTCTTTCAATATGCACATACCCTTTCTTGTTTGAATGCCAAAAGATAAAAAATAATTTTTATCTGCACTTGGGCTTTTGTTACAAATATAAATGTGTCTCAAAATAAGTAATGAGAAATAAATAGTATGTAACAATATTTGTAACATTTCATGCTAGAGAAATATTTGTTTAAGATTTTCTGTTAATTATGTTCTGAGAAATTAAGATATTTTTTACATTTTAAGGTGATATTTATTTTGAATGGATTCGCAATTTGATGTGCATGACTTTTCTTGCACAAGACTGTTGTGTAATTTATATTTTGCTTTGCAGAAATTGGGATGCAGTCGACAACCAAATATTTGTTTGATGTTTTAAGAATTTTCATCTCACATTTCCTGAAGTAATGTAATAATTAAAAAAACATGTAAATTTATTCAAATTCTCAGTTCTATATATTCCCTAATTTATTTTTTGTTGAGAAATAAGACTTGTTTGTTTAAACCTAGTCAGTCTTTTGCTGTTTTAATTACGTGTTTATGCATGTGAAATTTGTAATTACGTTAGCAATTAGTTATTCTTCAAACTCCAGCCAGCTTCAAAATCGTTTTTATTTTGGTAAATGTCTTTACATGATTATTGCACAGTTCGATATTATATATATTTCTGTTAATTTAACAGGATCGAGGAAATGAAATGAACTATGCATTTCCTGTATATTTGTATTTCAACAACTGTAAGTTCATTAGACTTCCTACAATTTGTTTAGATATACAGATTTGTTGGATTAGAACTTAAAACATATTTTACACTTTGTACTATTGTTTAGTTTTATTGGAGAAGGTAATTGATTTGTGAAATGAATGTAATAATACAACCTAAAAACCTTCTGAACAAGAATAAGTTCAGTATGACAGAAAATGTATAATGGTCTTTATCAAAGAATTACATGAAATGGAACACATATATAAAAATTTTATTTCCATTATGGGTAATACAAAATATATTTTGGTATTGAGTAATAAAGTGACCATTAGTTCTCAATCTTGAACTTGTTAAAATCAGCACCGGATTTCAAAATAAGACATTCATCTAATTTTTTGTAATGATTATGTAATTTCTATACTTTTCCACATGCAAAAGATATTGTAAATCATTTTGTGAAATTAATAAAAATAAATACTATATATATTTTAAAATCTTATTATTTTTTCCTGTAAATGTTTATACAGCTTAAGATTTATGTTAATTTCACATAATGCTTCTCTTACATGTTCAATTGCATAGGTTAATAGCAATTCAATGCATAGGTTATCAATTTTGTGATATCTTTCAAATTGTTCTTGATTGTATTTCAGAATTATTTATATTTCAGTACCTTTAGTACCTTAGTATCTCTTGACTAGGATCAACCAGTCTGAAGAGCATATTTTTTCCACAAGTTCTAAATTGTTAATAATAATAAGACTTTTTAATTGCAGACTTAACAAGATTTTTATTGTGAGTTTATTTTAATTATATATGTATTTATCAGAAAGTGAAAAATCTCTCTGAATTTTATCTTTGTTACAATCTTTTTGCTCAAAGCATATCATTTGAATGGTAGTTATTTTGAATCTGGTAGTCAACTTTGAAGCACCCATATTTTGTTGTAAATGATGTGAAACATTGCATGTCTTTGAGTTTTTACATTAGTGAAGAATAAATCACTTATTGTATGCTCAAAGTTAAGGCAATTATTAGATGTTGAGTTATTTTCCCAAGCACATCAATTAAAATGGACTTATACTAATAAATTAATGCATAATTGTAGTTACACGTCTGTGGCCGTTGATGTATTTTGTGCAGTATTTTGTGGTTTACGATGAACTAAGAAGTATTCTTTATAGGCTAGGTGAAAACATACAATCGTTATATTATATTTTCCAAGTATAGAACACAAAATGCTTCTTGTATTGATATAAATGTTAATGAAATAGGTGCTCAGTGTACTAAATGCAAAGTACATTATCAATTGTCCAAGTTTTTTTATGTACAATGTTGCAATAATTCACAGCGCAGTGTAACAATCGTGCAAACATCAGTTTCGTTTAGAAGAGTTGATGAGATACTTGCAGCAGTGTGTCAACAGATGTTTTTCACCACTGCCGTCCATCTGGTTGCCACCCAGTTCACGAGTGTATATGTCGAGGCCGTACTGTCCCTCTTCGGGAAAGCTGATATGAAACGTCACTACATCGTCATCTGTGATAGCATGAGAAACAAATTTTGACAATCTCTTCTCTTCAACTCCATTTTTGTGAAGTGTTGCCATGAAATCTGTCAGTGGGCGTGACATGCGAAATTGTAGCTCCAGTTCACGTCCAGCAAACACAAGAGCATCCTAAACAGAGAATTACAGTGAGATATGTCCTGTGAAATCTTATTACAGTAAAGTCCTCATACTTTTGGTTGCTTGTTTTACCAAGCAAATCATTAATTTCTTGAAAATATTCTTTCATTTGAATATTTGTGTGTTATCTTCACAATTTACTCCTAGGCATCTGTTCCTAATAAATATATTATATTAAAATAATAAATATATTATAATATTCATTCATTTTAATTGTGAAAATAATGAATATTTTAAAATATATATTGATCTGGAGAAAGGAGTCATTTCATCTCATTTTTTCTTTTAATACAGCTAGAAGAGCTAATGAATGTTAAATTATTTGAGTTTAGAGTTATTCAAGATATTTCTTCACAAAGAAAATAATTATTTTGTGGTTATTTAGTTTGTCACATTTAATATACGGTCATTTACCTGGTGAGTGATAGGGACTAGCCCAAAGAGTCGTGTAGCTTTAGTTGGACCCCATTCTCCACTTGCACAGTCAGGCAAAGGAACCATAACTGTTTGCAATTCTTCGCATGCAATCTTGAATTTACATACACTCTTGAACTTCATTGGCTCTCCTGTGAGGTATTCTTTGGGTGTTACAGCATTAGCAAAAATGTCCAATAAGAAAGCACCACTACATGGTGCATGCACCCGGAAGGCAACAATGTTGCCCACCACAGACTGAAATTATATAAAAACATTTGTTATGGATTTTTAATGTGATGGACAAAAATTTTATTTTTAAAAAACAACAAAAAACAAACCAGTTTATTATTTCCATTGTCTCAGAATGTTATGAGGAAGTAGTATATTTCACTCTCCCAAAAATCAGTTGTTCACTTTCTAAGAATAAAATCTGTAGGCTGCTCTTTGGGCCTTCACATTATTTCATCAATGCAATCATACAGCAAAACAATAGTTAAGTACTGTTATTGAGAAGCAAATGTTTCCTTACCTGCATTACAAATCTTTTCAGACTGACACCATCAAAACCATCACCATCACTATCATAGAATTTTAAATTATAATGAAATATAAGGCTGGATTGCATATGGGCTGGCATTGCTATCCTCACTGTTGCAGCTCCTGTGAATTAGGTGACATCAATTAAAAGACAGTTCTATTTTCTATTTTAAAATGCAAATTGGTGTTTTTAAAGACAGTGGACTTCAAAACATTGTGTACTCACCTGTGGAATCTGTGTACATTACTGCTTTTGTGTTGGTATCAGGGAAGTACAGACCATATCTGAAGAAAAGGGAGCGTACAAATGGTAATTCTTCAAAATCCTGCAATGTGATTGGGCTCTTGAGAAGTTGCCATTCAGGTTGAAGAGGAAAGAACTCGTAGATGAACTCTCTTGGATCAGTAAGAAAATAATGGTCGTCATATTCATACCTGAAAAATGGAATAAGTTTGTAATAATGTTTTCTTTAGTATGAAATTATAGGAACAGTTAAAAATGTTATTCTAAAAATTGACATCACTTGTGCTCGAAAGATGTGTGAATCACTTTTGATTTGTTTTCATGTTGCTGAGAATAATCCTGGTAATTAAGCTCTTTCTAGTAATTTTACTGACAGAAATTTCTTTAGTCACGTGATCTAGGTATTTTAGTTGAACACAAGAAACTAATTGCAAAAGAAATATTCTAAGATTTTTACTGGAGTAATATCCCCAACAACGTATCAAAAGGCCTGAAAAATCGAAATATGGAAAGCTGCCATTATGTCTACCATGCTAAATGTACACTTTAAATTATTAAATTTAGGTCAGTGGCGGCTCCCCAGATGAAGGCGAAGTTCCAGTTCAGTTGTTTGAGTGTGTTTAACGTTCCTTTTTATATTTGAATTAATTTTATTTTCCTTGTGTGCTCAAAACAGTGAATTCAATTTAATGCTTTGGAAATTGGCTTGTTTCTGTACATACATTCTTTTTGCTCTAATACCTCCAAATATTTCAGACAGGCTGACCCTTGTTGCTAGCTCACACAAATTGAGGCATCACACAAAAATTTTAACTGTAAGCAAATGGTTGCCAAGGAAATAGCAAACCTAGGCTGCCTAGTGTGTGTAAACCAAAGGAGACCGTATGTGGTGTGACAGCATGCGAACAGGTCAGGGCCTACCAGCAGCATTCTGGCCTCACGGCCATGGGTTAAGGGGGTACGTGTGGTTAGCATAAAGATTCCTCTACACCATATTCTGGTCATCTCAACTCAGGAAGCAAGTTTTCTTATCCTCACACAGCAAAATATACAGGGACATTGCAAGGAAAATGCACACTATATTCCGAATGGGAGTCAAACCCAGGGTCACGTAAAGGAAAGCAAGCACACTGACCAATGAGCTGAACCGGGAGGGCCCAAAGGAGACTACTAAGAATTATTTCATTTCCTTGACTTAATGGATCATTTTTCGTGATCCCTGAGAATAGTACATATCAAGGGCCTCATCATAATGTGTTTCTTAAATCACAGACAACTGAACCTAGGGGTGAGGTGATGAGGTTTGTTCATGTTTTCTTGTGTATCAGTTAATATAAATGAAATGTATTTGATGTAGTTTTCTATGAAGAATATTGTGAGTCAAGCACAGTACATTACCTGTATTATGTAATTTTGAGAATTATGCAGTGCCAAAAAACATGCAAAAGGAACCTGGAACTCATTGATAAATTAAAAATGGGGGCACATAAAATTTGTACATATTTTGTATTAGATCATTTCAATAACGTGACCTAAAGAATTTGAAGTTTTTGAACAACTTTAATTTCAGTTTTTGCATGCCCTGATAACAAAAGCAACAATTTGGGAGTAAGGTTAAACTATTTTCCTTTTTATTTTACCCCCAAGCGACAGAAAAGTGCCTGTTAGGTCTCAAGAACAAGACCCAATTGATCATTGTTCTTACCTCAAGCTATCTGATTTTCCTTTTCCTCCAGCTTTTGGTACTTCCTTGGCGTTCACAAGGTGTCTTGCTCCCCAGTTGCATTGAACAAACCGCCATGCTCCAGCAACATACACTGCATTCCAAGAGTTTCTGAAGCGATTATCTTCAAATCGAACACCAGGCTGATAGCCAGCAGACTTGGAATATCCTTTGATTACAACACAATGCAGGCCAGCATAACTAAAGAAAATGTAGAAAAGGTCAAAATACAAGAAATAAAATGATATCAAACTAAAACTTGCAAACAAAAATATTTCATAGGTATATCAAGATGAATATCATACAGACCTGCATAATCGCTTAAATAGAACATGATAACTTTCTGTCCCATGCTTGATGCCTCGTAACAGACCCATCGGAGTGTCTCCCCGAAGGTTTTCATCAAACTGCATGGTGTTTAAATTTTTCACTGTGATCCATCGGAAAATGGTTCTGAAGAAAAAAAGCAATAGCAATCAATGTGATAATGATTTTGTAATTTAAATGAATGTTATAATTGTGATTTGCAGGGCTAGAATTTGTATGTAATTACTTAATTGCCCATTACTAACAATCAAAATTTTGTCATATGTTTACAAATTAAGATTATTGAATAAATTTTTGACTATCCATATTTTTCAATATTTCCAGGAACAATACATATTTTTTTTATATAGATAAGGAAAACTCGCATATTTTATCCTTTATTTGTAATATGTTCTGTATTTACTATTTTTCAAAATTATTATTGGAAAACTATTTTTAACTTTTAATTGCAGTGCTGAATTGGGTTTAGAAGTAGATCTAGATTCAACTCCACAATGCATTATATTGCACGGTTCAAGTTGGACTACACTACACTTTTGGTATTGACAGCTTGTGAATAAGTAGAAATTAATATTAAGAGATACCTAGTAGTGCCACAGAATGGCATGGACATTACTGTATTCATTTTCTATTTCTTTGGGTCTCAGCTAGCTACATAAATTTGCCACACACTCTTGCCAACTGCCATGTATTGCTGAAAGTACATTTTTTGTTGTTGAAATTTTCTTAATTTTTCAGTTTCTTTATATTAGAATGGAAATATTATTTTAAGAATAATAAAGAACAGTAAAACCACGTCCTAAATGGCAATTTTCTTTAAAAAACATTTGGAACCGTTTGTAAGAAAATGCTGATTAAACGCTAACTGTAAATTAGAAATTTGAAGCTTTTTTTCAGAGAAAAGTTTTGAGTTGGGGGAAAATTTCATAAGATGTAATTTGAAGCACTTTAACTCACAAATACCATCGTGCTTACAAATTGATTTTTTTAGATTTTCGAAAATTCAGAGTTAACCGAGAAAATCTAACACATGCCATAAGTGTATGTTACTCTATTTTTACAAGAAATTTAAAGATAAAATTTGGAGCCTTTTTGAGAAAATTTTGAGTGTTTGGGGTTTCATATACAGTACCCCCAAATTTTGAAGGAAGTTTTTCAAAATCCAGATTGACCGGGAAATATCCATTTTGGAAAAAATCCTCTGTATGGTTTAGGTGCTAGCGGTGTTCACAGAGGGATGTTTTGAAAAAAAATAATTTTTTCCCTGGTATCTGGGAACCCCAAAACAAGTATTTCTATTGAAATCTTGAAATCGATTTTACTTGTATATTACTCTGTATATATGTATGTATACAGGAAAATTAGAAGGTCAATTTCACTTTAAGATTTAAAATTGTGCTTTGCAAGTGGGCATTTATCATAAAACGATAAAGACAATTTTCAGCATTACAATAATGTTGAGTGTGTTTTAGTACATAATTGAATCCTTTTTTCTGTCAATAATAAAACTAAATTCTTTAACTCTTCTATTTAAACAGGGCTTGCAGAGTCAGTATGAAACCCCTGGGGGTCAATGATGATCAAGGGGTCATTTGGGGGGTCTATAGCCGAATATGAACCAGCGACTATTAGGTATAATCAAGATCCCATTGATTTCACAGACACATTACATTAATTACTTAAGCCTACGCAACCAGGTATAATCAAGTTCCCATTTATAACACAAAAATAATGAACTTTATAGTTGTTCTTTAGATAAAGTAACACAACTCATAATACATTTAAAATTTGCTCCTATTCTTTTGTACGTTGATCAACCTTAAGATCAGGGGCTGATGCAACCAGTGCACTACAACAGTTGCCCAAAGTCAGGCCCTTAATAAGAAACAACCATGGACGAATATTGGCAAAAAATTAAGCAAATCGCACTTCATACTTATATTCTCCATTTAGCCATACTTCAATATACCAATTAGATTTAAAACTCATAATTTCACTGTATTGCAGATTTGGATGCCAACTCGATTTTGTGCATTTGGGTATTCAAGAACCTTGCTACACAATTACTTAAGACATTTCGAAAACAACAAATAACTGCCTATTTACAATGACACTCTTATTGCAGAAGAAAATTCGCTCTGGAGACATATTGTTCCAGCTAAAAAATGCTCAATATTTATTGTCTACTATTGACCAACAGAAAAGGTTAAAAACTCAGCTACACAGAAGCAGAAGCATTTTCTACTACAGAAAATCCAGAGCTCTTCCAAAATATTGACGTACCAAATTGTTATATTTAAGATATGAATGTGTGATTCTTGGATGGTGTAATCATTAAGTATGCTATTATAGATACTAATGTAAGGGGGTTGATGTACCAAACAACTCTTTTTAGGTGTCTATTAAAGAAAAAGGTTGGAAATCTCTGATTTAAACGTTTCATTTAACATATCGCGGTCTTCTTCAGGGCTGTAGTGCATTAGGATGTTCAGTGCTCTGGTTTGTATAATAGGTAGATCAGACTTTTTTTTAAAAAATAATCTGTTCAAAAATATAGATCTTTAAATAAGGTTATAAATAATTGTTTAAAAAAAAGAGCTTTTCACGTAATTTTGCTTGAGGTTAATATTATATATTAATAATCCAACTATAAATTATTTATAAAAAATTCTTAAAAATGGATCCTGTTTTCATTATTGCTTTTAGATAGAGCAAATAACTCTTATAAAATGGCATAGATCTGATTTTCGTTAAATTCTGAAATTTACGAAAGTTCAAGATTATGTATAACGCCACTAGTTTTTTAAGCGTCGGTTGTAGAATTCAACGTACGTATTGCGGGTGTAGCAGTAACGTTCCTGGCATGTTGACTCGAAGCATCTAAATTCGTATCTCGCCACGGAGAACAAAATGTTGGAAACACTTGCAGGTTCGTGTAGTAGTGTAATATTTCTCAGCCGTAACAAATAATGCGAGAAAGTACGGGTATATAGGGTATATACTGTTGTAAAATACTAGTTTGTTTAGGTAAATGCAGCTGTGGTGGGGTTAACGAAATTTACTATATCTAATACTATATAAGGATATATACACACACTAATAATATATATTATATATATATAATATATATATATATATATATATATATACATACATACATACATACACACTAATTACTCTATAAGGATAGCAATCAATTTCCAATGGATGTGAGTGAAAATTATTCTATAGTTCATTGTGTGACATTAGAGGATCCAAAGGGACATGGGTCTAACCGTTTCAGAACGAACCTTATTGAGTATTTGTTTTCAAAACGATTACCATGAATTAATCGCATCACAGCTGAAGGAGTTTTATCGTTGATTACTCTTTTTTTCAATTTTTTTTTAATTTGAAGCTAACAATCAACAAGACACTTTATGAGCGAGGGGAAAATCGAAATTACACTCTTTCGAAATATTTTCTGGATCCGTCCCTGATCTGTGAAGCGTTAACTATGCAATAAGACAATCACAGTTTAGAAAACTACATTCTGTAAATACATATAATAACTTAATAGCTAAATACTTACCTAGCCTTTTCAATATCTGAACCACAGCGTCCCACTAGTTGCCGCACAAGGTCTGTAAATGTTTTTTGGTCTTCTTGAGCCACCTATGAAAATAAATTTAAAACACTTTTGATTTGTCAGCTCCAACTTAAATATCCGAATGGGAAAAGTTCTGTATTTAGTCGAATTTGCAAATTTTATTTTTACCAATATATGGAAAGAATGTAGACAACATTACGAGATACTTCACGGTGAATTGTATTGTTTCTTTGGCAATGCTCTCATAAATATCCTGTCGTGCCTCTGAAACATCAATAACCAGGAGGGCCTAGGGTTCAAGTCCCGACAGTGGCAGACATTAGACACAAGCAACATAGTTGGGGGTCGAATTCTCCACTGTGCGGAGTATTCTAGCGGTCGGCTGCTCAGATAAGTGGGGGAAGTATCTGGAGAAGAAACCACGCGAGTTGACGTGTAAGGTGGACGCGGGATTTCACGTTCCAGCGGGACCTCCCGGTGACTACACTTATGGGACTAAGTAGTTGACGCGACCGGAATGTGGTCCGATTTTGCCCGACCGGAATTTGCAACGATTCATCTAAATACCGTAAATATGATATTCGCTATGATAATATTCATAGCGTTTCATCAATGTACTCGTAGGCGTATTACAGCCATAAAACATGCGCATTTCAACAATTCTTCCAGGATATCGAAGCATGAACCGACTAAGAATTGCGGCAATCAATTTGACTTGCCGAGAAGAATCGAATGAGCAATTGATCATCTATGCAGCCTAATAAGTCGCAAGCATACGTCACCCAAGACGTGTTTTATTTGCTTAAAACACGTTTTTTAAAGTAAAAAAAAAATCATTTTCTGGATCTATCCGCAAAAAGAATTATCAGGGTCTTAGCAGACCCAAACACGTTAAATGGCCCCTCTTTTGACTCGATTGATGGACCGGAAGGGATCTGGACGCAGGTTACTCGATTACTACGAGGTAACTTCAAAAAATTGATTCCACGCCGCTAGCAACGCTACAATCTGAAGTATAATTGTGTGAGTATTGATTCCAGGAGAGGAAACTACTGCGTTTATTAGTCCCCTAAGTTTAGTTTACGTTATATCCCGAGAGGTGGCGGAGTTTCTCCTCAGCTAGAACATGAGATCCGGCGCCGACATACACGTTGGCTATCTCTCCTAGCGGAGCACCTTCGGCCTGGACAAGCTCAAAGCTTTCGACGTGCGTGGTTGTGTTGTGCATATGTGTGGAGGGGTGGGTAGGAGGAGGAAGCAAGGAAGGAAGAGGAAAGGAAGATCGCACGCGATCCGGGGCCCGTTTGTTAAGGTGGCTCCACTCACGCGGCATTCAGCGAATCCCGAGCAACCGCTCGCCGAAACCCGAGTAGTGTGCTTGCGATTCGCCGAGCGCCGAACATTTGACATTCGCCCTACCCACCGCGTGTCCCAGGATACATCAAAGGGTGCGAACATTCGCCGAACACTTCAGATGTTCGGGATTGGGCGAGCAGTAGCTCCTTGTTCGGCGAATGCCGAATGTGTGGAGCTGCCTTTAGGGTACTGCTCCAGCTTTCGCGAGGTATTAATTTAAAAAAAATGACCAGAGCAATCGACAGATAGAATTCCTCCTGACATTCATTGAATGTGACTCAACTAAAATGAAGCTTGTGTCGAAAATACGCCACCGTGGGGACTCAAACACTAACTTCCCGGAGCAGTAGAAGCAACGATGTAGCCGCTGAGCTCTTTTTGCCAGGAGTATAATCGGCTACGATCACTGACCGCTTTTAAAAGTCCACTTTAATTAGTGACCACCCGCGTCTTGTCACCCGTATGCGCGTTTCATGCTCCGTTCAGGCTATTAGACGATTTTTGTGACATTGTACTGACGACAGCTGAGCATTGTCAAAGATCGCACCGCGAAATGTACTCTTCCACCAACCAAATGCGTCTAAACAACTGCTGTTATACTCTGATTTAAACACAGTGACACTTCAAAGTAACGAGCCGGACGGAGAGTCATGTCAACCTATCGGATCGGCAACCAAAATTTTTGGAAGTGGAGCTCCCGATTGGTTGACAATGATCCCCGCCCCTCCTCTTCTTCCAGAGACCTTGAAGTACCCCACTTTAAATCGGAATGTAATGTATGAAAGTGTCACTTCCATGCGTGTATCACTGAAACGAGTATTGTAAGAATTGGTACACGTTAAGTCGAGAAGCAGATGAGAATATGTTTGCGTGGGAATTAAGTCATCACACGGATATAAACGAATATTCCAAAAATCCCGTATTTCGATGAGCTCGCGTTGATTAGTTTTATCAAGTTTTTATTTAAATTATTAGTGGACTAAATTTTAATTATAGATCAATTATGTATGTAAATAATATTTCTTAACAAGATTTTAAAGTATTTTAACGTTCTTCAGTTGGCGGAGCGACAAAAATAATAGCGACCATGCGACCATACCACCCATTAGTTTGGCATCAATGAGTAAAAAAACTTAGCATGACTGAACAGACAATAGCGGCACTGGTGGACAATGCACAGTGGTGGTATTATGCGCGCACTTTTCTTGAGCCCCGGAACACCTACCCACCCTCCTTTGCCAACATTGGTTGAATTAAGAATAAATGATAGCAACGAGTGTAGACAAAATCTGATAACCAGAAACGTTCGCTCCACCATAACAGAAACTATCTTACATCGAAAACCGAACTACAAATTTGTTGTAAAACTCCTTTTGTCCAAATCTCCAAACTCCCCACACCTCTCGCAACTAGCGAATCGAGGGCTCAAGAAAATGAATGTGCGCGGATAAATATTACTCCTTTCTCGTCGCTTGAAGCGCGGACTCACCGAAATAGCAATCTGGTCGATGTCGGCGAACTCGACGGGGTCGTGGTAGACCTCGAACTTGGAGAGCGCGGGCGGCGCCGGCGCGGGCGCCAGGCTGGGGTAGGGCAAGAGAGCGTCCTCGGCGAAGCCGTCGCCGTCGTCCAGGTACAGCGACTCGGCCATCATGAACTCGCTGCGCTTCTCGTTGATCAGCTCCAGCATCTCTCGACTCTGCTTCTCCACCAGCGCTGCCGTCGCTGCCCTGCAAAGCAGACACCGCGTTGGTAGCGAGTGGCGCAAATAGGTTTTTTTCCCCCGGAGGATTTAGGGCTCAGTTCGTGCCCAGATTGACTGTTTATTTCGAGTTTTTGGGCGCGTTAACTGATGTGGTAATTAGTTCCGTAAGTGTAGCTCATGCTTTTATCACGGGAGGTGGCAGTGATCCCTTGATAGTAAGATCCGCCGCCGACTTACAAGTCAGCTTGCGCGTTTTTTTCTCCAACAAGGGGTATCCCACCAGTGGTGTACCGTCTCGACCGGGACAAGCTTTAAGTTCTTGACATGTGTGTTGGTGTAATGCATGTAGGTGTATACATGTGGGGCAAGGGGCGAGAATAGGGTAAGGAAGAGGAAGAGAAGATCGCATGCTGTCCGTGGCCGTTTGGCAATAACCGTCCATGATACTTATGATAAGTACACTTACAACAATTTTCTTGATAAAAAAGTGAGGAAATTACTTTCATTGAACGCATGATCAACATGGAATATATTAATCAAAATTATGGTGTGGAATTAGAAGTGTTAATCCCACTTCGCATAAGAAGACACGATCCGCATATCCCGAGCCTTTTCTACATTTACTCCGCTTCGTTAGCGTTGTGTTAAAATAACTGCCAGTAGGAAAACCTTTTCAACGAGTCCGTCTTCACGTCCTGATAACGCCGCGCAAGAACGAGATGCAGCTGAGCACGTCGACAAAAGAAAACCGGGAGCGCAGGGCGGGCCCGAGTGCAGCGGTGGGAACGAGGCTGCCGAGAACGGAGTGCGGAAACAAACGCCTGCGTCGACGATCGCGCGGCGACCGCTAAGGCTTCCGAGCAGGATCCTGGAGCTCGTTGTTAATTAATGATGAAGTTTCATGCAGTGGCACCTCGCTGGTGCTCAGGCAAGGGAAGGTAATTTCGAACAGCGTAAATTTTTGACACTAGCTAGCTAGGTCGAAATCAATCGCTGTCTGGAGGAGAAGGCGGCCGGCTGCTCTGATTGGTAGTTTTCCGTGGAACCTCCGATCAATACCGGGCGATTGCCGGAGCAGTGCCTTAACAAACGAGCCACGGACCATGCACACTCTTTCCTTCCCATTCCTTTTCCTATCCTCTCCCCTTACACACACATTTACATGCACTGCACCATCACACATGCCGGGAGACCGGTCGGGAGTTCAGAGCTTGTCCCGGCTGGGGCGGTACCCCGTTGGTGGGGGCTGAACTGGTTGGGGGAAACCCTGCAAGCCGTCATAAGTCGGCGCTGGATCTCACCCCCCCCCCCCCCGAGGTAAAAACACGCAAAACACTTACGAGACTCATGACCTTAGCAGTTGACGCTTTCAGAATTTCCTAACAATGAATGAATCAATCGTAAAGCGTGATAATTTCCTTCTCTGGGGGACCGATATGGTACTCTTCAATAGGACTGGATTAATATCTAAACATTGCCAAACTAATGCTTCGTAACAAAATGAACGTATAAGTACAAAATAACGTACTAGTAAAAGTTATTCTGGAAATAAATGTATAATATCCAATTAAAAAAAGAATTTTTATGAACTACTATAAAATCGTTTAACATATATTTCTGCAGGCCCATAAGCGGGTGTTTAGTTTAGCTTAGCTCTAATCCATCCCTGAAGACATCCTATGCGCTTATGTTTGGCTGGAGCAAATTTATCTATCATTACATAATATCATATATTTTGTGACATAGACAACGCAATATATCTTGCTAATATTATAGATGGTCGAGTGCGCACGCCGATGAGTTCTGGAGCACATTATTTTGTGAAATAGACGAGTATCATGAGTGAAATCTAATGCTGTGGAAATCTGGAAAGTGCTTTTGTCTTCTCCTGAAGCGTAATACAAAGGAATAGGCCCAGATCTAAAGGGATAGACTCACAAACTCGTGTTTTAATAATTTAACAAAAATCCTTTAATTTTAATTTTTATTTTCGTAACAATTTGGAAACTTACCAACTATACTTTCTTACAAATTATGATACCTGCATTTATTACAGCAAAAGAAAAAGTCCTGGAAACAAATGATATATTATGAAGAGTTGGAGGACCTCATTGGTATTGGTATAATTCTCATTATAATGAACCTAGTATCGGCGTTTATTAATTATTTTATATTTTGTTTGTAGTACAATATTACGTAAAACTGTGCTTTTTACCTATAAATGATAAAAAATTGCAAATGTCCATAAAAAGCTACAATTACAAGAACAATTTCATGTTTTATTAAAAAAATCTTCCTGTGACAGTTGACATTGTACTATTAAAACGTAAAATCAGAAAAAAACCATCAAATATGGTTTCACTAAAATGTAATTTACCCCCATAGGTCTTCCAACTATTCATAACGTACATTTACAACGACAATTTATTACTACAAAACCACATTGTGACGTTACGAACTTCGGATATCCGTGAGATCTGCTGGTTTAGAGCGGATTTTAGCATTCACTTGTTCATAAATTACACTCACTATTTACAAAAGACTTAGAGTACCATCCATGGAATTCACTAATTACTTCGCCACATTAGTCTACAATTCGCGTGTATTTTTTCTAGTTTTACTTTTTGGTTTCATATGCATATTTGAGTTTTGAAGATTCTGAGAATCAATTATAAGCAGCTATCGGTGAGTGTCTCGACGGAACAATACTGTTTGCTGAGTGGTGAAACAAACCTTGTTTCAACGGAAATGCAATGTACTTTCTGTGCGTTTAGACTCACTGCTCGAACGGCAAATTATTCCTTTGGAATATTTTCATGCCAGTCTAGAGCGACACGCTTTAGAGCGGCCGCCACGCTTGCGTACAATTGTTTTTATTGCTCGCCAAATTTTAGTACCGTTTTCATTAAAATAACGTCATTCACGCGACAGTGAACAACTCTAAAATTCACATGTCAGTGATCCCACTTTGTGGAGTAACTGAAGTTCACACAAACATTGAATTATGTGCTACTTCTGTAAATATGTTATATAATAACTTTGTTTACTTCATGCATTTCCATCCCTACTATCTTTGTCGCCCTTTCGCTTCTTGTTAGGTTGGTGACGCTGAGTGGAGGGAAGGGTAGTACAAATGAACACTTCGCTCATAACCAGAAGATCGCTAGGTTCTCCCGAACTTGTCAGCGAAAGGACAAATTATCTCACTTTCATTGATATACTGTACATCTCTCTGTAGTTCATTTCAATGACAATGAGACCTGCGCCATTTTTTTAAGTGTTTGCTACGCTATCCACGCTAAAGTTTATTCCAAAAATTTGGAGCCATTTTTACAAAATTTTGAAAATGATGTTGACGCTTCGTGTAAATTAGCTCCCCCTCCGAAAAATCAAAACATCCGTTTCAAACTCGCAGGGTGACGAGCTCCTTCGGATCGACTGGCGACTATCAATTTGTGAGAAAAGAGTCAAACGATTTAGGCGCTAGCATTGACCACAGACAGATAAACAGATAGACGGACGGTCAGACAAACTTTTCGCTGACAATCGGTATTTCGGTATCAATGACCTACAAAACATGGGTTCTGACAATACATCGTGATAAAGTAATTTACTACTTGCAGGAACAATATTTATCCGCTTTTTCTTTACCAGGGACCGGCGATTTTTCTGCCGAGAATCTACCGTTCTCTGGCACACTATTACAATACTTTCTCTTCTTACGAAGTAACGCACGAAAGTAAACGAAAAAAAAAATCATATATCTGCGTTCTGGTCGTATACCGTTTCTTTCCCCTCCGAAGTTGAAATTCTAGGCAGCTGTCTAGTGCGCCTAGGCAGACGTCCGTCGCTTGCTACAGCGGAGTGCGCACGCAGCGAGGCATGGACTTTACACTTCGCGGTTCCTGCCTGCGGCCGAGGAGCGGTCAGGTCGGTGCGCAAAACCGGAGCCCGACGCGGCGGCGGCTGCGAGGCGACGGAAAAACGATTAATGCGTGGCGGACGTCCTGGCGACGCAGGTTTTGTGATTGTAACTGTGTTCGTTAACGAGAAGAAATGCTCATGTTATTAAAATCCTTTCCTGGCGGACCACGTTCTACACAATTCTTAGGTTACGGAAATGGTCGCTCGAATGTAATCTGTACAGGACGGTAACGCAGGAAACATACAAAAGGTTTAACTGTCGATGAAAGTGAAACTTCTGAAACAATCACCACATTCGAGTTTTGTGAAGGAATACGTTTTGAACATTCTATGTGTTTTTCAGAAAAACATTAATGCAAATAGTTTACAATACGGCCAGGTTGTAAAGTAAAATACTCTTTCATTGACCGCAAAATAAAACGATTCTACTCAGATAAAATGCGTACTTCTGCAAAACTATTTTTTTATGTGTAATTTTTCTTGTGGGCCGTCGATATGAACATTAGTTGTGTTGAAAATGATACAATGCTGAATATATCGTGCTAAGGCTGCAACAGGAATCTGTCTTGAGAAACAACGAATTTTGAGTAATATTTTACATAATTTTAAAATAATTATTGGCAGATCTTCAATGAAGTATTTTAGTAACGTCTTACTTCCAAATCTAACAATAATAAGCGCGTAATACCTTCATTTCAACCGCCAGCGAAAAATAAGTAATTTATCATAAAATTCCAATTTTCGAATTGTGTCAGTATTGCAGCCCATAGACAATGCGTCTTCATGAGGTTGTCTGGTCGTTTTAACTTATTTTCAGGTTGATCTCCGTCGCATTGCAATGGAGAAAATAATAGTTTCGTATTTTGCTGGTAGAAAAGATGCACATCTAAACCTCGTTCTTAGAAATCCCTTACCATTCTTTCCTCCATGTTCCAAAATTTAGAAAACTAGATGTCCCTTAATGAGGAATGAAATGAGAGAAATGCGTGAATTGACATCCTATTGTACGTTGAAAAAATCTGAGAATGCTCGTAACGAAGAATTCTAAAGAAGAATACATGTGAAGTGAAATGCACATTATTTCCTAAATTTTACTAACTGAAGTGGCTCAGGGCACCAACTGATGTCACTACAGTGCTTTTGACCGGGTGGTATTAAAGTTCGTGTTCCGACGATGGAAAGATTTTCGATACGAGATAGATAGGTCGAATTCAACCGCTGTCTGTAGAAACATTCTAACGACCGGATGCTCTAATCAGCCGTTCAACGCCAGGCGCATGCCAAATCTTATCTCGTTACCAATCGACATTTAGAGTTCGCATCTATTTGTCTTTTCATCTTCAGTTCCGTAATGAAATATCGCAACATTCTTACGAGTACTGTATATGGTGTTATCCTTTTTTTATTACTTTCCCGTATACGTACGTATATACTAAGAAATATACGTAGTAAAGGGAAAGTTATGTAATGCTGCGGAAAATCGATTTCGTGGTTTCGACGGAAATGCTCGTTATGGGGTCTCCTGATAGCGAAAAAGTGTGTTTCTTTTCAAACCCTCCGTCCGTCCATCCGTCCGTCTGGTGTGTGTGAACACTACAAGCGCCAAAACCATTCGTAGGAATTTTTATAAATTAAAAAAAACCCGTGTCGATCTGGATCGAGTCCAGTCTTTGTGATTTTAAAAAAAAATCTTTAAAATTTGGTGCGTACTTTACATGAAGTCCTGCGGACAGTTACAAATTTTTTTCAAAAACGGCTCCAAATGTTTTCTTTAAATTTCTTGTAAGTATAGAGTAACATAGGCTTATAAGGATGGCATAGGTCCGATTTTCACAGTCATTAAGGTCATGCACATTTTTTGAAAATATTGGTTTTCGCGCAATATTGCGTGCAATATGTGCAAACAAAAAAAAAAAACAAAACAAAAACAAGCTATTATCAAAAAGGGTTCCAATTTTTTTCTTTAAACTTTTGGTGGGGATAGTGCTAAATTAACTCTATAAGATAACATTAACGCCATATTCCTCTATTTTTTTGTTTTTTCAAAAATTACAAAAATGTAATTTTTTTGACTTATCTCTCATGTCGTTAATATTTGTATTAGTGCCAATTTGTTCATATTATTGCATTTATGAGTGCATGTGCTTTAAATAATGTCATATAAAGTTTCGGATGTCGAATAGTCGAAAGGTCGAATAGCTAACCGAAACCAAAGGAAACAGAAAAAACAAATGCGAGAGTCTGTGCCATTCTGTAGCACCACTAGTTTATACCCCGACTCCGCCCCAGATTCTCCTGAAACGTCAGAGCTCCCACGCCGTCGCGTGGCGTGCTGGCGCCTCGACCGGCGGGCGCTCCCTTGATTACTGACGCATTGCGACATGCGTTGTTTGTGTGTGACGCGTGAGCAGCATGGCGATCGACACGCGTGACGCTGCTGCCGTGCGTGTCTGCGCCGGGATGGGAGAGGTGCTGCACACGTTCCCCTAATGCTTTGACTATGCATCTATTATTTTGAATGGATTTTGTCTTTATTGCTAGGGTTTTTTTCCAGCCAGCTACCATTAACGTCTCGATGGGTCGCAGATTCGGCCGTATAATAGACTGCTCTGATGTGGTTCCAGCAGGACGCGAGGGCGTTCGCGACAACACATACACGAGAGACAAGAGACTAACACCCATGCGCAAGACGGGACTCAAACCCGCGACCTTTCAGACCGAAGTGCTGAGTTGGTACATGATCTTAGCCACCTCGGCCATCTAGGTAAGCTTTTATCGGAATTCATTTTTTAGTATCAAACCGGCTAAGTTTAGCTCAGAGTCTGTTTACCACTGCTTTTGCTGTGGCTCTGACCGGGAGGTCATGTGGTTCGAGTAGCGACGGTGGCGGATTTTCGACAATAGCGAGATAGGTGAATTCAGCGGCTGTCTAGAGCAGAATTCTAGACGCCGGTGACTCTGATAGGTAGTTTTCCGTGTTTTGTCCAATCATTACCAGGCAAATTCCGGAGAAGTACCCTAACAAAGGGCCCCTGAGAGCGCGCGATCTTTCCTTCCTCTTCCTTACCCTATCCTGTATCCCTCCTTACACGTACACTTGCATGCACTACACTACCATTCATGTCGGGAGATTTCTGGAGGGGAAAATCCACCGCAAGCCGACATGTAGATGGACCCGGATCTCATCATCCAACGTAGGAGAACATCGACACATTCCACAATAAAACATTCACTACACAAACGGGACTATCCCCATCCAGGTATCTTCCACTAACGGGGCTCCGCACCAGCCAGGACAAGCTCTAAAAGTAGTACACTTGCACGCATGTTAGTGTGGTAAGTAATGCATGTAAAATGTTTAATGTGTAATATAAGTGTGTACTCGTTAGAAAGAGGTGACGATAGGATAAGGAAACGGTAGAAAAATCCCGCGCGGTCCGTGACCCGTTTGTCACTGCACTACTCCGGCATTCGCCTGGCATTGATAGAAGAAAACACGGAAAACTATATTCTGATTCGAGCAGCCGCTCTCTAGAATGCTCCTCCAGACACCGGTCAAATTCGTCCAAGCTAGCATAGCTAGTGTCGAAAATGCACCAGTCTGGTCTCGAACCGTAGGACCTCCAGGCCAGAGGCACTGCTGTGACACCAGTTGATACCCTTAGACACATCAGTCGGTAATTTGAATTGTGACGTTACCCTCTTTCTCTCGGTTTACTTACTTATTCATACAATATTGTAGCCATATTGTTGTTTTCTTTTTCACTGAAAACACCTCCCGGAAAAGAAATCCTTTTCTAAAATTATTCTTTTCTTCACTCTCAAATTCTGTATCCCACCCTCCTGCTTGAAATGTGATCCACCGCTGCGAATACGGTATTCATGAGGAAATGAATAATTGTCGGACAATTAGCGAGGGGGAGGCGGAGATTCCAAGATCTGCCAGTAAGTCGTATTTTACAACAAAGGTTGCAAGCACCTCAATTCGTCACCGAATCTCGGGCCTGCCGGAAACCGTTGGCTCGTGTGCGCCGCCTGGGCAGGAGGCGCGACTCGTTTTGCGCAGAAACCCGCCGCGCCCCCGGGCTACAATTGGCTGAAACGCGCGTGTGGGGATTGGCGTGTAATGCGGCTTGAAAGACGCGTTCAAATTGCGAGTCACAGATTTTTAATTTAAAAGCCAAACTAATGCCAGTCTGTAATAATTAGCAAATTACAAATGGCGCCACCTTCATATGTAATAATAATAATAATAATAATAATAATAATAATAATAATAACAACAATAATCCGGGGAACTGCTCGCATCACGAGGTAATTTTTAATGATATAGCTTCACGTCGAAACCTGATCGCCCGAGTTTGCAAGCCAAGCAAGAACATTGGTTCCCCAAAGATTCCGAAGGGAATTCTATATACCACATCGTTAATCGAGATATTTGAAAGGAAAAAAAATATTAATAACAATGTCATGTTTTCAGTGGCAATTTCGAATTTCCAATGAATACATATAACTTATTGTTTCTTTATTAACTTATTACATTTATTATACTTAATGATTTTACATGTAACCTTCTAAACGTCAGGAATCTATTAAATATTTTGTGCTTTCGGGCGCGAGGACTACTTTGGTCACTAGTCTCGTGGGAGTAGTGCATGCCGGGAGGTAGTGGTGGTCCTGCCCCCACTAGAACGTGAGATCCAGTGCCGACCTACTCTTCGGTTGATTAATTCGTGAATGTGCGTGTCAAAGGATGAGGTTATTACTCCCCTAAGTGTAGTGTATGTTTTAACACGGAACGTGGCGGTCATCTTTCCCCGCTGCATAGCGAGATCTGGCGCCAACCTACGTCAGCTTGCGGGGATTTTCCCCCAACCAGTTATCTCTCACCAGCGGGTCACCACCTCAGACGAGTCTGGCTCTAAACTCCCGACTGTTATCCCTACGAGTGGGTGCATAGGAGTGTAAGCGTTTATACGTACGGGTAGAGGATAGGGAAAGGAAGAGGTAGGAAGGATCGCGCGCGGTCCGTGGTCCATTTGTTAGAGAACTGCTCCGGCATTCGCCTGGTGTGGATCGTAAAAACCACGGAAAACTGCCGATCAGAACAGCCGGCAGCTACAATTCTTTTCCAGACAGCGGCTAAATTTAACCTAGATGAAATGCTAGTGTTGAAAATTCTGCCATCGTCGGCATTCGAAACCTAGAACCTCCCGGGCGGAGGCACATGTAGTGACATCAGTTGATGCCCTGAGCCACCTTTGCAGGTCTACACTTCGGAATGGGGAGGTTTTCCTTCCCAGGCTCCTCCCTCATCGGGACTCTGATTCAGCCGGGACAAGCTCTAAGCTCCTGACATGTTTGCATTTGTATTGCTTCTAAGGGTATGAGTGTGAATGTAGTGGCAGAGGAGGAGCGAGTTAAGAAAGATAGCGCGCAGTCTGTCACCCCTTCTGGTTCCGTTCGTGTATTCGCCTGATATTGATCAGAGAAACCGGCTGCTAGTTTTTCGTCTTTTCTCCGATCAAAACCAGGCGACTATTGGAGCGGTAATTTAATAAATGAGCCATGAACTGTGTGCGATCTTTCTCATCCATGCCCCCTACTCTACCCTCTCTCTTACATTCACACTTCATTCTACACACTCACACACACATACACACACATATACACACACGTGCTACTCTACCACGCACCTCGGGAAACCAGTAGGGAGCTTAGGGCTTGTGCCGGCTGGGGTGATTCTCCATTGGGAGAGATACATTGAAGTGGGAAAACCTGCAGGCTGACGTTTAGGTCAGAACTGGATCTCCCGTTTCAATGTGGAAGGCACTTCCCCACCCCTATAAAAAGCACTACTCTTACGTGACTAATGGCCATAGTGGTAGCGGCTCCTAGCTAACCAAATAATCAATCTATCAGTGAATCGTTTCGCACGAATTTTATTTTTCTCCCTGCGCGTGCCTTTGGGCTCCTCTGCGGCCACTGCGTGCCCCCCGGAGGCGACGCCGCTGCGTCCAGTCGCGCGCGCCTCGTACTCTCTTGACCCCTAGCAGTGGTGGATTCCCGTAAGGCGCACCGCGGGTCGCCCGGCGCCGGCGGACCGGACGCCGCCTGTACAGTTAGAGGAGTGAAATCGCGGCTGGGTGCCGTTGAAGGCACTGACTCGCGATTCGAGTCTGTTCACCTGACATTCTTACCCGACCTACCGCAAGGCGCGGAGAAAGGTGAGACAGAGGCAACATACAGGGGCGGTCTTCGCCTTTCCGTGTGTGTCTGACGCCGGGGGGGGGGGGGTCGAGAGCTATTCTGGT
Source organism: Gryllus bimaculatus (assembly GCA_017312745.1). Lineage (NCBI taxonomy): Eukaryota > Metazoa > Arthropoda > Insecta > Orthoptera > Gryllidae > Gryllus > Gryllus bimaculatus. The sequence continues at coordinate 56,613 of BOPP01000038.1, forward strand.
AAAGTGTTCAGTGTCTCAATTAGAGATTGGGAGCATTCCAATCTTGCGGATCGCTTCGAAACATGAACAGAGATTCGCTATTCGAAGAATCGATTTTTTTGTGCTTATTTTTGAAATAAGTTCATTGCGTTCTGCACTTTTCACGTCTTTTTATTTTATTTTTTCTACTGGACCCTTTAAATCTATTATTTTAATACACCTTTTCCTATGGTATTTAATGCAACTTAAATTTTATTTATTTTTATATTTGACGAGGTAAATGATAACCGCATATTATATTTTTGAATTGCTGTGAACATGGAATGTAGATGGTTTCTTCATATCCGGAGCGTTTTTGCAAGTACTGATCTTCCGGTAACATTACAGGTTTCATTTTTTGAGCAATTGCTTTTTGGAAGGTCCCATGCTTCTTAAGATTAAATGCAGATTTTTTCATCAAACGCGAAAGGTCTACTTTAGTAGGCTATTCGTCGAGAGCGATTACTGCCTCTTCGAGTAACGTTGCGGAGATCTTGGATTGCACAGAAGGTTCGCAAAAAAGTGAAGGGCACTGAGAGTGACTGTGTAATTTTTTGCTGCTATGGATGGGGAAAGGTAACGGAGGTTGAGGAAGGCGTGACTGTTAAATGAGAAACGACCATTGTCACATACATATCCTTCTGGTTCATTAACTACAAAATGCTCATAAAACGAAATTACGACCTTACCCCTTTCCCTATACACAAGAGAAGAAATAATTTGGAATGACAGACTCTGGTCATATTCATTCATTCATCATGGCATCTTCATCTAAATCGTGATCGTAATCCATTTTCGTTATGATTCAGATTGTGAATGTTGCTTAATTTTACGTTAAAAGCTCGAAACACCATTAATGTTAAGGCGTAGTAAGTGAAGAGATAAATCGAATGAAAAAAGGTGAATGAATGACAACGAACGGATCATTTTGGATTTCATCGGACTAATGTATGCGTAGATATTTGCCATAAGACAATGGCAAAAGCAAGGCGATTGCCGGGATGTGAGGTGTCTTGTGTGTTCTCAAGACATATTTTGGTATAAAAATGCTTTAGAAATAATGCGCAGCATGTGGTTTCTGCTGCATGGACATATGATTTCTGTTTATGTTCTCGGGAGACGGGGTTTTTAGTTTGAAATAAGACACCCCGTGAATCTGCTTTCCCAGGACCGTCTTTTCTCTGGGCGCGTCTGATCGTAACTTATATAACCAAACCAAATATATTGTACTTCGTGTAAGATACGCATATATCACTCCACCCCTTTGTGCACCTTTAAGTCTTTTTCTATTGAAAGCTACCGTTATTGCCAATGTGGTCACCGACCTTCTGATTCCTTTCTTGTTTTCCCTGACATGTCGTTGTCTGTTTAGCCACCTTGGAGAATGACGTAACGGAACGTGACCATTTGGCGTTTCCTTCAAGAAACAATAAGACACTTGCTTACCAACTCTTTACGAGTTAAAGTAACATCTATGTGTGAAACGATTAAAGGTAGGAAAGTTGCGAAAGATGATACGATCACCACAGCGTTTTGTGATCTTATGAATGAATAGAAAATATGATCAGTCTAATTTAACACCGTAAAATGTTAATACGAGGATTAAATTAAATTTACCTCAATGTTAAGCGGATTGCTTCAACGTAACTTAGAACAACTCATAACACAATAGCTTAATTACCATCACAATAAACGTAACAATCTCCTTCACCCATCTCTTGTAAGTTAAACTTAATAAAATAAATAACTGTTCTCGCATCCGCTCACACATATCGAACTACTCTGTGAACTGATAAAACCAAATGATACTTCAAATTTTTCGTTAAGTACCGTGCTATTGTCATCTAGCATCACTACGACTTCGTGAAACAAAAATACAAGGAACGAAGAAAGAAAAAGTAATGGATTAAGAAATTCGCGTATTTCTGTGTAGGAGAGAGAGGGGGAGAGAGAAAAGGGAGAGAGGAAGCGAGTTAAGTCGGAGAGGAGGTAGGGAGAGAGATTTTTAATTTTCGTATTTTATAATTTGAGAATAGGAAAAAAAGATGATGAGAAGGGGAGGGAGAAGTTGCTATCTCGCTCGAGCACATTCTGTGGATGAAATATTCACACGTTCACAACAATTACTCTACATGAAAAAGGAAGAAGGGAGTCGACACTATAACCTCTCGTGCTTGAGCTATACCTGGAAATGGATGCTCGATTTAATTTGGGTTTTATTAAGAAGAAGAAGATGGAAATGAAAAAAATCTGACATGAAAAATCGTACTCGAGCAGAATCTTGAGAAATTTTCGACGATCACAACTACTTTATCTTTTTAAACTTCACAACAACAACAAGGATATCTCTCTCTATTTTAGATAGTAAGCAGCGGGGTGAATAGGAATAGGTCAGAGAATATTTCGAGCTCAAGCAATTACTGGAGACAGAATTTTCAACGGTTATAATCCCTATTTCAACATTACAATGACTATTTTTTTTCAATTTAAGATATTAGGTTCCTCTTGTGCTCCTAAAATCTCTCGATATGGTCTTTTCGACTGTTACAACTCATTTCTCTTTTTCAACATCACATCGCCGATCCTTTTCTCTATTTCAGAGAGTTGGCAACATGCAAAAGGGGGAAGAATTTCTATATCTTAGTGTAAGGAGTGGGGAGAGGAAGCAAGAAACTATGTAACTCTCGTGCTCGAACTGTCTCTCGAGATGAAATTTTGTACACATCACTACCTATTACTCTATCTCACAGAGTAGGAAAAAGACAGTGTAGTTCAGTAGCGAGAGGGGGAAAGAGGCGACATGCCTCTCGGGCTCGAGCAGTATCTCAAGATGTAATTTTCGACTACCACAGCTTGTTCCTCAATTTCATAAAGAAAGCAGTAGGAAATGGAGGAAACAGCGGACGCAGGTACCTCTCGAGACGCGATTTTGGACGATCTAAACCTATTTCACAGAGTAAGCAAGAAAGGGCGAGGCGTTCGCAAGCGACGACGTACCTCTCGTGCTCGAGCAGCTTGCGCGTGAGCGACTCCTTCTTCTTGTCGCGGCGCAGCGTCATGCTGCGCTCGAGCGTCTCGCGCTCCTGCTGGTGGCGCAGCGTGAGCACGCGCTGCTCGTCGGGCCGCCGCCCGCGCCGCGTCGACATCTCCCGCTCGAAGCGCGTCGTCAGGCGCTCCAGCTCCTTCTCCCACTCGTCCTGCGCACACACACTCTCGTTAGCGCGCTTCGACAGAATGAGGGATTGAACGATTGATTACATGATTGGTTGAATTATTTATTGAATAATTAATTGAATGACTGATTAGTGCTTCCGGGCGTGTCAACTGATAAGGATATTAGACCCGTTCGTGTAGTGCATGTTTTATCACCGGAGGTGGCGGTGATCTTCTCCAGCTAGATGGTGATATCCGGCGCCGACCTATACGTCGGTTTGCTGTGCCTCTGACAGGGAATCATCTGATGTCACTGCAGTGCCTCTGACCGGGAGGTCCCAGGACTCGGTTCCCGACGGTCACAGGATTTTCAACTTTCACCGCAGTGGCTCTGATTACAATCACTACACTTACGGGACTAATTAGCTTAGCCGTTGTCGCGTCCGGAAGCACTAATCAATCATTCAATAATGAAGCTACGCTAGTGCTATGCGCCCCTGATTGGTTGGTGCATCATTGTGCACCGCAAAAGTGCAAGATGAGTTGCCTACCAATCAGGGGCAAATGCCATACGTAAATCTACGTTATATGAGAATTTCCATCACTTGTTCATTGGCAAAACACTAGCATTTTTTACCCTCTACACACCCTAGAAATTTGAACATTTATTCTTAGACTTTGTTGAGAATTCCTTCGTTGTTTTTTGGTAATTTAGAAAGTGCCAAAGAGTGATGTTTTGTGGTATTCTGTATCAAGTTCATTCTGTTGTTGTGAATAATAACGTGAAATAAATATATATTTATAATACAATATTACACCATCAATTAATTATCAATTTAAAATAGATGTAGAATATTATTTTCATAGTTATTCATTCATTATATTCAATATACTATTAATACATTACTAAGTTAAGGGGAGAAATTCGGGAATCAAGTGTGAACGTTTCAGGTCAAAGTGTTCTGAAAATATGTTGCTTTGTCAAATTTGTATTAATAATTAATATGGAACATATTTGCGTAAAAATGGTTGATTTAAGTAGGGAATTAATTAAAATAATTGACTTATCACGATAAAAATGCAAGAAAAATCAAGAGCCTTCTTACATGTCCTTTTTTGTCTTTAAATTTTGACAATTCTAAAGAATTTCTTTCGTTCGATCGTCTAACGTTACTCACCCGAAACTCGTCCCGCATGCGCTTCTCCTCTTCATCGCGTTGGCGAGCGAACTTCCTGTACAGGTCGTCTTCCTCTTTCCGGTGCTTCATTTCGAGTTGAGTCTGCTCATCCTTGTCCTGGTGACAGAAAAAAAATATATTAGTGAGTGCAACAGCTAGTGGCGTAAGCAAGGGAGGTCTCATGCCCCCCCACCCGTTGAAGCCAATTACACATTAAAAGAGGACAGCTTCTACTAATTTCCTAAATAAGAAAGGTTATTCAAAATATGAAATGTGTATGTTATAAATATTAACCACAAGGTAACATATAAAAATACATTTTATATTCGGCGTAAACGAAACATTCTTTATAGACAAATCAAGTCGGCTGGATACTTTACCTGTGCTCACCTTCCACACACACAAACACAGAGAAAAACTTTGGATGCGCCTATGAAAACAACATTACAGGTGAATGCTACTGAGGAGTCGGGGCTTAGTTTCTCCTGAGTGAAGGGTGAGAACCCAAACCTGCCATCGGGGAACGTAGTTAACCATCAAAGTACGATGATTTAGATGAGGAGATGCAACACCATAACATCATGCCCACAGTCGCTGAAATTGCCGCAACTGCCTTCGAAATTCACGTTGTTATATTCCCTAATTATTGAAACAAAGCATTATAGAATTTTCAGTTTTCAAAACTCGCCGTTTTTCGGCCCACGATTACATAACTTTCTCTTCTTACAAAGTACCTTCGTAAAATGTTTTGAATACTTTTTAATGTACCTCGGATTCAACACGCAATTCAAATGGTCAAAACTGAAGTACGTTAGTATATTTGTAGTTTCCAGGGAAACCAGAAGAGAGAAGCTTTATGGAGCTATCGGCGAAGGGAACAAAAGTAAAATGAGGAAATAATACTGCAAGGGGAGGAAGAAATAAAGTATTAGACGAGGATATATCGAAGTATGTATGTATGTACTTTGGCACAACAGATCTTTACGAGCTAAGGCCTACCAGTAGCGTCCCGACCTTGCGGACATCGGTTAAGGAATACATGCGGTTAATGCATAGCCATCACTCCGCTGCATTCTGATATTGTCAACCTGAGAAGTGAATTTTCTCATCGCAACACAGCAACAGTTTCTGGGACATTGCAAGGAAAGCGCACAATTAATTTTTGCCCCTACCGAGAATCACACCCGGTGTTGCGCCGTGGAAAGCGAGAACGCTAACTAACGAGTCACTGAATACCAAAGTACTGAGAAATAAATAAAAATAAAGTTATTTGAAGTGGCCTATAATTGACCAAAATCGAAAGAGGAAGATAAATAGAAATTTATTGCTTTTAACTATCTAGACATCGACGACATTTAACACGGAGTAAGAAACTTCATTGACATCGTGATAAAAACCACGATCCAAAGACATTATGATGCAAAACAAAGATGCGATTCCGGAACCGAAGGCCCGTTTGGCACTCATTCAATGGAACCGGACCCCGCCTTAACAGTGACAGCTTTCCCGACGCGCCCTCTCCAACCAATCGAGAGTATCCTCTTTCCTTTGTGAAGTGGCGCCAGCCGCCATCGACCAGAGATCCCTCCTGCAGCAGAGCAGCGCGAATGTCGGTCGCCGAGATATTTCCAGGAAGAATTGCGAACGCGGAGATTCCCACAATGCGGCGGGACGTCTTTGTTTGTTAACACTTTTGGTAAGCGGAGAAAGACGAAACTCTCCGGAAGACCCGGTTTACACGCTCGAACGATTTCGGAGTTCTAGCGAATGTGTGCATGTGCCGTGTTGCTTGTGGAACTCAGAAATGAAACTATGCATACGGTGTTCGCTGACATTCCAGAATCGTTCGTCGAAAGGAAACTTGTAAATCTGATTTCAGAGTTAAGAAAGGTTCTGATAATAAAAGCCCTAAACGACTAAACAGTAACTCTTTTCCTAAACGACGATAGAGGGAAAAAAATCTTTGAGATCTGTCATTGGCAACCTAACCCCTTCTATTGTAACTGTTAAGGACCGAATAAAATAATGTGGTTGGCAGTTGTGTGTTGGATGTAGAGGAAGACGATTTTTTTGGCGTTATATCTCGTTGCGATTTTGATACCACAAAACGATACGCGATCAACAACAAATCTAACAGCATGCACTCACAATTACCGCTCAAGAACTGTATTTTATTTTCATTAATCTCGCACTCGACACTTGTAAAGACCCTCATCTGAAACGCTTCCTTTGTTTTATAATTTGAAATGGCAACACTGTAGAAATGCCAAAGATGCTGTTTCACTGTTGTTTGGGATAAGACGCTGGAGTTTGCACGTGTCGAGGGACACAACCACCTAATTTAATTTGTACTGTAACACGGTTCTAATTATCAGAACATGAAGCAAAGACTAGAAGAAATTCTTATATTGTGGACGCATTTTTGGATGGTCCCTTTAGATGAGATACATCATCTGTCCCTGCCTAAATTCCGAGTTCATAAAACCATTTTGAACAAATCTGAGTAAAGATGATTTGGTGGGATATTATGGGCCATAAAACAAACGAGTTTTCATGGGAACCCATATTTAATGTATGGTTTTGTATTTAAATAAAGTAGAGTTTGTAAGTATACGTTTCTGAGGGTAAGGGATAGGACAAGGAGGAGGAAGGAAAGATCGCGCGCGGTCCTTGGCCCGTTTATGAGACAAGGGAGGGGTGAGTAATCTGACATTCTCCTGATACTTATAGGAGAAACCACTGACAACTAATGATCTGAATATCTGTAGACTACAGTTCCTATCCGGACAGCAGCTCAATTCAACCTAGTTATCTAGCTAGTGACGAAAATCCGTGGCTACCGTGTGAACTCAAACACTAGGGCCTCGCGGTAAGAGTATCGCAGAGTCAACGGCAGTGAGCTAAACTCAGCTAGTGGATGTTAAAAAATCATCGGCTTCGACAAATCGAAGCTCAATTTGCGTAAACATATCGACGTTAAGAAACCATCGACATCGTGGTCGCAACCCAACCTGATAGTAAGCGTAGTGGCATTGACCGCGTGGTCTATTTCGCGTGGCGGGCGGCCAGCAGGGGCGTAGGGAGCACAGGGTTGCGCTTGGCCCAGCGCCCATTGGGCCTCGACGTTAGGAGTTCCGGTTCCGGCAGGCATGTCACAACCAATGGTTTCAGGTCGAATTCTGTCGCTGTGTGGAGGAGAATTCCAGCGTTGATAATTAGCTTTCCGTGGTTTATCTGATAAAAAAGAGTCGAATGCCGGAGCAGTACCCTGACAAACGGGCCACGGAACGCGTGCGATCTTTCCTTCGCATTATTTGTCCAATTCCACCCTTTATTTACACACACATTTATATGCACCACACCGGAGATCGCTTGTCCCGGCTGAGGCGATGCCCATATAGTAGGAAGTACCTGGAACTATGAAATCTAGAACAGGAAGATGAAGAAGATAACAAAGAAATTGATAAAAATCGCCAATGGTTTATGTCACTACGAATTCAACATGTGACACGCAGAGATGAACTGCGCAAGTAATTTATAATTAATAGTGTCATTCATATTATTAACGGTAGTAGCTTAGCAGCAGTTCTCCCCGATTAACGTTCTCGACATGCGCAGTGCAGTAAGTTTGTGTGGGTCTATGCGTTCATACGTTTTGGAAATAATTGTTTGTGATCATATTTCAACATCGGTCTTTGAAGACAAGATAACATTGTAGAAAAAACCTCTTTGCTTAATATTGTAGTTGTAGGTTGATGCTGACTTAATTTAGACTTTTGCAATATTCGAAATTTTAGCGAAAATGAGATATCCCAATCTTTTTAGCGATCTTTTCGCTATCCGCGGGCAAAGTTTAATAAAATAATTGGAGCCGTTTTTGGGAGGTTTTTGTAAATGTTGTAGAGGCTTTATGTACAGTACTCCTCAAAATCAAAAAAATCATTTCAAACTTGCATGACCTCAGGTTCATTTAGATCGTTCGGTGAATATCAATTTTTGGAGTAAATCGTCGGAATGGTTTTGGTAGCTAGCAGTGACCACGGACGGACCGTCTGATCGATCGAAGAGCGACCGATCGTCAGTCATCAGACGGATCGACAGGCGGCCGGCCAGACAGACGTTTTGCCATCAAATGATTTTTCGGTGTCAAGCACCTACGAAACGTGGATTCTGACTACACTACGTGTTAAAAGAAGTAATTTACTACATTCAGTAACAAGTTTTATCCTCTTTTTTTTATTACCAGGACCTGACCACAAGAGTTTCTGCCAAAGAGTTTCGTAGTTTCCGATTTCCGCCGCCGGATTACAATGACTGTCTCTTTACTATGTACGTGGAACTGCGATAACGTGGAATTAATCACTGGCGCCTATCCAGCAGGGGGCTCTAAGCACGTGCTTAGTCTGCTTAAGCACTACGCCCCCTCTGGCAGCGGCGCCGCTTCCACTTCCATTCATTTGCGCGGTCGGCGGCGGCGTCGGCGCTGCGCAGCGCTGCTGTCGCTGCTGCGCGGTCCCCGCTGCGCGCGCGAGGGGCCTGCGAGGGGCGGGGTGGGGGGACTGCGCGACCTTGACCTGCGTACAGGCGACGGGTTCCCCGCCCGCCGCCCGCCTGCCTGCGCGCGGTCCCCGCTCTGCGCGGTGCAGCCGCGCAGCTCCCTCCGCGGCGACGCTGGCGCTCCCACGCACAGCGGCGAGGGAGACGCAGGACGGGACCGTAGGCTTCCGCGGGCGGCGTCAGTATTTACTAGGCTGTCCGGGTGACGCCGCGTCCATGGTCGCCATTCTGCGACCTTCCTCAGGGCGTAATGCTTCCTCAGGGCATTACGCCCTGAGAAAGGTCGCAGAATGGCGACCGAAACGTCGGCACCTTCGTCATGGACGCGGCGTCACCCGGACAGACTAGTAAATAAGACGCAGGACGTTCGAACCAAATAAACAGGGGCGTCTCTGGCACGTGAAAGATCAAGGTTTGATTGGTTGTTTTAATGATTCCGGTCACATCAACACCAGGGTCGTTAGTGCCGTAGGTGTAGTGCATGTGATTGCTCGAGAGGGGGCGGTGATCTTTCCATCGCTGTATGGCGAGATCCGGCGCTGACCTACCGTTGGCTAGCGGGGTTTTCTCAACCAAGTATCTCTCACCAGCGGGGCACCGCCCAAGCCGGGACAAGCTCAAAGTTCCCGACTGGTCTCTCGGCATGTGTGCTTGTGTTAGTGTAAGTGTTTGTGTAAGGAGAGAGGATAGGAGACGGAAGAGGTAGGAAGAACGCGCGCGGTCTGTATGGTAGGGTACTTTTCCGGCATTCGCCTGGTGGTGATCGAAATAACAGCGGAAAACTACCGACCAGAGCAACCGGCTGCTCTAATTCTCCTCCAGACAGCGACTGAGCAACTAGCTGACAAGCTAGTGAGGAGAGACTGTTTATTTATTTCGGAAGGGAATTTAAACTCCTAGCCCTCTGCTACGTGCGCGGAGACTGTTCAAGCCATTCAAAGTTGCGTCTCACTGCGTGAATTTCGGCTGGCTGGTTTTGGTATATAAATAGTAATTTACGTTACAGAAAATGTGAAAGTTTCCGTAGATGGGAGTCTCCAGATGAAGCCAATAAATCGAGTCTAGGAATCCCGTCGCAAAATGTCATGGAAAATGACTTTTCCCATGTGATGTAAAATATTTTATTTGCGACCTCAGTTTTATGACTATTTGTCCGTGTGATATATAAATTTTATTGACGACCATGAGAAAATACTTCGTATTTTTTCGTTAGACGTATTTTTTCGTTGACCTGTATTTGATTTTCTAATTTAACTTTTAGTACTAGTGCGGAAAGTACTTTCGATACGTTTCCCGGGTGGTGTTGAAAAAAATTGAACTTCCCTGTCCGAGTATTTTGTAGGTTTTCATTATTTTCTAGACTGCCTCGAAATTTGTGAACAATCTAAGCGTCAACATTCCTTTTGCTGCTAATACGAAAGATATTTCTTGGAAGTTAGTACATTTTTAAAAATTTTTGTCACATGATAAAACCTTGGATAACATAACGACGCACCTATCAGACTCAGCGTTTCCCTACTTTTACTGCCTTGAAACGTCCAAAAAACCTCCTTTTTTCAGTTCGTGCGCAGCTCTTGCCGGGGTAACACCTCAATGCGCTCTGCGCGATAAGCCGTCGCAGTTGGTGTTGTGACAGATAACGTGCAACAAGGCTACGTGGTTAATATTTGCAGCTTTTGCCGTTATTAACATTTGTCAGTGATTCAAATAAGCGGTAGCTTTTCTTCATTTTGCATACTTGATGTAAAATGAAGCTGATCAATCCACGGGGTTTGTAATTACGCAGGCCATATTAACACTACACAATGTAGACATCAATCGTTTCTCCAGCAGTGCAGTGCATCAAGTACAACAAGAGTTAATAACCAGTGTACCAATGGATACAAGTGGTCAGGCATCTCAGAACCCGCCCCCCACTGAAGGCAGCATGGATCTGGACTTCACGAGCAGTCATCATTATCATCATCATCATCGTCGTCATCAGAAAATCTTGCATGGAAAAGGTCAGACAGTGGTTTTATTGATCCTCACGAATATAAAAAGAAAAGACTTGAAAATATGTTTATGATAATCCATTAGATACTAGTTTATATAACTGCAAACTTTGACAACCGATTTGGTGTATTGAGTGATGCTGTACCTTAGTACAGATTTTGATAACTCAGAGATAATCTAAGTGAACAATCAGAGTTACCAGCTAAACTCCCTCAATTTTCGTTGCTAGTATCTCCAACCCCAACAATTTCATCAAGGAACTGATAAATTAAGTAACCAGTAACTTTGTAGCTGACTTCAAAAAAAATAAAACAAAAATCAGTGCCAACTCAATAAAAGCCTTCCGCATCATTAAATAACTCATAGCGACAAACAGAACGATTCTTTCAAGGACCCATCAAATAGACAATTTTCTGTTGTTTTTAAAAATATGTACCAATCCATAACAGAAAAAGAAATCTATACAGATCTCAAATTACGACACCCATCAATTATTAAAATCATCAGACTTCATAAACACAAATATCCCAATACCAGTAGTTGTGGCCGATTTTAGTGACAATGAACCCACCTAATTCTTACAATCACTCAAATTTGCAATCATCGTGTGGCTACTGAAAGACTTCGGAAACCAAAAGGTCCCATCAAATGCCAACTGTGCTTACACTACGGACACACGAAAAATAACTGCCTAAACACCCCATGTTCCAAACAAGAATAAAAAACATATATCGATACTACATATTCGTAAAAAAAAGTGCAGATTTAGATCCTGACTGAGAACCCCTTAACAGGACTACCCCGTGAGGTAGTATAAAAGTTTACATTTAAGTGTAGAAAGTCTTTTAATACAAATGTATAGTTATATTTACTGAGCTATGTACTTCGGCAAATATTTTAAAATATGTTTTTTACTTCTTCAGAATGTTCTATAAGCTAAAAGCAATGCCAATTCATTTAACTCGTTGAGAGGAATCAAATGTGTTATTGATCACCTCTTTAGGTCCACCTCTGTAGGTGTCACATCACCAACTTTTAGTTGCCTAAAAACACACATATTTGGAGAAATTTCGTAGAACAAGCTAGGTCGTTCGGATAAAAAGATCAGTTCTCGCAAGATCTATGCGTCGAATGCCACCTCATTTGTTATGATTGGTAAACCGCTATATTAACTATTGATAATTGCATTTTAATAGATCTCTATGCATTAAAGGTCATAAAACGAGCAATTTAATATTGGTTTTCCAATCATTGCTCAAAGAAAAGGAAAATATCTCTGTTCTTTAACGATATCTTGATCGTTTATTTAGCAGAACATTGTTCTACGTAATACGTAAAACGTTGCCCAGTATTAGCAAACTAGGCGGCCAGTTCATTCATTTCACTACCATGATAAATCATATATTCATTTTCTCTTTACAGTAATGTCAGATTGTGAGGATTCGACATAGCGAACCATTTTCAACACGCAACTCATTGACTGTAGCACATGATCCCGTACGCCGTCGAAACCAAGCTGCTGAACGAAACTGCACAACACGCGCCGATGCGCATGTTGTGCAGTTTCTCTGCATCAGATGCTTTCGCGAGAGAAATAACGAAGGGGAGATGAGTGTTCTTTCACCATGCGATCGATGTGCTTTCAGGCGAGGTAAATGGGTCACAAATAAAAATAACATAATACTAGAACGAATTTAACAGACATTTCTCTTTTACTGGCCAGATCAAGAAGGTAAATATGATGAGAATGAAAGTAAACAGACATGATTGATTGGTGATGACATGAGTGACAAACAGACATGAGTGATTTCGGGCGCGTCCACTGCTAAGGTTATTAGTTCTGCATGTGCAATGGTTATTTTTAGTTTCGGGAGGAGGCGGTGATATTCCTCCGCTGTATGGCGAGATCCGACGCTGACCTTCGTCGGCTTGCGGGGATTTTCCTCAACCAGGTATCTCCCACCTGCGTTGGCATCGCCCTTAGCCGGGAAAAGCTCAGGGTTCCAACTGGTCTCCCGACATGTGTGGTAGTGTAGTGATTGTGTGTGTGTGTGTGTGTGTGTGCAAGTAAGGGGTGATGGTAGGACAAGGAAAAGGACGGAAAGCTCACGCTTAGTTCGTGGCCCGTTTGTTAGAGCACTGCCCTCTCATTCTCCTGATGTTGATCTCCTGATGGAGAAACATCGGAAAACTACTGATAAGAGCAAACGGCCGCTAGAATTAACCTCTAGAGAGCAGCTGAATACGACCCACCTGGTAAATACATATAAACAAAGTATATTTACCCTTCTTTGCAGCTAAACGATATTCAAAATAAGTTCGAAAAGTTATCAGAAAATATATTGATGTGTGTCCCACCATATCCATTTATTCCCCATACATTGTTACCCCATAATGAAGGGAACGCACCAAAACATCCCCAGAGACATTGAGATATGTGATGTAAGGATAATGATGTTCAACATATGCGGATATTATAAATCGCTTTAAAGCAGTGGGCGAGGCCACATTCTGCCGGTATTTAAGTGTCGGAATCGGCTCCACCGGCGCGTGCTTGTCCTTGTGTGCCGGGGAGGCCGTCGCCGGCGTCGTTGGCGAGACGGCTCCCGTGAGAATCCGGAGGGGGCGTGGCTCGTGGCGGGAAGGCGTGTGAGGTGGCAACCGAGGGGGGGGGGATTCTTCTTCAGGCACTGGACCGTAGATCCGTTGCGCACTCATTGATCCTGCCATCGTGTTTCTTTCAGCCGATTTCCTTTAGTGGTATTGCGTGACCTCTTTTGCTGTTCGGGAATTATCCACTCTCTGTACGTGGTTTGGCCAGCCGTTCGTGTATTCTTTTATTTTCTCATGTAAGTTAAATATCCCTAACTCATTTCTTACTACAAGTATTTCTAGAGGCGAGGTGAGATAAGGCGTAAAATTAACCTTACTGAAGTTCTGTTAGAAGAATAAACCTCAACCTACATGTAAATTTTAAAGAGAAAATTTGTAAATAAGTCCCTCAATAAACTTAGTATTGTATATAACATCGTCATCATTCCCATTACCTTGTTCGACGCAATTACGCTCGGAGAATATATTCCGCAGTCGTAAAGTAATCCAAATTGTGACCATGTTACTGAGTAATAATGCATTTTAATAATGAAATTTGTCAAAGAATTGGTAACAATTTATATACATAAAATCGTCACTCGTAATTCAAATGGTAATCAATTACTTTTATTTTTTATTTAATTTTCATATATTTGTGTAGAATGCTATGTGGACACATGCTTGAGTGAATATTTATGCTAGTGGACAAAAGATAAAGTGGACACAGATCAAGTGGAAAAAAAGATAAAGAGGACGAATGGATGTGTGTCCGTAACTGTTGTGGACGAAAGAGGCACAGTTTGAAACATACTGAAGGATATGCCCTATAACGGAGGGGACTGTGGACGGGATAGTGCAAAGCAATACGGCCAGAGGCGAAGTGAGGCGAATGGTTTACGGCGTGTGGCGAGAGGGGCGGAGCGGGGCGGAGCGGGGCGGAGCGGGGCGGAGGGGCGGGCGGGGCGGAGCGGGGCGGAGCGGGGGGGGGGGCGAGGCGGGGCGACGGGCGGAGCGGGGCGGAGCGGGGGCGGAGCGAGGGTGAGCGGGGCGGAGCGGGCGGAGCGCGGGCGGCGGGAGCGGCGAGCGGGCGGAGGGCGGGCGGGCGGGGCGGAGCGGGGCGGAGCGGGCGGAGCGGGCGGAGCGGGCGAGGCGGGCGAGGCGGCGAGCGGGCGAGCGGGCGGAGCGGGGCGGAGCGTGGCGAGCGGGGCGGAGCGGGCGGAGCGGGCGGAGCGGGGCGGAGGCGGGGCGGAGCGGGGCGGGAGTGGCGGGAAGCGGGGCGGAGGGGGGCGGGGCGGAGCGGGCGGACGCGGGAGCGGAGACGGGGCCACGGAAGCCGGCGGAGGGCAGCGGGGATCGGGCGGGGGCGGAGCGGGGCGTGGAGGCGCGAGCGGCGAGCGGGGCGGAGCGGGCGGAGCGGGGCGAGCGGGGCGGAGCGGGCGGAGCGGGGCGGAGCGGGCGGAGCGGGGCGGAGGCGGTCGGCCGGGAGCGGGGGGATGCGGGCCGGACGGGCGGACGGGGCGGAGCGGGTCGCGGAGCGGGCGGAGCGGGCGGAGCCGGGGCGGAGCGGGCGGAGCGCGAGGGGTCGAGCAGGGGCGGAGGGGGCGGAGCGGGCGGGGTGGGGCGGGTGGGATGGCGCAGCGACGGCTGGCGAGGAGCGGGGTGGGGCGGGCCGAGCGTGGAGATTCCGGTGCCCTCTATTCAATTCGGGCCTCAGCGAGCGCGAAAGGCGTGGTTTCTGCACCGAGCCGAGAGTGGAAGGAGATGCAGCATGAGGCTGGGACTGCGAGGCCGCCTGGATTGGATGCGATGCGAGGGCAGTGGGGTTACTTGGGGCCGTAATTAAAAATCTATTGCAAATACGTTTTTTTCGGAAATTCATATTTTGCACTTTTTTTAAATAAATAAAAATCGCAAGTATGTGTGTATTTGGCATTTTATAGTCGGATTAATCGGACTTTTGCCAGCGATGTACCAGGCCTAGGTCCTGTTTTGTTTTCTTGTTTCTTTATTTTTTCATTTCAATTGCATTTTAAAGCACATATTGCTGCCTGTTTAGGTCACAAATGCATATTTTTAAAAGGATATTCGTAGATTTGTTAGAGCATAAAAATCCTCTCCCTACTGATTACGGATGGCTGCTGCCACTGCTGGACGAAATGGGCACAGGTGGCTGGTGCCACAGCGGGATCGCACGGAACGGATGTGGATGCGACGGCGTTTGCAGCGGTGGCGGCCGTCGGGAGATCTCGCGCCTTTCGCGTGAGTCAGTTAATGAACGGTGGCGGCGGCGGCGGCGCGGCGACTCTCGGGGCGTGGAAGAGGCGCCCGCGCCGCGCCGGGGAGCCGCCGCCGACACGCGCTCTCAGCGAAGCGCTCGCGTGCCCGCAATCCGCACACGGGAACCTCGCTTCGAGAGAATGCCCGACGCAACTTCTTCGCAAGAACTCGTGTACGAGGCAATAAATCATCCTGGGCCGCCTGGTTGAGGTGGCTCTGGGCGTCATTTGATGGCGCTGATGGCGCCTCAGATCGGGAGGTCCAAGAGTCCCACTCCCCGACGCAGGCAGGATTTTGATACTAGATACATAGCTAAGTCGATTTCAGTCACTGCGTGGAGGAGAATTCTGGAGACCGGCTGCTCTGGTCGGAAATTTCCGTGGTTTCTTCGATCAATACCAGGCGAATGTCGGAGCAATAAACTCCTTCCTCGCCCTTTACTTGCACACACTTACACTCACTATACTACCACACATGCCGCGAGACTGGTTGGAAGCTTAAAGCTAGTCTCATCTGAGGCGATGGGGCGAATTTGTAGAGCTAGTCGGGGCTTGCCACCGTCGGGCTTTGGACCCTAGGTTCTCTCAGTCATTGATACTGCAGAGGTAACAATGTAATCGCTGAGCCATTGAAGTTAAAAAAAAATCCGCTTGAGTTCTTTAATCCTCGTGCTCGTAGCCCATGGCCAAATGTCTTTGGCTAAATGACCGGGAAAATTAAGTCCCCTGATAATTGTCGACCTAATTTGATTCAATATTTCCTCAGCTATGGAACAAAAGAAGTCAAGGGTAAGAAAGACTGAGATGTTGCGTTGATGCGTATAATAGACTCTAAATCAGTAGGGTGTGTTGGAAGCTGATGTTATGCTAACCGAGAAATATTTTCTAATAATTCACCTCAAGACGGGCATGGAATAGCAGTGTAGAAAGAGTCGGGGTATTATCGATAAACATAAAAAATAAACCGTATCATCAATGATAACGTATTGCAAAATCATAAAAAATGAGTTGTTCATATCGTTGCTATCGATACAGCTGTCAGTTCCGTGCTTCTATGTGAAAAAAATCTTTATCCATTACTCCAGGACTGCTTGTTTTGTTTATGTGTTAAAATATCCCTACAAATTTTAACAACGGTTTGGTTGCCCACGTAAAACCCCAGTTTTTTGTGTTTGTGATTGTTCTTTCATGCTACTAGATTTTTATAGCACATGAACTTTGTACCTTTGTACACAGTGAAAGATTGAGAACGAAAGAATGGGAGTCAATTGTATTTGTTATTACTGCCAACATGTAAACTTGAATAATATTATCCATAACAGTTTATTAAATGAGGTATGAAAAGAGGCTGTGAGTTTCAATAAATAAACAATTGACAGAATAGATATGTTTTGTTTCGCTCTGATAACTTGTAATGTTTCCAAGTATGTCCGATGTTCATTTTGTGTAAGTGTGCTTGCGAATATGGATTTCATCTTTTATGTGCTAGTAACTACAAAAAGAAATTTCGGTGAGAGGAAATTTGTCTTGTGAAAATCATAAGACGACATTGCTGATTTTCCCGAATCAATAACTACACACATTTAAAAGTTACATTATTCACTTTTATTACAGAATAAAAGAACTACAGAATAATTATGGAATAACATTTTAAACTTATCTATTCAGTGGTGCATGTATCAGTATAAACATTAGTGAGCCACTTAACATGTATGATAATTTATCTCTGGCGATTTGCATTCTCTAGAGAAAGGCGTTCTTTAACAAGAGGTCGATTTCCTCCTGAACGTCGAAATGTGGGCCATAAACGAAAGGAACTTTCTTCTATGAATATATGCCCAGAGTATACCGACCGTAATAAATAAAAAATGGCTTGGTTTCTCTGGTTATCAATCTGAAGGTTGTTTCAGATGGTTGATTCGCGGCGCCACGTCATCGCCTCGAAGGCCGGTCATTGACTCGGCACTGGATAATGGCTCGCCCCTACGCTACGTTGAAGAGAACATGAGGCTCCGCGTAGTTTCTCTGGCCTGTCTGCGGTCCGACGAACTTCCCACCGGCAAAGAATACCCAGTTGCAGCACTCCTAAAGCTTCTCCGTAACATTTTATGTTTCACTACAAATGCCCACTGTACAAACATGAATAATACAGTACATATCGCTTTTTCAAAAGTAAAGCACACGCGATCTGATTACAGAATATGGAATAAAATTTTCTCCTGTTTTGGTCCAAGAGCAAGCAATATATGAGTTGAGAAGTATTTAATATTAAGACACATTGCTTTAAATTGTGAATGATTACATTTGGGATAGCGCTACGAAATAATATGAATGATTATAAATATATGATTATTCCTTTGATCAGATCGCCTTGAATATTTTAAAAAAGATTTTCTTTGAGAAAATACTATTTCATGTGAATATGAAATAAAAATATGGGAAATATTTATAAATCTTCATTGAATCTTTTAATATATCTTTTTAATGATTTTGCAATATGTCGCAATTTGCAGAGTGGATAATCCTTTGGTTGAATAGAACTTTGAACTCTTCACTGAACCAGGAAATTATGTAAGCATTTAATTTGGATCTTGTTTTTCAAGTTTCGGTTTTGAAGAGAAAGCTGACATCGAAACTTTGAAGACTTCGCATTTCTTAAAACGTTTTATGACGCTATAACAAAATGTCACGAATAAATTACATTCATGACAATTGGTTATGTTTTCTTAAAAAATAGTATTGAAGAATATGAATTTTAAACAGCTCTTAAAAAAAATTCGAGGTAATATACCAATAAGACAAACAAGAAACAATCCTAAATGTTTGTGGAAACCAAAACACGATTTGAGGACTGCAGCTGGAAATCTGTCATAAGAAGTCATAAGAAGATGAACTGCAAAGGAACAAAGATCCTTTGAATTTAAAAATGATTAAATATTGTAACAGTACAAACTTAAAGTAGTTACTTAGTTATTAATTAAACATCAATTAATACAAAATTAATAAATTATAATTTATTAATTATACATTATAATTTATTAATAGGAAACATCAGCATGAAACTCCAAATGATGTTTTCTGTTATTTAAAAGAGTTCAAAATTCCAAAATATTTTTATTGATTGATTCATGTCTGGTTGATCAGTGTTTCTGGGCGCGTCAACTCCTAAGTCCATTAGTACCGTAACTGTAGTGTATGTTTCACCTCGGGAGGTAGCGGTAATGAGCGCCAGCTGGATGGTGAGATCCGGCGCCGACCTACCAGTCAGCAAGCTCTGAGCTCCCGACCGGTCTCCCGGCTTATGTGGTAGTGTTGAGCATGTGCTTATGTAAGAAAGGGGTGAAGGTAGAACAAGGAAGATGAAGGAAATATCACGTGCAGTTCGTGGCCCGTTTGTTACAGTACTGCTCCGCCATTCGCCTGGTGTTGATCGGAGAATCCACGAAAAACTACCGATCAGAGCAGCTGGCCGCTAGAAATCTCCTTCAGACAGCGGGCAAATTCGACCAAGTACGTAGCTATTGTCGAAAATCCTGCCACGGTCGGGACTCGAACCTAGGGCTTCCTGGTATGATGCACAGCAATAAAATCAGTTGATGCCTTCAGTCACCTGTCCCGGTCAAAAAGTTTGCATAACCACAGAGGAACAATATAGAATTTATCTACGGTAGAACGTTACATAAACATGCGAGCCACCAAAACACTAGAAGACACACGGGGCGTGTAAACAGCCCGTTGCAGTCCTCACTCTCGCGTGTTGTCGTTTAGTGGCAATTTGCGCCCTCTGCTGGCTCGTGAGGTGTGAGAGTGGCAGGCTGACGAAGGACGCAACGGGGCTGTCCTGTCGGCGGCCGAGGCCGCGAACCGGTCCCCTTTGCTCTGGATGGATCCGCGATGGAAAACGATGGAAGACCCGTCGAGCAGGCCATTGCCAGCCGGGCTGCAGCGCGGGTCCGAACGCAACCTCGATCCCTTCCGAAAGGCTGACTTACCGGTCGGTTCGCGCGTACCGACGTGTGTGGGAGGATGGTGAAATCTGAAGTACCGCGTCGGAGATGAGTTACCGGCTATTCGGGTGGGTGATGAGATACCGTAAAGGGGAAAACATTCGGGAATGGGAGCAAGGAAGTGCTTTCTCTCGCGATGCGTTACATTTAAGGCGAGATATTTGAATGAAACTGTGTTGTGGTGCAGATATGCATGCTTTCACTGAACCGGCTTCTCTAGATGGATTTTTCTGTCTATATCAGATGCATTGTCTCGTATTACGCCTTCATGAACGGCTTGAGTTGAAAACTTTTAATGACAGCGTGACAATCTCATTACTTGACATGTACTACAATTATTTCAATTTCATATCAAGTGTAAAGTTGCATCTTGCCAAGATAGCAAAGAATGATTCACATTCAATGTGTTTCATTAGGAGGGAGTCATAGGTTTCACTGAAGATTAGGCGAGAAGTCAAGTAGGTACTTCAATAAAAGTTCAGAAAGCCCTGCTGTAAATCAAAGAATCGGTTTGATCTCTTCGATCAATTGATTGCTTGTTTATTGGTTCCGGGCGCAGCAATTGGTAAGGTCACTTGTCCACCAAGTCCGCCACATGTTTTCGTTGTGGGAATTGGCGGTGATCTTTCCAAGCTGACTAACGGGATCCAGTGACGACCTGTGGGTTTGCCCCCACCAGGTATCTCCCACCAGCGGGGCACCTATCTTTAAGCTCCCGACTGGTCTCGCACCAAGTACAGTAATTGTAGTGCATGTCAGTATACGTGTAAGTAAGGGGTGAGAATAGCACAAGGAAGAGAAGGAACTTCTATGGGGAAGCTCCGCGAACCGCTAAAATGATCCTCCAGAAAGCAGCTGAATTCGACCTATATGTCTAGCTAATGGTCTCTTCGAGCTTGACTTTTAGATGCTTCATTAATAGAACCCAATATTTTATATTAAAATATTTCAGAAATTTAATTCCAAAATTATTGTAAATAAACATTCTGAAAGTAAGCAAAACATATTGTAGGTTGAAAATAGTACTTCATTCGATTTAACAATATGCTTTTCTAGAAGCTCGGGTGTGTTCCTTTAAACCCCGGGTTCGCGCCGGAAGTGGTTCTGCAGAGTGAGCGACCGTTTCCTCTGCGAGATCCGCCTCGCGCTCGCACGATCCTTCGCGGCACAGGAACTGCGCCATTAGCGTCACAGTAATTGCTATGCAGTTCTAGTACTGCTCCGGGTTTCCAAGAATCTGATTCTTAATTTATCACACTACAAACGAAGATTGATACATATCTTACTACGCTCTCCCTTTGTGAACTCCAGAAATTTGAAAGAAAATTCGAGTAAGTGTCTCGCACAATGAAGTAAACATCAACTAATTTCACGAAAAGAGTTCCATGTGCCAAGATAAGTAAAATAATCTCTATTTTTAGATTCTACAATCGGCCATTTCGCTCTAAAATTATTTAGTTAGAACTGTTTTAAAAAATCTGAAGTTTCTATGACATTTTTATCATTAATTATGTACGAGAGAGAAAGCAGACTCAAAATTGAGCTGTCAAATGCAGTATAAGAATTTAGAGATGTGAATCATGTTGCAGTGGGGTTGTGTGAGGAACGTTTGTTAATACTAAGGATGCAACTTCGATGATGATATTTCCAAAGCATCAATAAATTTAACATTGATTTTTTTGTTGTGTGTTTGATATTTTTTAACATAGATGTTTTTACGTGGTTGATATTTTATTTTTGCATGAAAATAGTATCCATCACAATCAAAACCTGCAATAATTTTCAGGTATCCATTAATTGAATATTCTTCAAACCTACGGGTGAAGGATGAAAAATAATGAAAATCGATATTTCATCGAGAAATAAAGTTCAAATAATTTTTTTATAATAAGATACGAGTAATTAATTTTTGTCAAATATGATCATGATCATTTTGTGATCCTGATCATTTTGTGATTGTGTTTTGTGAGTTAAATCTCAATAAACGCAACTTCTATTAATTAAATCCTCGTGCGTGAACATTAATTGTCTTTAATGCAGTTTTAAAAATCATCCGTGGTTTTCGGGCGATTTTTTAATTTTGAACATTGATGTTTATAAACATCGATGTTGTGTGAGCGGTGTCGGATCCCTAGCCAGGCTGACGATAGGTTCGTCGCGTAATAACGCATCGACATCTCTTGCTTTTACGCGATATCTGTTAACTTGCTTGAAGTAGCTGTTAAGTAATTATTACTTCAATTTCAATTCATTCTCTTCTTGCTTCTTAAATATTTTTTAATTCAAAAATTGCCGGAACTCTGGGTTTGAATAAAAAAATACTTTATATTCTTCTTAGTAATGTCAAGGCATTATTGTTCATTTTAAGAATGTTATATACATTTGTGTAGTAATGTTCAGAATATGAATTACAAATTATCGTATTTCGAGAATCATCTCAGACAAAACTGTGAAATATAATATTATGCATTTAGAATTAGTGTTATAGAAGCTAAGAAGTACTGGAAACTAAATAAATGAGTTACTGTCAAATGAAACATCCGTTCCTAGTTCCGATAATGAGAATTAATGTAAAAACAATGTTGCCCAAAGCCATTTTATAGCTTTCGAATTCGGCAGCCAAGCCTTTTCAGTACATTTCAATGACACCCGAAGCATTAACATCGTTTTTTCCCCTCTCGCAATACTTGCTTCCTATCTCCATTTCTTCCACTTCACAGCTTATTATTCGTCTGACCACATTCGTACACTTTCGCCCACCCGGCCTCCTACGTGGCGGCGCGGCGTGGCGGTCTTCGCCGTGTTCTCTGTCGCCCGCCCGCCCAGCCGCCGGATCGCCCACCGTCGAATCCCCTCGCCCGCCCGCTCGCCCACCCACCTCCGCGACGCCCTGTGGCGGGCGGCTGGCCTTCGCGCGCGCCGCTCATCCCGGCCACTCGCGCCCGCCTTCGCCCTCACTCGCGCTGCGGTCTTCACCCCCGCGCTGACTCGCGACCTTACTCGCGCTCAAGCCCTACTCGACCTTGCTCACGCGCCTCGCCCTGGCCCTCGCCCTGACCCTCGCCCTGACCCGCTCTGCCTACACTGCCCTCGCCCTGACCTCGCCCTGGTCCTGCCCGTGGCCCTCACCCTGGGCCTGCGCCTCTGGCCTACGCCCTGGCCCCTGCACTGCCTCGCCTGGCCTCGCCCTGGCCCTGGCCTCGCCCTGCCTGCCCGGCCTGCCCTGGCCCTCGACGCCCTGGCCCTCCGGCCGCCTCGCCTCGCCCGGCCTGCCGGCCCTAGTGGCCCTCGCCCTGGCCGCTCGCCCTGGCCCTCGCCCGGGCCCTCGCCCTGGCCCTCCCCCTGCGCCTCGCCCTGGCCCTCGCCCTGGCCCTCGCCCTGGCCCTCGCCCTGGCCCTCGCCCTGGCCCTCGCCTTCGCCCTTTCCCGCCCACGCGTGCGCGCCTACGCAGGCTTACGCTCCCAGCTCGTCGCGATCCCACCCTTCCCCACGCTCTCCTTCTCGCTCTATCAGTCGCACATCAATGAGGGGTCAGTGACAGACCACAGAGTCAATTTTTTCCATTTTTTTGTTAGGTTCTTACTGGTTCATCTTTGTAAGTCTTTTAGAACCTTTCTAGCCCCTTGTTCGAAAAAGTACCAAACTGTCGCTATGTGTAATGTAGAAATTCCGGTGTTCTCTTACAAACAGATCTGCCCATAATCACATGAAAATTTTATTTATGGTAGTAGACGGAGCAATTAGGGGAATACTGAACTAGTCCTTTAAAAAGAATCTTCACCATCAGTGTCCCCGTGAGAAGGGCAGCGCGTACAGGAAATGTTCAAAATATATTTCCTCATCGCACTTCAAAAAATGAAAATGTTTCAAACAAACATTACAGGCAGAAGAAGGTATATTTTCCGGTCCAGTTGGCATTGTTGGGCCACGGCCTACCAGCCCGAAAAATATACCTTCTACTGACTCCGGCCGTGAAAGCCTACGATACTATATTACAGACAGATACTACATAATTTGTTTAGTATATTGAGAAATACACGTATTATTATTTCTTAAGTATTAAAAAAAATCCATCAGACTTATTTCAATTTCTTCTGGGTTAAAGAGTATTGCCTCCTCCACCACCAGCACCACCACCATTGGTGGCACCGGAACGGCATTGGTATGCGACTGTTAACCTCACTGTAACCCTCACTCGTGTCCTCACTCTAACACTCACATTTATAATATGGTTATTCATTACTTTCTACTCCATATATCAGGAGTTTTACATTTCTATTCATACAATACATATTGTATTACATTCTCTATCAGAGCACACCAAATATTTCATGAATTTTTTCGATTTAGAACAATTTTTTTAAACTTTTTATTGCAGCCCATCTTAAAATTTAAATATTCTTCCACAAATATTCCATCTTAGGAGGTGTCCTTCTTATAAATTATCTTCATAAATCATTATTTACATTATTAAACGCGAAGGAAATTTTAGAAAGGATGAAAGGATTGGAGATTCAAGGAATTGCAGAGCTTTTGATCGAATTTAGTTTTAGTTTTACCACTAGTTTTATTATGGTCTCGTCGAGTAAGGTTGCTCGCCACCCATCTTTCAGTTGTATCACAGCCTCATGGCCTCGCCCACTGCCTATCCGCCCAGTCGTCGAGAGACCCACCAGATCGCCCACCCGTTAATTCGTCTATACCTCCCAGTCCGCCCACCCGCCCCTTCGCCCGTCGGCTCGCCCACCCTGCCGTCCTCTCGCCCCTTCGCCCACTCGCATTCTCTCCGCCCGCCCACAGGCTCGCGTGCCGCTCCCCGCCTCCCTCTTTCCGTCCCCTCGCTTCCCGCACAGCGTATGGCTCTCTCTCCCCTCACTAGCGACGGCTCTCGGGTGCCACGCGTCATCTCGGATTCCTCCAAAGAGCTAGAATATACTACACAGAGTGATTGAAGCGCCACCATCTTTGAAGCAAATTGAAGCCATGTTTTTTTTCAGTCAAAGCAGCGTTCTCTAGAAAGCAACGTACTCTAGCATTACGTTTAGCAATGGTTACAGACGGTTAAACTAACCTTACACCACCTCTCGCATTGTTTTTCAAAGAACACGGCGGCCACTAGTTTGGCGAGCCTGTACCAAGAGCGCCGAAACTTTTGGGACAGCCACTCTATGTAGTATATTCTAGCTCGTTGGATTCCTCCTAGCGAGATAGGTAGAGTTCAGACGCTGTGTGAAGAAGTGTAGCGGTCGGCTGTTCTGAGCTGTAGTTTTGCGAGGGTTCCCGGATCAATACTTGGCGAATGCCGGAGCAGTACCCTAACAAATGGGCTGGGGCCGCGCGATATCTTTCGCTCGTCTTTGTTCTCCCCTTATTCACACAAACTTACACACACCACGCTATCACATATGTTGATGGCCCAGACGGGAGCTTAGTTTGTCCAGGCTAGTGTGGTGGCTCTCTGGGGGAAATACCTGGAGGCGGAAAAATTGGGGTGGCGCTGGGAGGGCCACTAGAGCGTGCGGGGTAGTATATAATTGCTGAGGCAACGCCTAGAAGTCGGCTAGTAACTATAAATACTTAATGTTTGTACTAATAGTCTTCTAAACAAATGGTACATTTCGTACCTACTGCGCTAAACAGGTGATTCGCGCACCAATCCAGTTTGTTCGACCATATGCAAGGGCCGAAACACGTACACGAGAAACTTCGGTTCGCACCCAGCGTGCATTTTTTTAAAGAGCTTTTCGATCTATCAAAAACCCCTCGACGCTCTTGCTTCGTCCAAGAAGACGCACGTTAATCCAAACTCTTCCTATCTGACGGAGCGAAGCAGCCACACGCAGAACTTTGTTTCTCTGTCAACGTGTTCCTTTTTAAATTTTTAAATTTATTTTCTAAGCTCTTCGAGCGATCAGAAACCTCTCGGCAGTTGCCTCGTCCATCGAGGACGCACGGCGGCGCGGACTCTTCCTGTCCGACGAAGTCACGCAGCCCACACGCGTACGCGCGTGGACGCGTGCGTGAGCGGTGCGCGTATGGGTCGCGCGCCGTGCCAGCGTTTCCAGGGCGCCCGCCCGCCCGCGAGCGCGAGCGCGAGCGCGGCGAACTGGACCGCGAGAAGTGGGCGCTCGGGCGCTAACCGGGACGCGCGCGCACACAATGGAGGAGCGCCAGCGAAGACGCTGCCCCCGCCCCCTCGTTCCGCCTCCCTCGCACACAGGGCGCGCGGCGCTACTCGCCGATGAACAGTCAGCTGTCAAGGCCATTGCGTTGCCGCGATAACGCCGGTTGCGGCGCCAACGGTGGACCCCACGGTCAATTTCACCTTTTATGGCATCTTCGTTTGCACTACAACGCGCAAACTACATTTTTATTCAGTTACCAATTTTAATCAGCAGCCATTAATCCTATTTTCAAGTACCAATATTTTCACATTTGTAAACTGTTTGAAATTATTAATCAAATTCTTTGAACGTACGTATGCCAAATAAACTTCATCTTTGTCGCTTTATTTATAATACAACACAAAATGCCCTTGTTTTCGAATGTATTACTATGTGTATTATCAGGTGTGTTTCCAGGAGAATTCACTCAGAAAAATGGCTTCAATAATATAATTATTTCCTGTTATATTTTTGTATCGACCGTAGTATTTATTGTATTTTAATACACGAACTACATTAAAAACACTGGCCTTAGTTAAAAAGCAAGTTAGAAACAGCGAAGTTTTTATAACTGTCAATAGGATGTGAATATCTCTATATTTTTTTTCATGATTGGTAAACATCTGCAAATATTTTCCACAATCTCCGAAAGGAACTAAAGAGGCATTTGTCTTAAAATTTGAGGTCTAGTTATTCTTGACCTTTGACCTTTTCCGTACCTATGTTTTTGGAAAATCCAGTGCAGATCAACTGTATCAACTTGCACCCTCCGGCTTCCTTGCGGAGCAAGTGTTGTTACTTACACATTACCAAGTAGATTTCACGTTTGTTCGAGCGTAGTTATTGATTGCTTACTAGGGTATGTTATGACAAAATAGAAGTATCGGTGATATATCCACTATATTATTAATTTCCAAATCGCGCAGATATTGAAAGAAAACATTCCAGCCTCTGGCTTTTTGAGAAGTGTTTGGTTTGTTAGTTGTTCAGAAACTCGGGAAAATTCCATAATCAATGAAACAACTTCGATTATGACTGAAAAATGAACGCACAGTGCGTCACTGCTTACAATACAGCTGGTGCCATGCAACAGTAAGGCTCCAAGGAAGAGACTTCCCACTATTAAATATTTAGCTAATCACATGTTGTGTAACTGAACCATAACTTTTTAAAATTCTTATTATGTAAAGAACTGTTGAACTGGGTATAGATTATACTATGTTATTGCAGCTTATTCCTGATGACTGTTTTTGTTGAAATATTTAATTTACTGCAGTCGTTATACAAGAGTATTGTTTATTTGTGTTCTTATTGGATCTATGCGGACAACATTTTGGGAAAATTTATTTTGTGTTGGTTTGTTCAACACCATTTTTGCTGCTGCAGGCTAGACAAGTTTCGGTCCGTGCGGGCAACGCGCTCATCAAGCATTGCCACGTTGGTCTAATGGGTAGCAAGGTGTAAAAGCACCTCAATCGTCACAGAATCACAGGTACATCATCGACTTCTTGTCGCCCGCACCTTCTTAAGAGAAATGAGAGTCTTTTTTAACAACAAAAATAACAATTTAATAACAAGACTTTCGCCTTACAGATTCACAAGTCCTATCAACTTCTCCAAACACTAAGAAGATATCACTACCAATGTCTTAAGCAAATCGTGTATATATACCACATTTCGTAGAACCAAGAAGCCCTCGATATAGTTTTCACAACCATACGAATCGTTCTGCTTGTTATCCAGAGTCTTTTTACATGATACTCCGTTGCTAGGTAAAGACAAATGACAACGATAATCCGCTACGTTACAATCGCAAAATGTGGCGGGGAGCTGACCGGCTGCTAAGGGCTGGGGGTAACTCTTCCCTCCCAAGAGAAAAAAACGCGTCTTTTGAGTCAGCGGCATAATCAAAAGCTGGCTTCTCTATTGTAAAGAAAATGAATATTGATATAATCAAGAAAGTTAACGTTCACTTATGTAGCTACGCTTTCAAACTTCGTCAGGCATTACATTCTCATATTTCGATGCAGATCTTCGATCACAAAGATTCAGTCGTGAAACTTGACCCAGTTCTTCAATCATGAAGTAAACTAGGTTTTGTTTGGTGATAAACAGATACGTGAAGATAATAAAAAAGTCATCTCTCTTATTCTTATTGAAGGAGCAACACCTACATTTATAAGCGAACTTAAATTACTTAGGTATTCAGTTACCCTTTCTACACCCTACTGCATGGCATCCAACGAATATATTTAAACTTCTGATAATGTATTGAATTAACATAAAAATTTAAATATCGAAAGTATAACAATAGAGGGCTTTCCAGCCATTAATTATTTATTAATTTATTGTTGCTTCCAAGCACGTTAATACTACTCAGTCATTAAGCTCGATGAAAAGATTCGACGCTGACCTACACGTAGCTTGTAGGGGATTCCCCCTCAGCAAGACACCGCCTCAGCCGAGGCAAGCTTTAAGCTCTCAACAGGTCTCCTGTGACATGTGTCGTAGAGTGGTACATGCATGTGATGAAGGGAAGATGATCGGATAAGGAAGAAGAAGGAAAGATCGCGCGCGGTCCACGGCCCCTTTGTTAGGGTACTGCTCCGGCATTCGCCTGGTGTTGGTCGAAAAAATCACGGAAAACTGCTGATCAGAGCCGTCGTCCGCTAGAATTCTCCTGATGACAGCCGCTAAATTCGATCGAGTTTTCTCTTTCTTATGCAAACCATAAAACTTCGCCATTAAACTGTTTCATTAATGAATCCTGATTTTTAACAAGCCATTTAAGTCAGGTGGCTTATCACGTCACTGGTTTAGGCGAACGTTCGCTCACTGCATTCTAGCACCAGATCAACCTGCAGATTCTGTTGCTCTGAAGGTACAGGTCTCAGAGAATCAAGAGAATTTCAGAGATCGTTCCAATGTGCAAACTCGAATTTAACATTCTCAATATGTCATGCTACTCTTGTGGAATGTAAAGAATATTGTCATAAATGCCTGGTGTAATGTTGTGGTATCAGAATATGTTATCTCCAAAATCACATTCAGATGTAAATCTGGTTATTCTATACCATTACATTTTTAAACGGATTGAAAACTAATTTGGTAACGTTCAAATAAGTACTTCAAGGAAACAGAATTCGAATATAAGCACTGAAAAAATTTAAAATAAATATCACAACGAGTTTGTACTACTGGAAATTCGTAGAAGCAATAGCGTATGCTAAAGGACTGACTAAACTAAGTTGATGTATACCCTGAAGACAAACTTTTTGTGATGAATGAAAGTATTGATGTAATTTGAAATTAAAACACTTAATTAAAAATGCCTACTGAGTTGTGCTCAGAACCATCATTGTCACTGTGTATGCAGTGACTTTGACTGAGATGTCCATGGTTTCGAGACCCGAAAAGGCGGATTTTCAACACAAGCTAAGTAGCAGCTGACTGGAGGAAAATTCTAGCAGTCAGTTGTTCTGACTATTAGAGTTCAGTGGTTTCTCCGATCAAAATCAAGCGAATGCTACAGCAGTATTAAAATAAATCGACCACGGACCGCACACAATCTATGCTCCCTTTTCCTTGTTCTCTCCTCTCCTCTTACTTACACACACTAAAACTTTCATGAACTACTGTACCTATCACACATGACAGGAGATCAGCTTTAAGCTCAGACCTTGTCCCGCCTGGGGTGGAGCCTCGCTGGTGGGAGATTCCTTGTTGGGGAAAACCCGAAAGCCAACGTGTAGGACGGAGCCAGATCTCAACATTCAGTGGGGAGATTCACAGCCATCTCCCGCGGTAAAACATTCGCTGCACTAACGGGAATAATGAAAAATCCAGTTCGCGTGCCCGGAAACACCAATCAAATAATTAAAGAGGAGAGAAAAGAGAAAGAATTGCTGATAATATTTTATGTGAAATTTATCAAACGGAAATAAGCATTGCTTTATTATGAACTGAACATTTCCTTTCTTCTTGGTGAAAAGTTGGCGATAGGAGTCTGCTAGACGACGTATGTTTGTCACATTAGAAAATTGATTGATTAGTTATTACGGCGCGTCAACTGCTGTCATTAGTCCCGCAAGTGTTGTGCATGTTTTATTGCGGGAGGTTTTGGCGATCTTCCCCCTTGGATGGCGAGATCCGAAGCCGACCTACCCGTCGGCTTGAGGGATTTCTCCCCAACCAGGTATCTCCCACCAACAAGGCACCGCTCGAGTCGGAACAACTTCTTAAATTTCGACTGGTCTCCAGGCATGTGCGGTAGAGTAGTGCATATACGTGTGTGTGACTAAGGGGCGAGGATAGGACAAGGAAGGCAAAGGAAAGATTTCGCCCGGTCCGTGAGCCGTTTTTTTGGATATTCTTCCGGAATTCGCCTGGTGTTGATCGGAGAAACTACTGAAAACTACCGATCAGAGCAGACAGACACTAGAATTCTTCTTTAGCTGAAAAATTCGACCTAGCTAAGTAGCTAGTGCTGCCATCGTCGGAACCCGAACCCTAGGACAGGTCAGAGGCCCTGCAGTGACATCCAAACCTTAGGGACGTCTAAGGCATCTTAGGCTTACTTTACCGAACTGATTGTGTTTATTACAATTGCTGGTTTCTTTGTGTTATGCGTGCGCCGCCCGCGCGGTCGCATCGCCCATCGCCCATCGCCCATCGCCCATTAGGGCGCGCGGCGGCGCGAGGCCGCAACCGGAAGTGGCTGCGGCGGCGGCGGCGGCGGCGTTCCGCCGCGGGAGAACGGGAGCAGCGATTCAGCACGCGTACCGGAACAACTGGGCCTCTCGCTTCCAGCCGCGCCTCGTTATTGGCAGCCGGGTGGCTCTTGCAAGCCCAATTTTCCTCTGCCGGTTTCCAGCCACGGTCGTTTTGATGATCGCCCGCACGTGACGTCGCCCAAGTACTTGTAGAATATGTAGTACGAAGGCCAACTTACTTCCTTATGCTCTTTCTCACTAACATCTCCACCGGCTTAGGTGGCTCAGGCCATCAATTGATGACGCTGTGGAGCCTCTGACAGGGAGGTCCTAGGGTTCTAGTTCAGTGGTTGCAGGATTTTCGAAATTTGCTAGATAGCTGAGTTGAATTTACCCCCCTCCCCGCCCCAAGAGGATAATTCTAGCGGCCAGCTGCGCTCATCGGTAGTTTTTCGAAGTTTCTCCGACTAACAACAGACGAATGCTGGAGCAGTGCCCTAACAAACGGGCCTTGGACTACGCGTGATCTTTCCTTCTTCCTCGTTCTGTTCTCGTTATTACATACAATTATGTACTAAACTGTCACATGTCGGGAGACCGATCGGGCGTTTAGAGCTGGTCTCGGTTGGGGTGGTGCTGGGCGATATCTCGTTGGGGAAAACTTCTACCTCCCACTATAAAACACGCGCAACACTTACGGAATTAATGATCTTTGAAGTTTACACATCCGGAAATGCTAATCATCAATCACTGATATTTCCTTTGTTTTCTTATTTACTTCAATGAGGGATTTTTCTGACTTTTCTTCTTCTTCTTCTTCTTCTTCTTATTATTATTATTATTATTATTATTATTATTATTATTTTTACTCTCTATACTTATGTATCTAGCTTGTTTACTTTACTCATCTATAATTATGTATCTAGCATGTTTTCCGCCTTAAGCCACGTCTTTGAAGTTTGGTTTCTGATTTCATCTTTATTGAGCGGTTTGTCTAAATTTATTCATCCACTTCAGGCCCATACCGGCATGGTCAATTTTTTTTCACAAACGTAAATGTAAGTTATACCCCCTCTTTTGTGAATGTTGTTGAGGAATTACGGAAACAAATTGAAAGCATTGAAATTTTGGGGAAAACAAGATTATTTGCTTTAAGACTGATAAATAGGAATCGTCGCTATATTACAAGAAGTTTCAGGAAAAGAAAACCACTGACAATAACATTCTCTCGTTATTTACGGAATGTGCATTTTCATTCATGTAGATAGGGGTATTCACACAGCATTTTCTTGTGAAACATGAAATAGCAATTACTATGATTTGCACCCCTACACCTCAATCGTAATTATGGAAGTGTGAATTAATTTAAATGATTAGGAAGAAGAGTAATATTTACGTTTTTAGCCTTATCTTAAATAAAACATATTCTTATAATATTATTTTTAAGTCACTCAAAATTAAAATTTGATTCTAAAAAGAGAACGCATTTTAGTGGTTCTGAATGTTTTCCTATAATTTCAGCAAAAGCGGCATAAGCTGCAAGTCAACCTAAATATTAATATCACGTTCCGGGTTTCGGAAAAGGTTAGTTGCAGTTATGATTGATGTTCAAGGTTTGACACACGTTTTCTGTCAGTCTGGAGAAACCGAGAACTAAACAGACAGAAAATCAGATTATTTTTAGATTTTTAAAAAAATCACATCAGTGGATTTGCAACACCAATTGCCAAGGTCAATTAGTATTTGTAATGCAGTGTAAAATAGTTGTGGGCACTGACATGCGTTGGTGCGTCGACCAAATTTGCCCTCGACTGGTATGTAAATCATATGTAAAGATATATTTCAGTGATTGTGTTTGTGTTTTCGTGTGAGGCCATTTGAAAGTATTGTATTTTCCCAACATAGCAAATACCTTATTATCACGTTTTAGTAAACTAATTTATGATTTTATGTGACAACACAGTCTCTAAAGATGTTTTATCTAAATATTCATTCTTGTTCTTTTTTTTTTCAAAAATTTTCCTATCTGAAATACGAACTTTTGGACGCAGAGCTGTGAAAATTGAACACGAAATAACACTTCAACTCATTTAGATTTGTAAGTAAATTCGAAAAGTTCCGAGCAGGAGGGGTCACGTTTGATAGACCTTACGTAGGCTTAGTGTAATTTAACTCTGGTTCCTATTATACTCAATTACATACATAATGAATACACGTGATATAAAAATAAAATTTATCTTAAATACCGTAGTGTATCCTGCCCTATTGGCAAATTACTAATATGGATCGTCAATACTGCACCCTTACGATATATGCTTCAAACCTTCTGTAAAAAAAAATTATCCTTTAATGTTTGTAATATGTTAAAGAATGTAAATTATATACTTGCTTATATCATTTCTAGTAAATATTATTCTTCTCGAACACTCACAAAACGCTTTACATACTCCACTGCGTCTGCGAAGTAAAGCCTACCTGAAATTGTGTTTCTAGTAGTGGTTGATCATTTTCTTACTAATAAAAGTAGTTTCGAATATTTTAATCAAATAAAAATTGCGAATTGTCTCGTTTACGTGTCCTGTTATGTTTTTTTTATTCCTTCTGAATTCTGTTGAGGAAACAACTTAAAAATTGAAGTGTACTTGTCGCTATTGCAGTGATGTTTAACTATATGTTTTAAAAAAATAATATACAATATGAAAAAAATGATACTTTTTCTCCTCTCTCCGAGGTCGCCTTAAACTCGGTCCCGGTAGTTGATTAATTGATTGATTGATTGATTCGTGTTTCCCGGCGCGTCAACTGTTAAGATCACGTCATAGTAAGTGTTGCGGCTTTATTTCCTACTAGGTATCTCTCGCTAACGGGGCACCGCCCCAGCCGGGACAAGCTCTAAGATTCCGACTGGTGCGCAGACGCAAGTGAGCGTAGTGCGTTAGTCTGTTAAATGTGTGCGTCAGGGGTTAGAAGCGGGCAAGGAAGAGGAATGAAAGATCGCGCGCGGTCTCTGGTCCGTTTGTTAGAGTTCTGCTCCGACATTCGGCTGATGTTGGTCGGAGAAACCACGGAAAACTACCGATCAAGCAGCCGGCCGCAATTAGTATTTTCCAGAGAGCGGCTAAATTCGAGCTATCTACCTAGGTAATGTCGAAAATCCTGCCACCGTCGGGACTGGAAGCCTAGAACCTCCCGGTCAGAGGCCATGCAGAGACATCAATCGAAACCCTGAGCCACCTACGCCAGGCTCGGAGCACTGTCCCGGCTGGCCCGGTAGTTCCGGCGCGCGTCGGAAGTATCACAAGGTCCTCGCGCGCGTCCCTCCGCCGCCGCGCGTGCGGTAGCCTCCGCCGCCGCCGCTACCTGCCGCCGAATACGGGCAATGGGCGTCGCGGGTCTTCGCGGCGTGGGTTGCGACATCTGGGGACCGCGCCGCGCCGCGCCGCGCGCCTAATATAGCGGCGGGCAGGCTGAGGGGCGGGCGGGCAGGCGGCGCGGTGAGGGCAGGGGGGGGGGCGGGGGCGCGCGGGACCCGCCTCCCAGGGCCTCCGCCACGTGGACGCAAACGCACAGCGGCGGTCCTGGACGCGTGTGCGCCGGGGGCGGGGAGGGCGGGGCGCGGAGTTGCGCGTGCGATGTGTGCGGTGGTATGAGCGGGTTGGGTCGGAGGGCGGAGCCGCACGGAGCAGGAGTAAGCGTGTGTGAAAGTCGGAAGAGAGGCACGACAGCGTGCGTTGAAACGCGCCAATGCTTGCGAGGGTGGGGCGGGGTGCGCTTGTGTGGCTGCTGAATGGGTGTTGGCTGAAGGGGCAGAGGAATTGCGGAGAGCAGAATGGGTGTGTGGATGCGGTGGAGCGCAGAGGGACCGAGCAGCGGGTAGTGCTGGTACGAACTCAATGTGTGGGTTGGTGGGCGGGAGTGGAGGGCGGTGCTAGGCGCAGAGGACGGAGCTCAGCGCGAGCGGGGAGACGAGGAGTGTTGCGGGCGGTGAGTGAATGAGGCGGCCTACCGACAGAGAATGGTGTCGAGAGAATGTTGCGAAGGATGTTGGGTGAGGATGTGGGGAGATTTTTCGGCTGGAATTTCCTGATGGGGAAGCTTGGCAGGAATGTCTGAGGCCGGGAAATATCTGATGAGAATTGCCGAAGGTGTTGAGCGGCTAATGTCGAGCCTGATATGAAAGGACGGAGAATGTCGGCGGGAGCGAATGTGCTGGGCGGGAAATGACGATGTCGGAAAATGTCGGGCGGGAAATGGCGCGGGCCGGGGAATGTCGGGGCGGGGAATTCGGGGCGAGGGAAGTCGGGGCGGGGCATGTCGGGCGGGCATGTCGGGGCGGGAATTGCGAGGGAAATGGTGGCGGAATGTCGGGGGGGAGAAATTTCGTGACGGGGAATATCGGAGGCGTAATTCCAAGCAGGAATGTCGATGAGGGAAGTGGGGAGGGGGATGGCAAGTAAGGGTTATGTGCGACGGAGAGTTCCTGCGGTTCGGAACCGGCTGGGTAGGGCGGAGAGGGGGCGAACGCGGCTGGGTGGGCGGGAAACCGACGAAGCGGGGTGGGTTATTACCGGTCAGAGCGCGATGGAGCGGGACGAAGCAAGGCTGGAACGCAATTTTTAAATATTTTTTTTTTATTTCTTTACAAACAGCTAAAGCAAATGAATAATTGACTCACGTCTGGAATGTGTTGTATAATGAGTGGTGGCTGTACCTGTTTTGGTAGTTGGTTAATATAGCGTAGCAAAGCAATCACTTATTTGATACTGCCGATTTGATTCGCTTTGCTCGCGCATTTCCAAGTCGTCGGCGAGGATCTGGCTTTCAACCTTCGCAATTAACAAAAACCATACTTGAATCCAGCTAACGCAAAATTTCCTACGTATTTGGCACCAAAATACATTCACGGTTTATTTTGAATCTCTTCCCACCTGTAAGTGTAAATAACTAAACCGAGCTTCACATTAATTAAATACGCACATTTCACCTGATTGTATTACGTACATCCTTACCTTTTAACTTTTTTTTTAAATATACACGCGTGTGGCGCGGCGCGATGCGAGGATAGGTGAGCGTGGCGAGGCGTGGCGGTGCGCGGTGTTGGGCAATGCGAGATGAGGAGAGGGACAACAATTCTGTGGCCAGGACGTCACGCAGTGTGCGCACGGGGCTAAAGGAGGCGCAGATGTTGGAACTTGACCAGTAGACTCTGAATCCTGAACGAAGAATTGCAAAGTGTCAGCTATATTGGACGAACTACCTCGCATGCATGGATTTGTTATCTGAATTTTGAGACAACTTATTGTAATTTGTAGAATGTCGCGATAAATGTTTGTGATAAATGTCTAATTTATTTATATTTTTCTGTAAATTTTGTTTATAAATATGAAGTAGATTCAGGTATCAGTCATTATTTCGTTTTATTGGAGTGTGACGTCTACACGTCTGTAGTTAATGTCTATGGGTGATTCGAAAAAAAATGATAGTTTAATTTGTTTCAATTAATTCAGGAACAGAGTACTGGTTGTTTGGGTACATTACAAGGTGTTGTTGCTTTCGGGAAGTTGGTTGGCAAATACTTCATAGGCGTACCACACCTTGTGGGGCTCGACCAAGGAGAAGGTCGCGACCCTGGCGGCGACACGACAATGAATTGTCTCAGCGAAGGAGTGTTTGGGTATGCATATGACAAACAATTAATGAATGACGTGTTCATTGTAGGCATAGATGTATCATATACTGGACACATATATCCGATCCTCTGTTAATAGAACAACATTTCCCGAATACAAACACCTATCCTGCACAAAATAACAATAAACATTTCAGAAATATGAACGTTTAAAATATTCGCCTTAGAACTATGCAGTTTTAAATGTTTCTGCCTTATTGAAAATATAATTAATTACACATTCTAACCTCACAATTGCTATGAATATATGTATAGGAGTTTCAAATATAAAGGAAATTGTGGAGATAATCTAAACATTAAAGGGAAAACTATAGTTTCAGAAGAAAAATATCCTAAAAAGCTATTTTTAATCAT
This sequence comes from Gryllus bimaculatus, assembly GCA_017312745.1. NCBI lineage: Eukaryota > Metazoa > Arthropoda > Insecta > Orthoptera > Gryllidae > Gryllus > Gryllus bimaculatus. The sequence goes on from BOPP01000038.1 coordinate 93,308, forward strand.
TGGAAACTAGTTGATAAGGGCGTAACAATTACGTTCGCTAATAAATGAAACAAATCATTTGTATTACTTTGCATTTACACGTCTCAATGGTAATTCATGGAACGCTTACGACAGCTCACATACATTCTGTCGTTCGTTTTATCTCCTCGACCACATAATCGAATTAGTCCATCTCATACGATGCCATATTCCCTCGTGATTGTAACCTATTTCTTGCTGTGTGAGCGCAGACCACATTCATGCAACTCCGCAAGTCACTGTACAAGTTTGAGTGCGTCATGTCATGAACAGTTGAGAACTTTGCCATGGGGATTCCGTTAAGGTCAGGAGTGGAAGTACATCATGATTGCTCAGTATATAAGAATAAAGAGATTACAAAGGCTCTCTGTGCTCCGAATAAACACAAGTAGGAATGTGGAGAGGCATCCTTGAATATGAATTACAAATACACAAAAATGGAGTATGAGAAAATAATTATCATTTTCCTTCGGCTTTTGACACTTCAAAAAGTTATTACATAGGATTTACCTTCGTATGTGTACATTAATATTTGAGAACGGAGATTCCATTGTAATTCCTTTTTTTATATACTTTATAAATTGTTTAATATTTTTTTTGTTCACGATAATATTGCATATGTTCGTCCTAATGTTTTCTTTTGTATTGAAATAATTGTATATAAGCAAGTCGAAGTATATAATTACAAGGGATTGCTCGGGCTGATATATGAAAATGAAAAGATCTTAAATAGAGCCGATGTGAACGTAATTTTTTCGAATTCATTTATTAAATTGTAAGAATATTCGTGAATTTCTTTAGTAGTATGTAGTAATAATTTCTTTAATATTAAAAATAGTAAAAATTATTTTAGAGATTTACGTTATGTGCTTATTTGTAAACATAGCGGTGAGGTTATAGTAGCGTGGTTTGTTACTTAAGTTTATTGTTAGGGGGGAAATGTTATTTATTGGCTGCGGACATTAACCGACACACTCCATTGTACATGCTTGCTAAACATTTTTGTAACACTAACAACAAACTTCATGACACCAACTACCTGTACTTTTCGATATAAATATATCAATCAATCTGTTTGAATATACCCCTTATAACACAACGAAGAAGCATTGAGCAAGTGTATAAGCCATGCTATTATTACCAATTGAACGTATTGCAGAAAGTGAGTTGAGTTACCGTAACTCTCTCAATAAATAGTGCTCCTCCTTGAAATAATGCTCAAGACATACCCTTTTCGTTTATTTTGTATTCCTTCGCAGGCGCTCTGTTACTCTGAAATGTAACACACTGAGCCTTTACGAGCTGCCGTGGCAGTTTACGAGGTACATGCTTTTCCTTTCGTTGCTGGGTTACTTTCGCACAATCGCAGGGTCAAGAGTTAACTGATTCAGAAGGAACAAGAAAGAACAAGAAAGCAAGATATTAAATTTTTCCTTTTAGTTAATAAATTCCATCGAGCATGATTGCCAAAATTACAAATGCAATCTGAACTCGCGGTGTTTTTAGCTTGTTTTGAAATACCTGTAGGTGATTTGCTGTTATAAACGCAATATTGGAAGTCATTTGCAACGAATCAATACAAGGGCACATTGTTTTTTGAATCGTACTTCAAAGTTAAATTTACCGATGAGAGACTAAAGAATCTGCATTTCCTTCCACATGTACACTGACTTCCGTGCACAGGGATTCAACAATACTTCAACTTAACTGTACCAAAACAATGCTTCATGCGAATTTTAGTTTCCGTTATTAATGTAATTAGTTTAACTTCTTGTTGCATTTAAAACAAAATTATCGGTGAAAGTTTTCAAAAGAATATACTACTACCTTTATAATGCAAGTTACGGCCAACTATCATTTTCATTGCTATTATTTAAAAAAAAACAAGATTAATAAGGAAACATAAACATTAATATTCAAATAGGAGATCTAAATCTACTGGTCAGAAGTAAAACGTTTAGGAGGGTCTGCCGCACGATGCATAAGACGAAAGTCACTATCAAAATGAACTTCATACACAAAAAAAAAAAATTAATTGATAATTGAGCGTCGAATTCTTTTTCTCCCATCTACAAGCAGGGAATTATTAGAAATAATGTCTGCAATAATCTGAACAGCGCGATTCTAAAAAATGTTCATAATTTTAAAGTGTCAGCAAAAAGTGTATTCAAAAATGTTGTACTTTCCATTAAGCATAAAACAAAATTATATTGTCCAAAAAAGTTACAAGTTATTCTTCGCCGCGAGTACGTCAGTTCTAACCCTTTTGTACACTTTTTTCTATTAGGAGCCTAATAAAAACGACGAAGACAAGACTTAAAGAGATCACAATAAATCTTTATACTAGCAACTTTATCTAGACTCTGCATTCTTAGTCCCCAGATGTAGGAACACTGAAGGTTGCCAGATGCTGACAAAACATAAATAATTTCTTAACATGATTCATTCTTTCAATTATTAACAACGAATGTTCTAATTATGACGAGAGTTTGTAGGCAAGACTTAGACACCACATTACACCTTTATGCTCGCATACGTTGGTCGGCAGTTACTAGACTGTTACTGGTGTCTGTTCGGGAGACCAGTCCCCTTACCGCCCTGTTTGGAATATGCTAGATACAAAATACTACTTGCGTTAATTTGTACGGAATGCGCACGTTTTTAGATTAACATGGGTGCATCGCAAATATATTTGGAAATTTTGGTTCAGATACTGTATCGTATATCACCTTGATTGGAGTGTAGCGTTAAACGCTATAGGAGTGAATTTCATGAGTGTTATAGTCACCGAAAATATGTCTGCGAGTCTGCTTCATCACATCGAACACTGAAAGTTACCAGATGCACATAAATAATAAGAAACATTATCCATTCTTTTAATTATTTACAAATAATATTGCAATTAGGAGTGTTAATGCGCGCCATCTCCGCACGAGCGGGAGAAACGAAATCCTGGCGGCGCGCGTCGTCCGGCTCAGGGAAAACGCGGTCGTCGCGTGAAAGCGCGCGACGCGACGCGACGGGCAGGCGGCCGAGCGGGCGGGCGGGCGAGACGGCTGGGCTGGGTGGCCGACAGCCGGCCGGCCGCGACGACGTCTTCCCTAGCCGCGCAAGCCGTCGCAGCCACTCGTGTGTCACGCGGGGGACACGCTTCGCAGGCACGCTTCTCCCTCCCACGGCGTCTGCGGCGGCTCTCGCTCGCATACGTCATCCCTTCCGCTTCCCAGTACGCGTACTTCAACTCGCCACTTCGACAAGTTGCACTCTCCCCCCCCCCCTACAGCAAATCTATACATAAAAGTCGTCGTTTTTGAGATGGGAGAAGAAATGTTTTAGAATTACTCTGTTTTTAGAGAAAGTACGCATTGTAATATGCGATCTCATTTATTATATTCTAAGCTTTTGGTGCTTATCAGCCAACCACACATTCCCTGTAATAGGAGGCTTTTGCACTTAGTGGTATGTGACATGCTAAAATAAATACTACATTCGTATCAGTAAAGATGTCTTGAAAATAGTTTACAAATCAGCCGGTATATGTAGTAAAATAGTTTGTCTTTTGTCGCAAAATAAATGGCACCAATCATAATAAAAGCGGTACTCTACATAAAATGACAATTTTTGAATCGTGTCACTTCTGTACCGAGAGGGGGGGGGGCAACATGTTGAAATGATGGATTGAAAGACTTGGGCGTAAGCAATGATGACTCTGAAAATTTCGGTTTTTGCGATTTTGTATTTTTTGGCGCTTGCCTTCTATTGTTTACGCAGTGTGATAGTCCAATTTATGGCTCGTAGGTTGTCCCCGATTGTTGCAATAATTATGTAACTCAAACAGCTTAAAACAAAACGTTCATTTGCTTCCATTTTGAAAGTGTTTTCGTTTAAATTATCATGTTTTACACACGAACTTTTCATATTTTTATATAAAAACGGTATGATGATTCCGATGTTGATGAAAGTTAATTATTAGAGATAATGAAGAGTAACCGGCTTCAGCTAGAAAAAATATTAATGTCAAAAATAGTGTGTATAACCAAAGGGTTGGGGTAAATAGTATAGTGATAAAGTTTTTGGAAACACATTTGAAATAGATAATATTTTTATATTCGACATTATTTTCGAAATGAAATGCATTTTAAAGAAGCACGAGTAGTTAACCGTGGAAGATGCTAAGGCAATCGAGCGGGTTTGTGGAAGGCAGTGTGAATTCACAACGAACCCGCTTAACCGAAACCGTGCAGTCAATATATTTGTCGGGAGTCTCAAGGGAAAGTGAAAAGAAAGCGAATATTTGGTATAACCGCGACAAAATATTTTTATACTTGTCTTGTTATACCCAACAGACTTTTGAAAGAAACTTTTTGTACCCAAAAGACGAATTGGTTGCAATTTTATTCTAGAAAATGTTGCAGTTATAAAAATATTAAAATATTTCGAATTTTCGAGGCAATAAATTTAGTTTTCGATTCCTAATTTCCATTTTGTTTGTTTTGAAAGTACTACATACGATTGAAAAATTTAACAGAACATTAGGAATATAAGATTAAATCTATATTACGAATATAATAATTAATTATTAATTATTATTATTACTATTATTATTATTATTATTATTATTGCTTTTATTATTACATAAATACTCCTGCTTATATTACTATTGACTTTATATCACATTGTACCGGCACATATTTTTTTACGTTTTCAGTGAAATCTTGTATGATAATACCTGTTATAATAGGTAATGACATGGAAGCGAAGCCTTACTTTAATGATAGGGGCTGGGACAGTAGGCTCGAGGGAAAACGGATACACGGCAGACAAGTGCGAATGATTCACAAGCTGAATCACTGACGGAATCTCTCGTCAGAAGGTGTCAGAAAAAGCGCCGAATGCAGTTGAGTGTATCTGCTCGGTTCCTCGCCGCTGGGCTTGCGGGAGACGGTAATTCGATGCAGCGAAGCGGTTTGCTAGAAAGCTTATCGAGCACGGCGGTTTCTCGTAGGTAAACCACGAGAGCATTGGAAATCTGCAAAGCGACGAAGGAATTTATCACGAATTTCCTACGTAAGAGTGCTATGTAGTATGACTACTTCACGAATGAAATACCGCCGTAGGTGGCTCAGGGCATCAATTGATTTCCCTGCTGTGCCTCTGACTGGGAGGTAAAAGGGTTCAAGACCCAACGGTGCCAGGATTTCCAGGATTTTCGATACTATCTAGATAGCTAGGTCGAAATTCAGCCGCTGTCTGGAGGAGAATTCTAGCGGCCGGCTCCTCTGATCGGTAGTTTTTCTTGGTTTCTCTGCTCAACACGAGGTGAATGCCGGAGGAGTTCCCTAACAAACGAACCACGCACCGTGCGTGATCCTGCCTTCCTTTCCTTGCCCTATCATCTTCCCTTACATCACACTTACATGCACCACACTTCTACTCATTTCGGGAGACCAGTCCTCTTACCGCCCTGTTTGGAGTATTCTAGATCCAAAATATTACTAGCGTTATTTTGTATGGAATGTGCACGTATGTATTAACATGGGTGCAACGCAAATATGTCTGGAAATTTTGTTTCTCCTTTCTATATCACCTTGATTGGAGTGTAGCGTAAAACGCTATAGGAATTAACTTCATGAGTGTTATAGTCACCGAAAATGTCTGCGAGTCTACTTCATCACATCGGAATATTTTTTAAAGATCATTAGTTACTGAGCCAGGAAATTACATCAAACAATAAATTATTCCTTGATTATGTCATAAGAAACTATGTCGCTCGTGCTGTAGTTAGTTTAGTTATATATTTTATCGCGGTCATTCATCAGTGTGTTTGCTCTAACATAAATATAAGATACTCGTGTAAAGCACGATTTAGAAAGGTTATCGTAGCAGTAAATCCGTTTTGGAGAGTGAACGGATGGAAAATCGTGGCAAGGTTGACGAACGCTTTGCAGAGTGATTTGACACCATTGAATAATAAGAACAATACTATCTGAAGATGGTTTTGTGCTTGCCCAGAAAGTTTACGTTTAGCTAGATCGGAACCCAAAGTTTGTAGAAAGGTCACATTGTCACTGCAACAGGTTTATTTCATCAACTGATCTTCAACAACAAGGCTGAAATCGCCACAATTGGAGTGTCTGCTCAAATGGAACTATTTCCTTTTCCAAAGAAAACATGTTTTTCCTCGCATCCTCGCATCGCAATGCAAAAATGGATACTATCGACAATACATTCTCCAGACCAAAAAGCAGACGCCATTTGTAAACCAAGTCAACAACCGAAGTTTATAATTACAACCAAGCCCGTTATTTGCTATTTCATCCGTATATTATTCAATTCATCTTTCTGTCAAAAAGATCCATAGGCATTCGAAATATGAAACAAAAAATCTGGCAATAGGAGTATTAATATGCCATCTTTAGGTAAAACTCATTTGTTTCGATTGTTGTTAACGATCGACGGATTGTTACTAATCTTATGGTTGCCGACACTTAAGAGTAGCTTTTAGTTCTGTTTGGTTGCTTTACGTCGATATAACACTATAATATTACAAACGATAATGAATTGACGTATGGAAAACCTTAATATTATACCAGAACACGTGTAAAATGATGACTGTTTTGGTGACTATCATCATCTCAGAATATATCTTAATTTATATGTATTTAAATTGTATTTGGAGATTATCTCCCTACATTAAGAAGTCAGAAAATGAAAAATAGATTATGAACAGTGAAATAAACCAAGGCACCAACATGATAGCTAGCTTGTTTACAAACGAGGCAATGCTCATTTGTTTGGTGCGATGTGCAAATATTTCTTTCCTGACAGGGGCTTGCGTTAAATGCCAATGGGTTTCTCAAATAAAATCTATTACCGGCACCTGAGAGGTAGTACTGTTAGTGGTTTACGAAAGCCGTGTCCTCAAGAAATTTGGAAGTCACGCTTGGAGGAGCGTTGTGTCCCTCGTGCAAACTACGTCTCTGGCTATGAGCGGAACTCCGCCACGTCAAGTACTCTCCCGCGACCGCTTTCAAAGCGCCGCTGTGGGCGGTCAAAAGACCTCTTGCCGCTGCCGGTCCCTCCATTCCTTACCATGGCGCGACAACCAGCTGTCGTGATCGTAAAATTTAGTTTGCGACTGTCGACACTTCCTACCTGCATCGGGCAGTATTTTTTAACGTTCTAGATTCATTTATAACCTTATATTAAAAAATGCAAACCGGAAAGTTTAACGGAAAATAAGAGTTGCTTATGAGACCTTTGCTAATGTATATTTTTGACAGCTTCTGTTCATGAAACCGCATGTTTGTCGCATGTTTGTTGTGTCATTCTACAAACAAATGTTTTGTTGTGGTATACTTGTACTTGATTATTTAAAAAAACGCACAGACCATGGCCCTCTGATTAATATATTGCTCCGGCATCCACTTGGGAATTATTGGGGAAATCTTCATATTAAATGATGAGAGAAGACAATCTTTAGTTCTGTAACTCAGGTAGAAGAATCGTTTAACCCTATATTCGCCGTTCGAGCTTTCCACGAATTTTCCGAATGTTGAAAAAGGTGCCGTATTTGAATTATGATTTTAGCACCATGTTTGAATTATCTTGATAATATTTGTAATATTTATTTTGCTTGCACATCGTTTGGAGGATATACGTATATATAAATAATAATTACATTAATACGTATAATAAATAATTTTAAAACCAAACGTTATCTTTCACAAAAATTATTGTATATACAAATTCATATTAGAATATTTCACGATGTTACAGGTTCAAATATGTTTCGAGGATAATTTCCCTCATCCTCAGTACTTCTCAAGTTCGTCAATGCTCTTAAAATAACATACCTATCTATTATTAGATTAAGATGAAATAAGGAAAGAATGTGTATTTTCTTATTCGTCAGAATTGATAATTTTCATAATTTAAAAATTAAGTAGTAGATCAAAATATTTCTGAATATCAAAAGTATTTGGGCTCCTGAGCAATTCGTCCGGGGTTGCCTTACCAGGGCAACCAGCGGAAGCGGACAACCTATGGCCACGCCTCCTCACAGCGGCCGGTCAGAACGTAGGACGTACGAAAGAGTGCGGTAGCTGTCACGGATACTCATAAAAACCTGGCGTTTAGTACCTACTCATAGCTTTGCCGCGTTCGTCACGCATTTGATTAATACGTTTTTCTTTGGCGTGTTCAAAACTTCCTCATCGGTAGAAGAAAAATGGTAATGAAAATTGAGAATGAATTATGTCATGAATTTTGTTCAAAAATCACTACTTTCATAAAACATATGATTTTGGAAGATTAATCTGTAGAGTTAATAAGTGAAAAGAAAACATATTTTTCACTTAACCTCTGATTAATATTCAACCCTAAATACTTTTTTAATATTTGAAATTGTATTTACATTATTCGTACATCCCTCTTGGAAGTTGCCTAGTGTCTTCAATAAAACAATAAACATTTTAAATAAAAAATTAAATAAATAAATCTACCTCTAAATCTGTGGTCAATAATATGTAGTAGTAGTAAAAGTAGTATCTTATTAATTTATTGAAATGACCGAGACTAAGGGTAAAAATTAAACAAAGTGTATACAACCAAAACAAGATCAACATATGAAGCGTCAATGGCAACCGAAATCAATAGCGTCCGATTTTGGATCGATTCTTGACACCTGATTGTGAAACATTTGGAATATTTTAAGTCTGTATTTAGCGTTTGCAATTATTCCTATTTACATTTATCCTAATGAACCCTACATATGAGGGATATGTAGGGTTTGAGGTATATTTAGTTTCCACGTTCCCAAATAATAGAGAAATTCTTAAAATTTGAGTTTGAAACCAGGTTTTGCATTATCTCTATTTCCGCGCCTGTATTTTGGTCCTTGAGTGCCGGTTGTCTTTCCCATATCCCGACGCCTTCCCGTAACTGAGCCTGAGAAAGGGCGGGCATTTTCTGTGAGGTGTCCTCATCCATAAGCATCAGGCGGCCACACCGGAGAGCGCCCGGACTTTCACTGTGCCGACGATGAGCTCCTATGATTGAAAGTGTGATTTATGGCCCTATGGCTTCAGTAAGCAGCCATCATTCCCAAGGCACGTATACTCAGCGGCAGTTAATTCTAAAGCAGAATAAGCTATCCCTCTACGATTTCGAGATGACGGGAAAGTCATGTTTAGTGGAAGGGGCTTGACGAGTCAGTGCTGGTTTTGCCTTCTGGATTGCGTGACAGTACGGGATGCATGGATAAGGATTACATTTTATTAACACTTTATGTCTGGACTCTAAAATCGATGTCAATTTTTGTTTGAACTTGCAGTTGAGTAACCCAATTCAGATACTGCCGTACAAAATTTCACAAGATTTTTGGTGTGTTTATTGTTTCGTACTACACTTAATAGAAATTAACTCAATACAATTTGATCTTTGGTACTATAAAATAATTATGCATTATGCATGAAACAAAGGAAAGTGGCAGTAAAACATAATTTAATTAGAGATATTTCATGTTAACTTCGAAATTCTTTTCAGTCATTCAGGCTCGATGAGTCGATATAATAAACATATTGCAGGAGAAAATTTGGTCCAATCCGACAAAAAAAAAGTGGAGGGTTGGCTTTTCTGAGTGAGCGAAATTCTAGGAGTTTCGTCGCCCCAACTTTCTCTCGTGGTCGATACATTTCACGTTAAATGTCTTGCTAGTCCTGAGAAGCATGCATCCGGGAACCACATGCGGGGCTGGTGTCTGCACGGTCGAACGGCGGCCAATGGAAATGTGTTTTAAGAAAATGGTTATCAATAGCATTTACGTAATGTTTTTTAACAGGAAAAGAAATTTAGATTGAGAAAGCCCATATCAATCATTTGAAAACACCGGCAAAAGCAGAGAAAGAACCGGTCTGAATGATGAAATATTCACATCCGGTTAAAGAGTTAGCAATTCATTTTGAACTTCTCAAAGCAAGGAATGAAGTAATTTGCGTCCCCGAGAGCTTTATGAGGAGGTGATTTGCTAGCAATATTGTTTTGGAATGAGAATATTTCAGATTTAAAAAAAAGGAACCAGAAGATGATATTAAAACGTCTATCCAATAGACTGACGGAACTGGTCAGTGTTTACTAAAATGGAGGTTTGCGCTCTTTCCGCATTCTTCTCCGGCAGATGTTTTGGGCTAGGTGTACATTCTCTCACCCCAATAGACACCGAGGCCGCCTCGGTTAAAGTAAAACAGGTTAAGGCAGGGAAGGAGGAAATTGTTTGAATGGTCACTTGTCATGGATTTGAACGACAGGAACAGGTCACATGTTGAACAAATATTCATCATGCTGTCATTCTGTCGTCCAGACTATGTGAAAGAGAGTTGCGTCTGCTTGGTGTGGTTATCAAGAACGGATGTGTACCATTCCCTGAATGCGCAGTCCATCGGCTTGTACCTGCCTGGTGAGGAATAACTAGCGCGCCAGTACCAGTCACGCGAGGGGAACCAAAGCGATGCGAATCTGAGCATCATCTGTCCGACCGTGGGCTTCCTTTAGCTGAGTTGATGTCTCCTCCCTTCCCTCTTATTTGCCTATTGTAAGTGTGATTTTCGTGTTGAAATCACAGGAAGAACATTTGGCCCGTCTAAGGAGCTGGATTGTGATGGCATTTGGCCCAGAAAATGATCAGGGGGCTACATCCTTCCATCATCCCTTTCCTCAAACTCTCAGCATACGGCCAACTGCATTACCCCTCTCCAAACTTGCTTTTTCCAGAACTGACCTTGAATCATAATAATAATATAATAATAATAATAATAATAATAATAATAATAATAATAATTCACATATGTTCAAAGTAAAATGTTCTTTATTATCTACTTTACGATCCGAGGCGAGAATCTGAAAATAAGGTCGTGTTTTCCGCCTACGATGGCAAACCGGCCTGCATTGAGCGGGTTGCTCTGAACTAAAGTCAGCCAGTGCCCCTCATTTTAAGGTGTTTACAACGCGTCACATCTTTAACCCATTAACGCCCAGCATCCTCATTTGAGGACGCTCATTTCTGGTCAACTCAAATTTACTTCTTTTGGAATAATTTACGAATGTTATATCTTCAACAGACGTAGATATCCTAAACGAAACATAAAAACAAGGTTTTTCATTCCTAGTTGATTTCGAGATCGCAAAAGCAATGTAAACTCCTGGACAGGGTGTGTTCATGACTTGCGTCGGTTCGAATCTTCATCTAAAACCGTGCTTAACTGCTTTATGCCCGTTATTAAGTCGGAGGGAGAGTTCGATGTATAGCAAACGGTGGTTGAAATGCACCGAAGCTGAAGGGGCGTATGTAGCTATATTCTGACAGTTTTGCTACTTTTTATGGAAAATAGCATTTATGTTTGATATAATGTGTTAAATGAAGATCACCGGTCTTAATATCCACCTTGAGTCTTTAGAAATGCGTTTGATACAGTTATTTACATCTGTATATTTACAACACTGAAAGTTTTCGTATAGAAAGGAATTTGACCGTTCTTCTTGACCGAAATTTTGTGATTATTTCTTAAAATGAAATGTAGTGGATCCTAGATGCGTTGTTAATTGCTCTTACTTACTAGTTTTATAGTTAAATACCAGATTTTAATAATATGTGAAAATGAAATGAATAAACGCTTATTTGCAGTCATTTGTCCAGTACGTCAATTTCAATACCAACTTTAATACAAAGACAATACAGTACAAGGAAATAATTGCACCCGGAGATTATAGTTGGCGAAGAGAAAATATCGAGTGAGTGAGTGTTTTAAGTTCGAAGATTTACTGATTGCAAAAGTTAATGAGCAATCGCCTGATTCATGTGTCTTTTTGCAAAACCTTTTCAGTGTGTGTAATTATAAGTGGATGGCATTAACGTTTTTAAGCCGTGCTGGATAATAATATCCTACAATAACCAGTGCATCTTAACATGAACGGATCTAGGTGATATACATTTCAATTACATTTGAGAAACCTGTTTACTCTGTGTTCTCTGAAAACAGTGGTTGATGTGTACAACAATTTGTAAACATACGTAATTTCATCAGTTTTGATGAATGAGAAGGACATGAAACAATGTTTTGGGGGGTTCTATTTTCCGTATACTGCATACATATTACTTACGGGTTTTTACTTTTCTTCACGCTTTCTTTTTTTGCGACGTTTTCACAACAAAGATTATTTAATTTTTAATTGAGCCGGGAGAAACAGGTTTTTCGGTGGAATCATTGTTGTTAGTGTTTTATTTCCTGTGAGAGCCGCGTTCCTCACCCAAAAGACGGCGACATCCGCAAAGAGCCGGCCCAAGTGTCACGCGCGCGCCCTCGCTTCGCAGCTATCTCGCCGACTGCAGCGCCTCCAGCGCGGCGACGCGGCCGTTTGTCATCGGTCGCGAGTTGAGAGTCGGTCAGCGCCGAGTGTGGCCGAAACGAGTCCCCGTGCCTCCAGACTGCGATTTCCGCGCCGGCGACAACGACGAGGCCGGCGACCTCATGAGCCCACTTCCCGCCAAGGACTTCTCTTGGTACGTGTAGGATAACCCTTGTAAACGTTGTAGATAAATAATGCATCATTTATTTCTTTGCTTGCAGCAACACAGTTTTATTTTGATGGGAAAATAGCTTATAGTAACTAATATTACTATTATCCTTTGACTACTATTATTTAATTTAGTACAGTTACTCATTGGCATTAATATTACGCACTGGCATTACTATTAACCATTTACTTTACTATGTCCCATTGATATTACCATTGCCCATTCGCATCACTCTTAACCATTGACATTAGTATTATTCATTTACATTACTATTACTCTTTGGCATTATTATTACCCATTGACATTATAATACCCATTGCCATTACTATTACCCAATGACAATACGATAACTCATCGGCATTACTATTACCCAATGACATTACCCATTGGTTTTACTATTACACCATGACGTTACTATTACCCATGGCCATTACGATTACTCATTGGCATTACTAATACACCATGACATTGCTATTACCCAGTGTCATTACTATACCCATTGACATTTCTATAGTTTGCACATTAGGATATAATGAAACTAAATTATAGACAGTATAGTATAAGAAATAATATTTTCATCGGATTTAGTTACTTGCTCGCTTCGCTAAGTAATAGTAGTACTACTTTACCTGCTTCGGGAGAGACTTATTAAAAGCAACTGCACATTGGCATTTAAATAAAAGAAAAATTGCCCAACGAGCGCGTCTAATTTACCACTTGTAAGTCACCTCTATAAAAAGTAAATTTGCATGTAACCACTGAATTGACTTTTGACCAGCTCTGTGGACTTACTCTTGACCGTGCGGTGATTGCAGATCTGCGTGGTCATGGATAGCATTCGCTTTTGGGAAATGATTAACGAGACACAATAAACTGACACAACGAACAGAGGTTATTCTATGACGCTGGACAAATTTTCACTTAAGTCTGCACCGAGCCGTACAAGACTAGTCACAGGACTAAACTGTTTTAATACGAATGTTACAAATGCGGCTAATTACAATTAGAGTGAAAAAGTAATAAAGAATTATCAAAGAAATCCATAAATAAAAACACACTTATAAATGTGTTTAATGTAAGAATTTAATAATAAAATTGAAAGCCCTTATTGAAAACTAAACACCTCCGTCACTTCTGATTCAGCGATTTCGTATTGACTGTAGTTGGGAGGTGGGTGCTCTCTTCTCTGCGATATTTTACTACATATGAATAAAGGGAAAGAGAGAGGGGGAGGGTAGGGATTGGGAGAGGGAGGTAAGGGCAAAGAAGTTTGAGAGGAGAGGGGGGAGGAGATATACGGAAATTAGGGGTTAGGGAGATGGATGATTAATTGTTAGTGATTCCGGGCGTGTCAACTGCTGTCATTAATCCCGTAAGTGTAATGCATGTTTTTCCTCTGCGCGTGGCAGTGATCTTCCCCCGCTATGTGGCGAGATCCGGCGCCGTCCTACCGTCGATTAGCGGGGTCTTCCCCTGTCGGGTATCTCTCACTAGCGCACGGCATCACCCCTACCGGGACAGGATCTAAGCTCCCAACCGGTCTCTAGGCATGCATGGTAGTGTAGTGCATGTTAGTGTTGGTGTGTGTAAGGGATGAGGATAGAATAAGGAAGCGGAAGGAAAGATCACGCGCGGTTCGTGATCGGTTCGTTAGGTTACTTCTCCGACATTCGCCTGGAATTGATCGGAGAAACCTCGGAAAACTACCGATCAGAGCAGCCAGTCGCTAGAATTCTGCAGACATCGTCTGAATTCGAACTAGCTGACAAGCTTGTGTTGAAAATCCTGTCAACGTCGGGTCTGTAACCTAGGACCTCCCAGTCAGTGGGAGAGGTGAAGAGAGAGGGAGCGGGAGACATGGGAGGGGCAGCCCGTAGAGGCCGAGGTACCGGCGTCCCAGATGACGTCGGCGCACCTGAGTCACTGATCTCCACAGACATACCGGAACAAAGGTCGTGACGTGACCGCCATTACAGCGAGAAATGTATATTTCAGTGTTGCAGTACGTGCAGTGTAGGTGGCTTGGAAACCACATGCAATACGCCCATTGAGAAATAAGTTTTGTTTAAGCTCATATTGTTTTCATCAATGAGTGGGTGTGAATTATGATGTCAACCTCGGCGAGAGCAGTCGATTCAGTATCATACTGTCAAAACCACAAATATACCGGCAATGTTACATAGTACGGTGCGTGTCCAACTCATGTATTTAAATCCACATGGAATGTAGATTGTTTATAGGCATTAAACAGAACTTTTAAAATACCACCAAAATATAATATATTCTTACTCACTTTAATTTTTAATCAGTCACTTTTATTGTTTGCGAAACATTATTTTAAATGTCATTAACTTGGATCAAAAACTATACTGCGCTTTTCGCAACTCTGTGCCTGGCAGGTATCAGCTGTTGACAGTTTCATTCAATGGGGAACTTGAGCGTCACCATACTGATGTCACTATGATGACGTTCAAGCTTCCGGTTAGATGAATCCGTCAACAGCTGATACCCTCCGCCAGGGACAGAGTTGCATAAATAGCAGTATAACGTACTATATTTTCACATTTCCTTCGCAAAAATTGCCTCCTGACGTGGTAGCCATTTCTTTTTTGTTCGCAACACGCTTTTTCTGGACCATTGTGTGAAGCGTCGCACTCAGTTATAAATAGCGACGAGTGAAGAACCTTCACGTCAATGAGTTCTTCGCGCCTAGGCTCCGTTTGGCCTTTGGGGGGCGAGGAGTCTGCTTGCAAGTTCGTGGAAGATACCGTCTGCTCACTTTCGCGTGCACCGTTGCACGTCTAATTACAACGACTTGAATGTGAATTGCGTTCGTGCTCGTCACGAATTCTAAGAGGGATCTCTATGCTCTCTGCATGATGTATGGGTGTATTTTCCTTCACAGCGACGACTTCGTGCTTAGAGCGTAATTATTGTTTTTGTTCAAGAGCACTAGCGGAAATTCTTCGCTAAGTTGCCAGGGTATGAACGTGTTATTAATTAGAGGAGCCAAGAAGCAGAGATGAGTGTTTGAGGAGACAATTCTGCTACGAGCTGCTGGAACAATACGAACAGAAGGAAACTGTAAACGTAATGTATCTTTATTTGGATCTCGAAAACCAAGTTGCAAAAAATTCATAACAGGTTAATTGTAAAAAGGAATATTATCTTGATGGAATATTTTATTCTAAACGCAATTTGGACTGAATTTCTGGGAATCAGTTTCTAAAAAGTATAAAAGTTCTGTGTAATGGGGTTGTTAACAACCGAACTCTTTTCAAATCGATTGAAACTACTTCCGAATGCTAAATGTTTGGAATCCTTCAAATCTCTTCCTCTAATTCTTTAGAATGTTTCATGTAATCTTTTATATTCAGGAGTCCCGCAAACTATGGGTCACCGCCATAACTTCTAAACGGTTTCCAATTTCGAAATACAGTTTTCGTTCAACAATGCGGAATCATGGGGAAATAACATTGTGTAGAGATATTGTTTGAAATATTTTTAGTGTTCGAGAAATTTAATCATCTTTGATTTTTTAATGGAATCATATATTTTTCTCACTAGCAATAGATAGATCATAAAAAGAGGAATGCAGTGATATTACATATGGTAATGTTTTGAAAGTGTTTTGAGTATAAAATTACTTTCTGACATGAGATTTTAAATTAAACGTGCAGTTTTTCCTGTAGCAGCCGTTGCAACTGACGCTTTTGAAGAAGGCGCCCTTTGCGGCCTCTCCCCGCCAAAGTGCCGGCACCGCGAAGGCAACCTTCCTTAAAGGCGACAGTTGCAAAGGTTGCTACAGGAAATCGTGTACACTTCATTTAAAATCACCTACCAGAAGGGAAACAAATTATACTTAAAATACTATCAAAACATTAACATATGTTACATCATCGCATTCGTCTATTTATGATCGATAGTGAGAAAAATACATGCTTTCATTAAAAAAAATCATAGATATAAATTTCTGAAGACTAAAAATATTTCGAACAATATTTCTATGGCACATTACTTGCCCCATGATTCCGCATTGTTGAACGAAAACTGCATTTGAATATCGGGAACCGTATAGAAGTTTGGAGGTGGTCCATAGTTGGTAGGACTCCCTGTATATTAAGAAACCTGCAGTGTCCTCGCGTCCGTCCATTACCGATGGACATCTCTCAGTCCACCATTCGGAACAAATGAGGTTTCTTTCAATGCATGTCCATCTACTGACATTTGTTTTTACAAAAAGTAACATTTTACACAGATACTTCCAAAAAATTATACAGAAACATATTCTTGAAAAACGTTTTTGGAAGAAGGGTGACGTCCAAAATGCGATTTGGGAAGTTTTAAGGCACCTCCAGAGGATATCAATAAACAATTCAATTCCTTCCAACAAATCAATTGGCTATGTTTTGTTGGATCCGTCTAAAACATTCTGCATGAATTCTAAAAGAAAAAAAGCCTTGCCGACATAACTTGGATGAGTTTGTCTTGGCACATCGAAGTGATGATAATTAAATGTAATTTAGTAATGAAACATCTTTTAAAGTATTTCAGTCCATTCTTTTGTATGTTCTATGCCAGAGGCTATACTAGCCAATTCTATGAAGGATAATATTACCTAGCACAAATAAAAAATATAAACGAAAATACCAGCCTGATTGTCAAGTTTTGAAATAAAGCCTTTCAAATCTTTAAATTAAATTTGAGGTGACGCGTTGTCTCATCTTAGATATCTTTCGAGATTGGAAAATCGAAAGTCCCGTTCGACTCCTCGACGAGCGGCGCTGACCAAACAGTCCGCGACATTCCATTCAAAGCGGGATAAGGTAAGGAGGTGGGGGGAGGGGGAGGGGAGAGGGCAAGGCGAATGCACCGGGCTGCTGTGGAAGGCCCGGGTTCGATGGCGTGGCGGTGGCCAGTGTTGCCGCTACGCGCCGCCGCTTCCGCCTTCACGCCCCCTCCCTCTGCCCGCTTCCCCCGCCCCTTCACGCAGCAGCGTTTCATTCCCCCCCCCCCCGCCCCGCCACCTGGCCCGCGCCTCAGCGGCGTTCCGCGTCAGATCTTGCAACTAGAGATGCGACATCGACAAGAAATCATCGATGTTGCCCAATATCGATATTCTAAATGAAAACATCGATGTTTAAAAATACATCGACCAAAAACCACCGATGTTTTTCAACATCGATGTTTAAAGTTGGTATAGTAACATCTAACATTAAATTTGAGATCAACAAAATTTAATTTGATAATGGGCGTGCTTATTAATTTGTAATTAAAATTTAACTGAAAACAAAGACCTACAATGTCGGTCCGTGCGTGAAATACAGAAAAGACGAAGTACCAGGACATCAGGATCGTCTCGAGCAAGGGTTGGTAATCTGCTCGAAGACGATTGAACAAACCGCATTTGTGTCGATCGAATTCAAACAGATATTGGTAACATCATTTACTGTTTCTTATTTTAACTTTTACAAAATTATGATTATGAGCATATTTCAACCACGAACAAAATATTGTAAAAACATCGAACATTAAATATCGATGATCAATAAACATCGGTTTCAATACATCGATGTTTAAAACATCGATATTTTTATAGAATCATTGATGTTTTCAAAACGCTGATCTGATCGGGAGTTTTCCGTGGTTTCTGCGATCAACAGCAGGATGGAGGGACAGGACCGTGACAAACGTCTTCTATTATCATTTAAAATTCTCTTCAGTTCACGTTTTGCTTTATACTGGAGAGGTATGATATTATATTTCACCGTCAGCCACTAGTAGAGTTCCTACTGTATAGTCATTTATTTGAAAAGCAAGTCTCTGCTCATTTGCAGCTGCAACTAGTTTATATTACGCGATAATATTACTTGGCGCCAAAAATATTTGTTATTCGTTTTATCAACAGTTGTGGTAGAAGGGGGATATCAGAGAAGAAATCTGTGATAGATATGATCGTAACTTCGAAAAATAGAAAATCTAATAGACTGGCGGTTGCAAAAGAAAAACAAAGAATAAAAAGACAAAAATGTCAAAATAGTGGATATATTGGAAATAAAATTGCATAACATTCTCTTATTATATAGGGAAGGCTACCTTGATGGTTACCATTTCCTTACTCTTTGTCTTTTACAAAGACATGATTTAAATTGCAACACATTACCAAGTCATTGCTTTATTAGCGATTCGACATTTCTCCTTATAGGTGTTTTTCCGTGACGAGTTGCAATTTTAACGTACACGTCCAAATTGTTCGCGCTTTAGAGATCATTACATGAAATGTAAAGCGATGAGAAAGTGTATGAGGATCTAACTTTCAGGAATAAAACGTTTGACACATAGATGTTTACGGACCAATTGGAAAGTACCGTTTCCGATATCACTTCCACTTGAGTGATTATAAGTGAGAATAACGCGTGTTAATACTGCAATATGAATATTGGTATATTGGTAAGGATTTGTATGTATTTATATAGCAGTAGAAATAAAAGGAGTATTTATCATTTTTTTATTTACCAGATGCAAACCATTTAGATAGCTTAGTCATCGTTACCGGATCGGTTGTCTGGGAGCTAGAATGTGATAACGTCGCATTGTGGTAAGCACTGAGAAGTAATCACTAAAACAGAATAGACATAAATGTTCATAAAGATGACACCTGTTATTTCTCCTCTTGCAAAGAGAAGGCTACAACGTGAGCAGTACTCGTTTAGCAAATTACGATATTATGAACAATGTCGCATTCCGAAACGAAATCATGCGATCTACTTACACAGAAAATGTTGGAATTTCAATTCAAATTTTTGAGTTACCCCCTTACTTGCATTTACAACTGCATTTGAAAAAAATCACTGCTGAAAATGATAAGTTTGTGAATTTTTTTTCTTTAATCAAAAAATGCTTCGACTCAATGTTTCATATAGGTTAATTAATTTTAAGACAAAATGTATTGAAACTGAACATTTAAAGTAGAATTATCCAACAATTTTGGACGCACTATCCATTATTATCATGAAAATGATTCTTTTTAAGTGGTATATCTTCTCCAGCGTGGTATATCTAAACAGAAGAAACGATCCTTATTCACTAGGCAATTGTCATAATATCTTACTGTCTACTTTCAACCTCTGGGATCGGAGAAAACGGAATATGTCCTCTTTCAATATCAACATCGCACATTATTGTTTTTGACCACATATTTTAGCCGCTCGTTACAATAGCCTTGTTGTCATTTCTCCTCAATTCTCCTCATTTCAACTCGCGCGGCAAATACGAAGTCTTCCTCTTTCGCTTTTATTACTCATTGTTTCTCTTTTCTCGCTCTCTCGCAGGCCTCCTTCGAGGGTTTCACTTCTGTACCCTGGATTCCGCCACTGTCTTTTTATACCTCTTGCTTACGGAGCTGTTTTTGCTGTGAGTCTTGGGACGTATTTCCATTTTAGGTCGCTATCCATCTGCTCACTGGCAGCCTTGACTCGTCGAGAGCAGTTGCGCCAGAACGAGAGCGGGAGAACGGGCGATCTACCTGCTGATAGGTTTATGTCTCGCCTTTGACGTCGCTCGCTTTCAATAACAATGGTATAAATCAGAATTGGAAAATAATGAGTTACCTGTAACTATAAATAGAATTTTTGCAGGTCTCACTTAGGTATATATTTCAGGTATAAATCTACCGAGCTTTGAAAATGTCGTGAAACAGTATAATATTGTTCACGAACCTCCACGGAGTTTTACCGGGTGAGGTGGTCAGAGCATCAACTGAAGTCACTGCAGAGCCCCTGATCGGAGGTCCTTGGTTCGAGTCTCGAAGGTCTTTTGACACTAGCTACATAGCTGGATCGAGTTCTGCCACTGTCTGGAGGAGACTTCTAACGGCCAGATGCTCTGATCGGTAGTTTTCCGTGGTTCCTCCGATAAATGCCAGGGGGAAAGCCGAAGCAGTACCCTAATAAACGGGTCACGGACCGCGCGTGATCTTTCCTTCCTCTTCCTTCCTATCCTCACCCCTTACTTTCGCACACTTAGAGCTTGTGCCGGCTGCTTCACTGATGGGAGATACCTGGATAGGGAAAACCCGCTATCCGAATGTAGGTCGGATCTCACTACCAGCCGAGAAATATGACCGTGATCTTTCCCGAATCACCTCCCGAGGAAAAAAATTGCCTTACTCTTACGGGAATAATCACCTTAGCAATTGACGTGCCCGGAATCACTAATCAAACAGTCAATCAATTCACGGAGTTTTCGTTCGTACCAGGAATGAATGGTTTTGATGAATGGAAGTCAAGTGATAATAATGTATGTAAACGATAGTGGAGTGAGAGGCAACAGCAAAGGAGAACCCCTAATCCCTAAGAAATTACCATGAAAGAACCGGGATTTGGACCCTTCTATCCAGCGGGGGAAGCGATATGACCACTTCAGTACGGTTCACCACTTCGTAAAGAATAGCAATATTTATGCCTTAGTATTTCACGCACGAACTTGAAACTTCGTACAGGCGTCTTTAAACACGTATTTTGTTTATGTACGCCTTGGTACACGATTGAAGACATGCAGGTTCTCATAGAACACGTAGAAAATACTATATTAAATCCTGGTTACCGGGATTGCGGAAACCGGGATACCGGAAATTGCGGTCGCAATGTCAGAATAAAAATAAAATGAACTTCCACGCAAACATACCAAACCTTTCCCCCATCTTTGAGGAAAGTGATCACCATTTCCTAGAAACATAACTGAGAAAAGAAAGACACTTCTTGTTACAAAAATAATATAATATCAATGCTCTTGAATTCTAAAATGCTAACTGCAGTAGAAGAACAATGAGAGAAATGTGGTGACACCAATAAAAACGGTGTAGTGGTGTAGGGGTGTCAGCTCTGGGTTACGCAAAGGTCGCGCAGAGGAGGCCTCCAGTGCTTCCTGCATGCGACGGCGGCGGCGTCAGCGTCATCGTCGGCGCACTTGACATTGAGGCGACCGCGCCGCGGCGCGCGCAAGAGCGCACCCGCGCGTGACCATGCCCAGTCACGCCACGCCACGCCGCGCCATGCCACGGCCACGCACGCCACGCCACGCGGCGCCAATCAGCCACGCCACGCCAGCCTGCCACGGCCATCGTCCCCCACTGCCACGCCCGCCATTGCCATGCCATTCCACGCCACACGCCACGCCAGCCATTCCACGCCACGCCATTCACGCCACGCCATTCCACCGCACGCCATTCCACGCCACCCATTCCACGCCACGCCATTCACGCCACGCCATGCACGCACGCCATGCCACGCCACGCCATGCCACGCCTCGCCACGCCTCGCCATGCCACGCCGTGCACGCATGCACGCATGCCACGCCATGCCACGCCATGCCCGCCATGCCACGCCATGCCACGCCATGCCACGCCATGCCACGCCATGCCACGCCATGCCACGCCATGCCACGGCCATGCCACGCCATGCCACCGCATGCCACGCCATGCCCGCCAGCCACGCCATGCACACGCCATGCCACGCCATGCCAACGCATGCCACGCCATGCCACGCCATGCCACGCTCATGCCACGCCATGCCACGCCATGCCACGCCATGTCTTGCCATGCCACGCCACCGCCATGCCATGCCATGCCATGCCATGCCATGCCATTGCCATGCCATGCCATGCCATGCCATGCCTTCCCACGCCACGCCGTGCCACGCCCCCTCCCATACTTCCCCACACACGCACTGCACTGCACTGCACTGCACTGCACTGCCACGCTCCGCACCGCGCTTCAACACACGACTGTTTGCCTGGTCACCGTTCAAATAACATCTTTCCCATCCGGCGCCACTTAACGGCAGGCAGACCCATGCAACGCTGTGAGGCCCTACGCTACGTCAAACTATGCCTTGCAGTTCCAAGTACGCCATACAGATCATTGCGCGCCAAGACATATTCCACCATTGTCACGTTGCTATTCCACTCGGTAGCGCGCTACGCCACATGCAATATTTCTCCAGGTCACGTGACGTCATGCCACACCACACCGGGCGACTTGACGCCCCACGCCGTTCCACGCCGTACTATGCCGCACGAACTGGGACACGCCACAATACGCCATGCCACATCGCACCCTCCATGCGACACTACACTATCCCATTCGGCGCCATTGCAAGCATGCATCCCAACCGTTACGCTATGCCAAGACAAACTTCGTCATACCATGTCACGACGAACCATGCTGCATCTCGCTACGATTCACGCATCATACTGCGTCACGTCACATTCCGTCCCGACCCACCACGCATCTATTCGTCATGCTCTAACACGCTACGTTACACCAAGCCATGCCATTCCATGTGACATCAAACTAGGCCACGCCATACCTCGTCACATCGAGCCAACTACACTACGCCATTCCACACTGTGTCTCGCCAAGTCCCCAGCTTGACACATTTCTCTATTCTTCTTGAATGATATTCATTAATTTTTTCACCTTTTAGATAATTTGTTAAATTTCAAACTACACAGGTTCTCAGTAAAATATAAGAACATCACACAGGGAAAACATATTACTAATTGTTAAAATTATTGAATCGTAATTAAAATTTCCACTCTCGAAATTCGGGCAAAATAACGTAAAGACAATAATTTTTGCAGAAAAAATATTATAGTTTTAGGTGTTATGTAAGAGTAGTAAAAAATCCGCAATGTGTATGTACAAGTGCCAATGCAAACAGCGTAATATAACACGAGTAACATACTCATCTATGAAGGTATTATTTGTAAGAACTTTAAAACCAGAAAATAAAAGAGAATACTCTTCAAAGAGATCTGAAATTTCAACTATCTAGAAACCAATCAAAGTTCTCACCAACAGACATATATGACGGCTTAAGAATCGCTGAAACTACCTTGCAATTAATATGCTACGGAACTGTAAAAACGTAAGAAAATTTTAAATAATAAAAGTGATTGGATTCTGTAAATAATTAAGATTAATTAAAACTCTTGGCCTTCATCACAAAGATGCTGCTCATCAAAAATATTGTTGCAGGTAAAGTAGTACGCACACTGATCAAGATCAACAAATAATATACTTTCATAACTCTGCATTAATTATAGTTATTTATGCACCAAGAGCGTGTTAAGGGTTCTAGTGTAATTGATAAATGTAAGGCGAGTTAAAGTGATCAGCTGGGACGTAATTTTCCAATCGGGAGCTTCGTTACAACCTATTTTTTGTATGTCGAAGCTTCCGATTGCGTCTAAGTTGATAAAAAGTCAATATGCCTTACATTTAATTCGGCGCAAAGGCCATGGAGCTGATGATGATCAACATCAAATTTGTAGTCTAACCTTGCTGGAGGACTGCCAATTACGAACTCAGCATTTTCTTTTCATTGGAGCGCGAAATGTGAATTTTGTACTTTGGAATATTCAAGACTAATATGTTGGAAGCCTTTTGACGTACCGCATTGCGAAATTCTTTTGCTAAATTAGACCAATTTTTCCTCTAAGAGGAAAAAGGAAAAAGCAAGATAATAGTTATTTATGCACCAAGGGTGTCATAAGGGCTCTAATCATCACGCTGCGACAAAAAGCCCTCGGGCTAAAGTGCTCGTGCTTCGTATTGATCAATAGAAAATAAACAAATAGAACTAGTTAACGCCCGTAGAACATACAAGATTTTATTTTTTACCTAATTTTAATGATTCAGATGTGCTTATTTACTAATTAACGAGATGTTAAATTGACTCACTCTGTCTTTCTTATTTCTCTCTCGTATATCCATTTCATAATTTCCTCCGTAAGAGATCATACTGCATTATTCAACTGTCTTCATGTAATTCCCTCTTAATGTAACGTAGCGGGTTACCGTCATCTGTTGTCTTCTTCTGGCAACGAGTAATTATGATAGAAGACCCTAAATATCCAAGTAGAATGCTTTACGAAGTCGTGGAGACATGTTCGAAAGAGTCTCATATCCTCGGGATTGTGTATGCATGCTATGCTAAATATATTAGAAGTAATAACTTCTGAGTGGTTAAGACGTTGTAACTAGTGAACTATAACTTGAGAACTGTAAGGCATGAAATTCATTTTTTTTATTTCAGAGAAAGATTATTATTTATCAAAGATGAAGCGATTGACGGGAATTAGACAACGTAAATGTGACGTTACAGTGACCACTATCCTCTCAGAAATCAGATAAGTTACTTCGAGCAATATAACATCGTATCAATACCGAATCGAAGGCAATAAAAAGCAATTACGTGTCAGTAAAAAATAAAATATTTTAATATACAAACGCAGCAAATAATATAGCATAGTTTTTACTGATACACAGTACAACAATTCTTTACGTGTCAAGAATGTCAAAAAAGTTATATTTCATAACGCAATAAGTGAATAGCAAATATTTAAAGGCAGACTGCTTTTTCTTTGGAGACTTGCCGTCGCGTGACGACAGCTGTGTAGTAAGCAGTCACGCAATGATCATGAGAATTCAATTGGCACGTGAAGTTTGATAATAGGCGGAATAACTCAATCAAATATTTACATTTTTCAGTCGAAATTGTAACTGTTAAATTGTTTTGTATTTTTCTGAGGCTGCTGAGGCTGCTGAGTTTTCTTTCAATTTCTGTAAGTATTATAAAGCAGTAACATAAATGTGTGCTTTTGGTTTTGTTTTTGTTTTTTGGAGGGGAATTTCTCGAAATTCCTGGATATGTAACGAAACTATAGACACTTCTCAAAGAGCGAGAGGTTGCATAATTTCTTTTCAATTACTGCGCGAATTGGGGATTAGTAATATAGATGTAACAATTATTCGTTCAAAAATGTACATACAGTCGAATTCGGTTATACTGAACTTTTGGGACTAACATTTTTGGTTCACTATAACTGATGTTGTCAATTAAATATAATTTTTACACCATTATTTTATTAATATAGAGATACTGCAAACACATTGACAGTACGAACTGAAAAATTCAATATCTTTATTTGTCCTAAGAAATCAATTATTTTCAATTGTTTTCTTCCAGTATTTTTCGTTAGTAATTAATCTATATCCTTCTTGAGTATCCGTGCTCTCTCCATATTTGATTCTGCATTTTTCACTGCCTCTAAGTATCGCAATACACTCTTGACTCCCTTCAATAACTCTCTTCCACTGTTAGAACACCGTCCCACTCTCCGAAGGCCGGTCTACCCATCTAATATCATACGAGATCCTTTCGGTAGCGGGATGGCGCAAGCGGTTAAATCCGCATAGCGCAAGGATGTCGCCAGGTTATAGGTGTGTGATCAGTCGCGAACTTCCTGTCGCCTCCGTAGAACACTACGCTTTATCCCGCGGAATATAAGATCTGTTTTTAATAAACACATTTCATTAAGAAAAAATTGTATCTTCATATTTGTAGTTTTAGGAAGAAGAAAAAATATTGTTTTAAAATAATTTTTACAATATTAGGCATTTCAACGAACACGAGTCCTGCTCAATTCTCTTAAGCGTCCTGTACGCTATCTAAGGTCTAAATTTAATCAAAAACCATGTGTGCCGTTTTTAAGAAAAAAACGATTAAGGAAAATGAAAAATTGCCTGTATTTGACACAAAATTTCGTAAAACTTGCTCATGTTTTTGAAAAATTGAACATGTCATAATTTTTAGATCTTTTTCATGAACACATTTCAATAAGAAAAAATGGGAATCTTCATAATTGTAGTTGTAGGCAGAAGCCGAAAAAGTTTTGAATTTTTTTAAATTTCGAAATATCAGAGTTTTTAACGAAAATGAGACCTGTACCCTCTTAAAACTACTGTACACTATTCAAAAACATTTAATCAAAAACAATGGAGCCATTTTTTATATTTGAAAGTGTACCAGAGGCTTTCGGTAAAGTACTCCCACAACTTATGTACCGGTTTTGAATTCAAGGGTCCGCGAGATCGATTGGAGAATATCAATTTTGAAGAAAATAGGCTGAACGGTTTAGACATTACCATTGTTCATAGACAGACACGTTTTGTCGACAATCGATTTTTCTGTATTAAAGATCCACAAAACAAGAATTCTGGCAAAACCACGTGTTAGGGGATTTTAAAAATAAATTTATCCCCTAAATTTATCGACATTTCGTTGCCAAGGCCCTATTATAAGTGTTTTTCTTGCCGAAAATTCGTCGTTTTTTTCGCACAGCATTACATAACTTTCTCTCAAGTGCGTTACCGGTAGCGAGAAAGTAAAAATTTGCCAGACCCCAAGACTTGACGCATGTTTCTCTATGTACACAGACGATCGGCGCACTGAATCAGAATCAGAAGCCAGAATTGCGCCTCTACCTTCCTGTTTTGTTTCATTCGCGAAAAACCGGAGTGTGTTGGCGAAATTCTGGCATCACATTCGGATTCGTCTAAATACATACATGTGTCAAGTCATGTCTAAATACAGTCATGTGTCTTTGGGTCTGACAAAAACCACCGAAAAAAATAATACAATGTCACGGTGTTTCTTCACAAAAAAACAAAAACAACTAGAGGGTGGTGGCGCAATTCTGTCTGCAAATTGGGATTCAGTGCGTCGACTTTCATAGAGAAACATGTGTCAACTCTTCGGGTCTGACAAGGTTTTTTGTTTTTGTTTTGTGTGCCTGTGCTATCAAAAACTCGTGCTCACCGTCCCGTTCCTATTCCCGCGCGTGTGCGGCGGCAGAGGGCGAGCGAAGGCGCGAGAGGTGCGTCCGGAAGCGAGAGGAGGCGCGGCTGCTTTCTCCGCGACGCGGACCGGAAGGGAAGCTGCTTGCGACCACCGGATGCCAAAGCCCAGCTTCGCCCCGCCCCTCCCCACTCGCCCCTCCCCGGCCTCACTGCGCGCCCATGATCACTGCCGGACCCGACGGCAGAATCGCCCGCCACAGTGGGCCCCAAAGGGTGGAGAGCCACCACAGATTTCGGAGTGTTCGACGGTGACTGGTTTTTTTACGGTGGCTTTGCAGCTATACTGCGATTTAAGCAATTCTGCCACTGGCAGGTATCAGTTGTTGACGGTTTCCTCCAATTGGGAGCTTGAACGTCACCATAGTGACATCACTATGATGACGTTCAAGCTGCCGATTGCATGAAACAGTCAACAACTGATACCTGCCAGGGGCAGAGTTGCGAAAATCGAAATATAATAGACGCCGTCTGGAGGTCTAGTAGCAGGCTCCTCTGATGGGTAAAATTCCATGGTATCGTCCGTCAATACCAGGCGAATGGCGGAGCCCTACCGTAACAATTGGGCCTTGGACTGTGCGCAATTTTGCTTCCGTATCCATGTTCCCTCCTCTCCGCTTACACGCACATTTCTGCTATGCTACGACGCATGTCAGAGGAGTCGGGAGCTTAGAACGAGTGTAGCTGTGACGGTTACCTGCAGAGGGAAGATACCTGGACGGGGAAGCTCCAGCTGGCCAACGTGTAGATCGTCGGTGAAACTCGCGGTCCAACGCGGGAGGAACCCTGCCACCTCCCGGCTATAACCTATACTAGACTCATTGCACTAATGACGAAAGAAGTCGCTCCTGGAAACAAATATGCACTCTTTCACCCTCTCATCCATTCACTCTCTCATCCATTCACTCTCTCATCCATTCACTCTCTCATCCATTCTCTCTCACCCATTCTCTCTCTCACCCATTCTCTCTCTCACCCATTCTCTCTGACCCATTCTCTCTCTCACCCATTCTCTCTCTCACCCATTCTCTCTCTCACCCATTCTCTCTCTCTCTCGCCCACTCTCACTCCCTCGCCCACTCTCTCTCTCTCTCTCGCCCACTCTCTCTCTCTCACCCATTCTCTCTCTCACTCATTCCCTCTCACCCATTATCTCTCTCACTCATTCTCTCCTCGTATTCTCCCTCTCACTCATTTGCTCACATCCTCTTGACTCACTGATCCACTGAGTGGCGGCGGCGGCGGCGGCGACCACCTTGTACGGCAACGGAGGCGTGGCGCATCGTAAACGTCGAGGCGCGGTTCTTCGCTTTTCAAGAAAGCCCGCCACCACACCACCACCGTTGCGAGTCGTAAATCCAGGCGGAAGAGGTGAATTACAGAGGGGTTCTTAAGAGCAGCCCTTTTAGCGACGCCGTTACGCCAGCTACCGATAACTTTATATCGATATATTGCAAGGATGTTAAAGTAATTTAGGAAACAAAGGAAATGAGAGGTGTACTCTGATCATATCTACCTCCACGTTATGCATTGACGTTGGCTACATGATTTCACGTGGTATCTGTCAATAAAGTAATTAATAGTGTTATTGATTTACTTTATCACACTAAAATCCAAGGACAAAACTTTGCCGATATATATGTTTGTGAGGAATTAATACACGATCACATTTGAAGAAATAAAACTATACAAAGAATAGTAAATTACTAGAATTTTCAATGAAATCCTTAAAACAAAGGAAAACACAGTAGTAATAAAGTAATTCTGCCGGAAGTAACTATGTTATTATACTGTAGAATAGAGTCATTTTTATTGATAAGATAAATAACGGAAGTGAATATCTAGAGCACTATAATAAGCCGAAATCACAGCACGCGAGTTTTCTCTAGAAAGTTTTAATGGGAAAGGAACAATAGCAACAGGAAACAAACTGACATGCGCATAAATGAACTTGTAAGCTCATAAATACCCAACAGCATCGAATTAGCGTGAAACACTTTGCCACAAAATCTTACCTCTAGAAGAAAATAACAATTAAACTTAGATAAGAATTTATTTTCGATTTCAGTGGCGTGAACAAAACGTGGCGTGACGTTGAGCGGCGTGATGTGACGTCCTGAAGTGGTTTGTCGGAGAGAACGCGCGTTCGGCTCTGGTTTGCACATCATTACATGGTGTGGCGTTACGTGACGCAGGACATGCCCCCCATAGACATGCATCTCGTGCTTCAGACCGTCTTAGGATATTCAACGTTTTCAATTGATGTCACTGAATCTTGATACCTCTGACCGGGATGGCCTAGGGCTCGAGTCCCGTCGGTGGCAGGATTTTCGACACTTGTTGAGACAGCTAGGTCGAATTCAGCCGCTGGAGGAGAATTATAGGGGCTGGCTGCTCTGATCTGTAACTTTCCGATGTTTCTTCTATCAGCACGAGGCGATTGCCCGAGCAGTACGCCAATGAGCGGTCATGGATCGTGCGCGATCATTCCTTCCTCTTCCTTTAACTCATAACTACACCACACACGCTGGGAGACCAGTCGGGTACTTGGACCTTGTTCCTGCTGGTTGGGTGCTACGCTAGTGGGAGATACGGATGGGTGGGGGAAAATCCCGCAATTCGGTGGATAGATCGGAGCCGGATCTCGCCATCCAGTGGAGGAAGATCCCTGCCACCGCCCACGATAGAAACATGCATTACACTTTTGAAACCTTAGCAGTTGACGCGCCCTGAATCACAAATCAATTTAAATAATGGTGCTGTAGCATGGCCATTTCATTTAGAAGATTGTAGTATGATGTCATTAGCGTCATTTTGATTCTTCAATACGAGACCTTTTTTAGATTCATTGATGATATCTAATTGCGAATGAAGTAACTATACTGTGGTTTTATCTAGATACCTTCAATAATATTTTTATCCCGCGTTCGCAGTCATGTAAATTCAAAATATTCGAGAAAGTAAAAAGGCGATTTTAAAACATCTACGTCGTCTGTCCTTCCCCCGTAAGAATCTCCTCGCGCCTGGTTTCATTTACGAATCATCTACATCACATGCGTTGCACGCCACGGTGCTTCGTACTAATTGCTATTAAAACCAGACGTCGCATTCTCACTTTCCACTTTACCCATAATCGACTTCGTTCGAGTCCATCGCCTGTGTCGTCGTCGCAACCCGCGCTTTCTCCGCCATTCCGCGTGCGTGCGTGCGTGCGTCGTGGTCGCGCAACCGTCGCGAGCAACTCAAGCATTCGCGAGCCGCACGCGCTGAGTTTGGCTCCGTATAAGCCCCAGCGGCCCGCCTCGCCCCGCGCCGCGCCGCGCCGCGCCGCCGGACGGCCATCTGCGGTGGCGGTGACGGCGACGGCCCGTGATGTAAATGGAAGCGCACTCTCACGAGAACGCTCGTTCGCTCGACGGCTGCTGATTCCAGGCCAGGGCCGCTGCGCCCAGTTACGCCCTGCGCGGTCGCAACGCCTTGCGCCTTGCAATAAGGCGAAGGGAGCGGATGCAGGCGAAAAATGGGTTGATTGATAGGTGTTTGCGTGCACGTCAAGTTCCGATACCATTTTCACCGTAAGTGTAGTGCATGTTTTTAATGTGGGAGATGGCGGTGGTCTTTCCCCGCTGGATGGTGAGATCCGTAGTTCCGGTCGGCGCGCCGACCTGCGCATGCTTGAGGGAGTTTCCCCAACCTGATATATCTCACAAGTGGAGGACTGCCCCGGCTGGGACTAGCTCTAAGCTCCCACCTGGCCTCCTGGCATGCATCATAGTACAGTACGTGTAAGTACGTGTAAGTGTGTGTAAGTATGTCTACGTGTGTGTAAGTAAGCGGTGAGAATAGGTGAAATAAGAGAGAGGAAAGATCGCGCGTGGTCCGTACCCCGTTTGTTATGGTACAGCTCCGGCATTTGCCTGGTGTTGATTGAAGGAAGCACAAGAAAACTACCGATCAAAGCAGCCGGTCGCGACAATTCTCCTCGCTACACACGACGTAGCTAATCCTCCTACCGTCGGGATTCGAAACCCAGGACCTTCTGATTGGAGCCATTACAGGAACATCTATTGATGCTTTGAGCCACACGAGTCGGTGGTAAAGGCAGGGGATGTTACGAGTGAATGAATATTTAGCGTTTATGGGCGCGTCAATCACGTGGGTGATTAGTTTCACAAATGTAGTGCATGTTATAGCCGGGAGGTGTTGGTGTTCCCGCTGAAAGGTGAGATCCATTGCTAAACTCCACGTCGTTTTTCTGGGTTTTCCTCCTCCGTGTATCTCTCCCAAGCGGTATATTGCCCCATCCGATACCATATGTAAGCTTCCCACTGTTCTCTGACGTGTGTAGTAGCATAGTGTATGTGTGTATGGGGATAAGAGGAGGAGAAGGATGGGGAAAGGAAATATCATGGTTCGTGGCCCGTTTGTTAGGGTACTGCGCCGGTAATTGCCTGACATTAATTGAAAAAAACACACGAAAAACTACAGAGCAGAACGGTAAGTCGCTAGAATTTTCCTCCTGAAAATGGTGATTTAACTTAAAGATAGGGGAAGGGCGCTTACATTATTTTTACTGTATGGAAAAGGATACGAAGATTGAATTGACACGTGCGAGGAAAGTAGAATGTTAGAAGTACTTGTAAATACACTGGATGCGTTGAGAGTCACGACCTGAAGATTAGAAGACAGGGAAGGTCTGACGTCGAGTTCAATAGAATAATGTGATTGGATCGGACGGTAGAATTACAAAAATAAAAATTCTAGAGGGGTCAAGGCTCAAGGCTCTTCTCCTGTCTGCCGTGTGTCTTACGTGTCGCGTAATTTAAAGATGTAGATATTCGAACATTATATTTTGTGTTTGTTTATATGGTTGGCGTTACCTTTGTATTGGGATGAAGTTATTTTTTATGGAATATTTCAATAGATGGATTGCCAAACTTAAAAAAATCTAATGTAAGAATACTTCGCCTCCACCATTAATCGCATTCCGTGAATCAGCGATGAATGGCGGCTGCTTGCGACGCCGTTCTCTCCGCGTTGCCAAACGGAGCCCGAGTAAAAGAGCCCAGCCCACTGATTCAGACGTGTACCTGGCGGCGAGGGGCGGGGCGGGGCGACCGGAAACGCCCAGGTGCCAGCCGCGGATCAGTCCGCGATGGCAGATAGGCCCAGCTGCTGGAGGCCGCGAAGGAGGCTCCGCCGGGGAGGCGAGAAGCCACGCACCCTCCTTCCCCTCTGTCACCTGCGCTCTCCACTCCTGCGTCTCCCCAGTTCCTCCTCGCCATCCTCTCCTCTGCCATTCCACCTCTTCCCACTCGACCGTCTCCTCTGCTTCCCTTGACCTCCGTCCCCCATCCTACCTCTTTTCCTCATTCTCTGCTTTCCTCACCGTTGCCTCCCTCAGGTCCGTCTTCTTTCCCTCCTCATCCTTCGCTTTCCACTCCTTCGTCTCCTCTGTCGCCCCTCTCCTCAGTCATCCCTACCTACCTCAGTTCCGCCTTCTTTGCCTCCCTCACCTCTGCCTCCACCTCGGTCTGTTCTGCTTTCGTAACAGTCGCCCTTCCCACCTCGCAGCCCCTTGCGTTCACCTTACTCTCTGATTCTCTGGCATTGTCACTACTTCTTGAGCCGTTTTTATGTACTACTCAGTTAAGACTTTTTTAGGACTGATTGAACAATGACAGCCTAGATCAAATATTCGATAGAAATGATCAAAAGTATTGAATATCAATAACAGTTTCCGAAATAAAATTATTATATTGTTAATAATTATATTGTTCAAATAATACATTTTTACTTATATATTATGCCTAAGGCATCAAAATAATTAAATATAAATAAAAGTATTTCTTTTTTGTGTTAAATAGTCAAATCTTCTTTTTAAAAAAAGGATCATTTTCAAAGATAATATTATTGTTCTTTATTTGAAACATCTCTAATGTCGGTAAAGAATTTTGAGTCCTATAAATTTTAATTTTACTTTAAATTTATATATTATTTTCATATCTTACTTCCAGTTACAGAATCGAATTAGACATGAAAAATTCTTGCAAAGAAAATATGAAGTTCACGAGATAGAAACTTTAACTTGTCGGTTACTTTTCTTCGGCGCGCGACGGTGCGTGGTCGTAAGTGGTGCGTTGCGCAGCGCCGTTTGACCTGAAGGTCACGCAGACTAGGCGACACATCACGACGCAGCAGCCTTCGAGAGAAGTGGGGGAAGCCATCCATCTCACCGGTATCGCTACAGGAAGGGAACCCACGAAACGGTTTTCATCTTTTATTCTGCTCTACTTTTTTCTTCTACTGTCATTTTTTCTACAGTTTTTTTTCTTTTTCTGTTCTTTTTACTTCTTTTAGACTTATTTTTATTATTTTAAAGGTATTTCTATTATTTTGCTTCTGTTGCTTTTTCCTCTCTCCTCGTACTCCAATACCCCTGATGAAAATGTTGACGTCACTGTAGGAGAACTGGTATATTTAGATTTACTGGGCAAAAATGAAATGATTGACGACTTAGTCTTAAATAATAAAAATGAAGTATGTAACTTTTACTTTTTGGTCCTTACGAAAGTACGTCATTAGAAGAGAAAGTTATGCAATTGTGCGCAGATACACGGCGAATTTTCGGCAGAAAAACTCTTATTTGATTTAGCTTTCTATGCCTTACTCGTTACCACTGCAGTAGATTTTTATGTCAGTTATAAAACTGAAAATTGAAATTAGAAGAATAATTCCAGGGGTGATATTGAGCATGCCGTGTCCCCTGCAAGTACCTTCGGTGCCTTTGCGGATTGGCAAATATAGGTTAATGAAATTATGGTTGAATGACGGAATGTGATTTGTAGAATGAACAGATAATGAAATCTGGAGAAAACAGGTAATTTTGAACAGCTATTCATATAGTGAATTCAACTTTCTTTTAATTTATTTAAATTGCCTTTCATTGAATATGGAAACGAAGCTGGAGTTATTGCTGTATAATTAGTAATAAAATTACTGCGGAGATTTTACGTTTACATCCAGAGGCAGGCAGAAACAAGTCGAAAGGCCGACTGGCTGTAAAAATCAAGGAAGTTAGGTGCGCATAGAAATTGTAGAAGGAAAGTTCGAATAAAGAAAAATACTGTTGTGAGAAATCAAAGCATGATGAATGTCAGCTGTTGCTTCAGAAAATTGAGAGAAGTAATTAAGAAATGTATACAGCTATTTTTATTACGTTGAAAAATCTCTTGGCATACATGTATAAAAATAGCTCATTGGGTCGTGCCAAGTGAAATTTAAATATAGTATCGCCGACAATATTTCTCTAATATATTAATACTATCGACACTCTTCTTCAGTTTAGTCAATACATGACTTCGCGATTCACATGGCGTGCTTTTAGATGAGCTAATTGATGCCAATAAAAGTAATAACTGGTAATTTGTATAGGTCTATAGTATTTATAATTTTTTCAGTTGTATTGAACACTAAACCCTTCGCAAACATTTGTCATTGATAAAATGGCTAAACCATAAGTACTATGTAAACTGTTTCGAAGTTAGTCAAGATGGTTTAATCTCGCAGACATGAATACTCCTTTAGGTAGAAAACTTTTGCAACAGGATGAAAGAAAGAAGTGGATAATAAAGCGTGTAACTAACGTGTAAAAATGTAACTATTTATAGCTATTTTGTGTTGTTAACTACAATGTACATTGCCAGCTCCCAATTCATGCAGTCATAGCATATAACTGTACTTAAAATAAGATTCAAACTTACGCATGGCGTGAAAAATTTAGTCTGCTGTTGTCAGATTTAGCCACTTACCTGAAACAAAATAGAGAAATGAGATATTGTTTGAACAGACATAATATCAATAACAAAATACGGTTAAAATTTAAAAAAATTGGTCGTATTTACTATGTAGCACAACATAATATTTTACGAACTTATTTGAAAGGCATTTAACTTCTTTAATTGAAGCATTTCACTCTATTGAGGTACATTTTCAATAAATAAGTATATGTCTGGGAGAGCTGCAACAGAAACTGGTATGAAATAGTAATTTAATCGGTCGGTTGTAGTGTTTCAGCACCATAGAGATGAATTATTTCTGAGACTCTGATTGACATCATATTCTTTTGAAACATCCCTATTCCTGCAAACTACTATGTCCATGAGGATTATGATCTTCAGCTAAATACATTCCTTGACATGAGCCGTAAATCGCTTCAACTGTTTTCTCAAAGCTGATGTTCTCTACTTCTGAGAAATTCCCACGCCTAATGGTATGGAATTGCGAAGGTTAGATCCATGTATTTAGGAATATGATCTGACGTTTTAATAATGAGAAACTGTCCTCCATATTAAAAAAGTTTCAGATGCTTTTTGTAATGGTAGACATAAATGTTTACGTAATTGCGAAATATTTCACGTTTATTATTCGTTGTAACTACTGAGATGTTTTTAAAAGGCTAAAAACTATCCAGCGTCACAAATTGTTCCTTGTGCGATAGGCCCTCTCCCCTTATCATTAAAAGATATTCTTTATGTACTTGAATATGATCAAGGCGTGTCATTTTAATATCATTTTGGGTTTAAAATGAATAAATCTTAAGGAAAATGGGTGGGAAAATGTTTACTAGAGAAAATAACATATTCTAAATTATCAGATTTAATTATATTTGCAGATATTTGTCAATATTGTCTTGTCAATTTCATATCTAGGAAGAATAATTGATCTTGCCTTATCCATGATACTCGCTTACGAGTAACTTGTCGATCAATTAAAAATGAAATTTCTTTTGATTAATTTGGTAAGCAGAAACGTGCGTAATAACTTCGTATATTACAAATCAAATTGCTGTGATCACAAATAATTGTTAATATAATCGATAAGTATTGTCAGAATTGAGAAACTCACTATTGAAATTTTGTCCACTATTCGAAAGATTACATTATTTTATTTCATTTTATGTCGTATCGTGTATTAACAAAACCCACATGTGTGGTGACCCTTACAATTTTCATCTACCCATATTATTAGACTGGGTGGAGCACCACTAATTATAATGCGTAATATCACGTTAGGATATGCGAGAAGTATA
This sequence comes from Gryllus bimaculatus, assembly GCA_017312745.1. Classification (NCBI taxonomy): domain Eukaryota; kingdom Metazoa; phylum Arthropoda; class Insecta; order Orthoptera; family Gryllidae; genus Gryllus; species Gryllus bimaculatus. The sequence goes on from BOPP01000038.1 coordinate 129,689, forward strand.
TGCAACAGCTGTGCCGCCCAGCTGCAGAACCTCTTGTGCCAACGTAAACAACACAGCAACCTTGCGCCGTCAAGCACTGCCCTTAAAAGTGCGAGGGCGGGAAAGCGTGAAGCAAGGGTGTGGCTCTCGAAGGAAGATGGCAGTCTAAGAACGCACTCCCAACTGTGGTCATAAGATAAGATAATAGATTCTTTTCTGTTCAAACTTGAAGAGACCCATGGACAAATCAACAAACGCACAGTGAAACCTGCGTAAAAGGCCGTCTTAATTAGGCAGTTATCTCCACAAACAGCTATTTTTCGTGAAACATCTTTTTCAGCGGCCTCCTGGCTGAGCATACAAACACATTTCGTAGATTCATCTTCATTTAGCAGTCACCTAAACCAATTTCGAAGTGTATTGTAACCAGAAGAGGAAAAGTGGTGCAGATTACTGTTGACTGAATGTCTTCCAACGACGGAACGCATCGTCAGATTCCTTCGAATAATGAGATTCGGAACCTCTTATCTCGCATGAGGATTCCTTTCTGTATAAGAAAAAAAACAGATGATTTTAATGAATATATTTAATGAAACTACAACGCGTTTATTTTTTCATTTAACTGCATTCCTATGATTTGCTAATTTGCAATTCCCTCCTGTGACAATTTGATTAGGACTCGCGCAGCACGCCACGTGAGCAAATTCTATCTAAATGTCATTCACGAATTCCTTCATCATACGGCTTTGCTGTAAAGATTTTACAGAATATGAGTATAAGAGTGTAACAAGTCAAGGGGGTGTTTTGATATTGGCCGAAAGGAGACAAATGATCCTATATGCCTCGTTTAAATTATATTTATTAATTAAAAATTATAAAGAAAACATTTCATAGCCATTTGCTTAAGTATATCTGTTTTACTCGTCCCGTAACTTCATAAACTTAATTAAGCGTCCACCTCGAATTAAGGCCGAATTTTGTCTGAACTATTGATGACCTCAGTCAAATAAGTCAGATATCACTGAATTTTAAGGTAAGTCGATTTATATAACTATAAATAAGACCATACAACTAACTAGTCATCCTTTGGTCTTCTGTTGAATCGTCTTGTAAACATAAGGTGGCTCGGAAATAGAAAAATGAAAAGCAGTATGGGGAAATTTCATTAATGTGCTAACAATTTGAGAATTTCCATTTTTTGTAGACTATGCTTTTCACTATCTTTAACGTTTCCTTGATACAAATGTTTGACATACGTCTAAAAATCAGTTAAATGTGTCTTTCAGTTCATCATGTGGTATTCAGATGAACCAACATCTAGTGAGAAGATAAGAGCAAAAACGGGCGTGCTTTGGTTTCTTCAATAAAAGAGTATTAGATGTTCTTCATTGTTAGTTTTGAACTCTTCCCCAAATATGGTACACATTGTCATTGAAATGGTTTTATTTCGAAACGAGCATTATTTTTTAAACTTTATTTTTAATCGAAAATTTAAAAGAAATCAAAACTTTCAGCCGACTTTTATAATGTTCATTAAGTAGATCACAAAGAATCAACATTGTCGTTTAATGTCGATGTGTAATAAAGTAGGAGGCTAATTTAATCTTCACTTGGACAATATAGAAATTATTGTTAAGTAATCTTCTGAAGAAGATAAAAGGCAGGAATTCTGGAAGAGATTGGAAGTGGTAGAAAGTGGGCATAATGGGGTTTGTGGCCATGGCAATGACATTGGTAGGAGTCCAAACGATTGTTGCGACTAATGCTATAGAACCGTTTTTGGCTGCTTGAAATGGCACACGCTGCGAGAGTGATGGTTACAACATGTTGAGGCGCAGATGGCATTGCCAATAGGGAAAAAGACGTTAAAACGAATGGCTGGCAATAAGACCGGTGTTACAAATTGCTGGAAACCAGAATTGGAAGCGAATTGTTTTCTCGGCTCTCAATCCTGGTAGCTTCATCCCTCTGATCTCTCAACCTTTCAATCGTTCATCTAAAGAGCTAAGAGCCTAATGTTTAGTACTGATTACCAAGTCCGCAAACAATTTAGAGGTTTTTGGTGGCATATTTTAAAGTGTTGGGACCAGTTTATTTTTTTCATTAATTTAATATTTAAGTTGATGTTTTTACCGTGTAATTATATTGATGACAACAAAAGACTGCAGGAAGAAAAAAGCAGCACAGAATAATTTTGTGTAATAAAATTATTGTGTAATAAAATTATTGTGTAATAAAAATATTGTGAAATAAAAAACCGGGCATATCAAACCACCAATATACTTGTATAAAATAACTTTCTGGTCATTCTATTGTGTAGCAATATCAATGTAAAGGTACTTAATAGACAAGAAGTGCCTATGATAACGCGCGGCGGTCGCGGCGCCCCTGCCTGCCGGAGTGTGCGCCGGGCGGCGCGGCGCGGCGGGGGCGATTGGCGTGGCGGGACGGCGCCCCACGCTGGCGGCCCACGGCGCGTCTGAACGTTCACGGACACGTTAACAATCAACCGCGAAGGCTCTTTCGCCCCCGGCGGAACCCTCGGCCGCCCACGCATCCCGCGCAATTCGCCCGCCCGTCTCTCGTCTCCGTTCCACCCGCCGGTTCGGCTCGCCGCGTTCCCCGCCCTTTCGCTCGCTTTTCGGTCGGCCTTTCCAATGTTTCGCTCGCCCTTTCGCTCGCGCTCTTTCGCTCGCCCCTTTCGCTCGCCCTTCCGCTGCGCACTTTCGTTCGCCCTTTTCGCCCCGCCCTTCGCTCGCACCCATCGCTCGCTGTCCATTCGGCTTCGCACCATTCGCCACGCCTCTTTTCGCCCGCCCCTTCGCCCCCCGCCCTTTCGCCCACCGCTCTTTTCGCCCGCCCTGCTCGCCCGCCCGTTTTCCTCGCCTTTCACCTGGTCTTTCGCGCCACCCTTTTTGCCAACGGCTTTTCCGAGGCGTACACCTGGCCCGTTTACCGTTGGCCCGTCCTTCCGTTCACCCCCCCGTTCATTCCATTTCGTTCACCCCTTCCGTTCCCGCTTGCGTTTCACCGTCCTTACCGTTCACGCCCTCCGTTCACCGTTCTCCGTTCACCCGTCCTTCCGTTCACCGTCCTTCGTTCACTCCGTCCTTTTCACCCGCCGGTCCCGTCTCGCCGTCTCGTCGCGTCCGTCCGTGTCGTCTCCGCCGCGCCCGTCCGCGCCCGCTCCGCCGCCGCCCGTCTCCCCGCCCGTTCTCCCCGCCGTCTCGCCCCCGTTCCGCTTTCCCCGTCGTCCCTTTTCCCGTCGCCCTTCCCCCGTCGCCTTTTTTCCCCGTTCGCCACTCCTTTCCCCGTTCGGTCCTTTTCCCCGTTCGCGCCTTTTCCCTCCGCTTTCGCCGCTTTTCCTCGCGCCTTTCCGATCGCACCTTTTCCCCCCGTTCGCCCCTTTTCCCCGTTCGCGGGCCTTTTCCCCGTTCTCGCCCTTTCCCGTTCGCGCCTCTTTCACCGTTCGCCCTTTTCCCCGTTCGCCTTTTCCCCGTTCGCCCTTTCTCCCCGTTTTCGCCCATTTCCCCGTTCGCCCTTTTCCCCCGTTCGCGACCTTTTCCCGTTCGCCCCTTTTCCCGTTCGCCTTTTCCCCGTTCGCGCCTTTTCCCCGTTCGCCGCCTTTTCCCGCGTCGCAGCCTTTTCCCCGTTCCCGCCCTTTTCCGTTCGCCCTTTCCCCGTTCGCGCCCTTTTCCCCGTTGCGCCTTTCGCCCGTTCGCCCTTTTCCCGCGTTCGCCCTTTTCCCGTTCGCCCTTTTCCCCGTTCGCCCCTTTTCCGCCGTTCGCTGTCCTTTTCCCGCGTTCGCCTTCCCCCGTTCGCCCTTTTCCCCAGTTCGCCCTTTTCCCGTTCGCCCTTTTCCCCCGTTCGCCCTTTTCCCGTTCGCCCTTTTCCCCCGTTCGCCTCCTTTCCCCCTCCGCCATAATCAAATACACGCACTTCTTACCCCTTATTTCCTTCCCTTATATCCAAAACTCAGCCACATTGAAGAGGAAGATCTCGGAATATTTTCTTGAGAGTTTCTGTCTCATTTCCCACGCAAAAAATCCTATTTAAGAAACTAAGTATCCTAAGTCATCTTATTACAATAAGTGAGTGCAGAATTATTTGATCAAGTATGGGAATAAAATGTTACGTATATATCGTAATATTTTATCGCTTTGTTAATATTCCTATGCAATCTAATTGTCGTTTATATTTGACTATTCATTCAGCCAAAGGTGCTGACATTGATATAATTAATTGGATGTTAGAAATTAATAGAACACTTGTATGAACACATTTTCTTCTCATTACACAACTGATCATTGCTGCTAATAGTGAGCCATGGATTACAGTGAAACTAGGCACTAACACTCTTGCGGCAGGTTGTGAATTCACAATTTTTCCAGAAAGGGGCGTTCAAAAGTCTAACAGTAGCAAAAGTAATCGATCAATCGACGATTAGACGACTGAAACAAAGACATCTTCGCTTACACAGCACATTCTAAATAAATTGTAATAATGCACTAGGAAAAGTTCTCTTCTCCTTGATATGAATATTTCAAAGAATGAAATTTATAAATGAGGCACCTAGATATCGATTAAGTGTTTTGGTCCAGGACAAATTAATAGTTTCGCAGCCTGTGTCTTCCAACTTGGGGGCGGGATATCCAGCATCGCTCCATCAATTCGCACCCTGTATTGCCTCGTATCAGGGGTCTTTACTACGAGATAACTTCCACGGCATCACATGTCCCAAAGATAAGAGACAAATATCGAAGTCAAGTGCAGAATTTGAACCCGCGGTCCTCGGCACAACACACAGAGTCGCACACTGATCGTCCATTCATGTGGGCTAAGATTGCAAGTGAATGCGGACAGTTTAAACCAAGATAAATCTGATAAGGCAATTTTCCATGTCAGAATAAAATGCACTTTCCGATTTCAAACACGCCAGTTGGGAGTAGGGTTTCACCTCGACATTTACGCTGGCGGCAGTGGCGGTCACGCGACAGCGCACGAGGAAGTCGCGGGGCGAACACGTCACCGCTACAATCACCGGATGTGCAACTTGTCGTTTCGGTGCGTTGGGCGGGCGCTTTTTGTTGCGCCGCGTCGTCTATGTCGATCATTGCCACGTTTGCTCGTCAATGTCACCCACAACAAAAATAGTGCAAACGAGACTCTTGGTGGGAATGAATGGGACTCGATTTGGGTGTTCGCGTGGGATTTCGATCTATGTGGTGTTATGTGCCATTTAGTTTACTGAGAATTGAAGTTAGAAAGGTCGTCTGAATGCGGTGTGGACATGTAAAGAAATATTTATTCAACGAGTGGGCGTGTTTCGTGATGAGAGAACCTCATGATTTCGCACCATTCTTCCATGAAATCTATAAATAATTTTGATATGAAAAGGAATGACAAGAAAAGAAGGGAGTTGACGAAATGAGTTCAAATCGAACATTACAGTGCGCATTGAAACTTGCAAACTTGATGCAAAGTTGTCTAGTATTCTGTAAAATCGACATGAAGAAAACAAGAAAATAGAAAATAATTCGTTGCCAAAAAGGCGGAGATAATACGAACAGAAACATACATTCATTGTTGCAATTTCAGTATTGCTGCATTTCCTTTATAGTTCACTATGATAACATTCTATCATGGAACGCATTGAGTACATGGTAGTGAACGCCTATAGTGAACATTTTAAGCTCTATCAGAAGGTGATCAAACAATATTGTAACTACCTTACCAATGCTCGATAAGCAAATACAAGATGATGCAAGAACACCAAAACATGGCATTCTTAATTGCGTGAAAACTGAACCAGCACGGAACACGAGTAATTCCAGCTGTACAACCGGTATCATCATCCTATCGCCCTCGGGCAAAATTCTTGGTTGCGCTGCGGCGCCCGCGCCGCGCTGTTGCAATCCAGGCGTTCCGCAGGGTTTTGTATCCGTTCTTGTTGCGGGGCGTCCGGGAGTTGCGCAGCGACCGTGGAGGATTGCAGCGCGTGGGCGGGGGCGGGGACGAAGGAGCGGGCGAGGATGAAGGCGGGGGCGGAGACGCGGGACGGCGCCACCGAGGCGGAACGGCGCTTCTTCAGCTTTCATGCAGGTTCATCCATTAGGTCACACGGGCACATGGCACACCATGTAAGAGTCTAAATAGAAGTGCTTTTGGTGTTATTTAATGCAATAATGTGTTGTACTCACGTTTAATGGTTGTTATGAGCAGAATATCTTTAAATTACAAGCGTGTAACTATTCAACAAGCTTCAGTAAACTTCGCGTTTGTAATAACTTTATTACAATAATCTTATGTCTGAGATTATTGTAATATGATATAATAGCTATGTTTGATTTGAGGGAAATGTTTTAAAGGAATTTTATATTCCTATTTCATTAGTGAACGCAGGTTAAAATTGGGGGAATGTAACAGCAACTCTGCATCACTTTCCACACTTGTACCTCTATTTTTATTCCGAAGAGGTATAACTATTCGAGTAACTGAAAAAGTTTCATTTAAAAGATAATACATCCATTTTTAGTTTCGTTAAAACTTTAATATTAATGTTTATTACGAGTTTTTGTCGTTTCTTCTAACAGTCCCTGCTGTATTTTTGCTGATGTCCCTGTTGTAACACCTCGAGTCGGAGGTCTTCCACAGTACATCTCAGCCGTAAACTAAGGAAACAAGTTTGCCTACATTCATGATGAAAGGCTCGATTTGGGCGAATAATTCAAGTCCCATGGACGTCGGCATTGAACGTCGGGTGCCGTGGTACCGGGCCTGACATCTGATACGAGTATTTGAAATATTTGGTTGTAAAGGTCCGTGTTCGCTCGTTCACGACTTCGACCCATCAGCAAACCTCCTGCCCGTACGCTCTACTCGCCAATGGAGTATTTCACGAACTGTACACTCTATATGAACTACACACTTGGGAGTTGCATAGAGGCTACAAAATACGAATCTTTCCGTGACATAACGTACAAGAAAGATAAGGAACACACATCCATATCTAGTTTGGAATTCTACCTTGTCACCTTCCACACCTTGACGCGTGGACTCTGTACACGTTGAAACCAGCCGGGGCAGCTTTCTTCGAATACACTCCCTGTTATAAATTTCCTCGTACTTTACGTTGTATGAATGCTCTTTATATACTTTGTCCTAATTTTGAGCAAGTGGGGACTGGCTGAGTTTACCTCAGAGCCTGCTTGACTGACTGAGCTTCTCTGACTGAAAGGGCCTATGGGAGTCCCGACGGTGATATATTGTTGACTCTAACTAAATCGAATTTAGCCGCTAAATCGATGAGAATTCTAATGACCGGCTGCATATATCTGTCGTGGTTTCCCCGATCAATTCAAGGCGAATGCCAAAGCCGCACCATATCAAATGTGCCAAGGGCCGTGCGTGCTTTTTCCTTCCGCTTCCTTGACCTCTCCTCTCCTTACACACACTTACACTCACATACCTTATACCTTACACTACCACACGGGAGATCAATCGAAAGTTTAGTGATTGCACCGTATGAAGTTGTGCTCCCCTTCAGAGAGAGATAACTGGATGGGAAAATTCGCTGGGAGTCAACGTAAAAGTCGGTGCCTGATATCACGATCCAATAAGGTAGGAATACCGCCACCTCCCGCGCTCCTCACAACACTAACGGGAGTAATGAGCACAGCAATTGACGTCCCGGTGAAACATAAATAAATAAAACAAGTGGGCTATATTTTAGCCATTGATTTTTCCATTAAAAGCAAAATTTAGTGTAGGAAAATTATGTGGGGTAATTTGCTTAGATTTGGCCAATGGGTAGCTTGGAGTAGTCGTTCTCGAATGTCTTTGGCTTATTTTTCGAGTGAAGGGAGCGCCGAGGAGCGGCACAGACGCACGTCTCCAGGAATGCGAGGCTCGTCGCTTATACTGGCATTGAAGTCACCTCTGCGACGTGTTATATACAGGTGTAAATGCATGTTGTTTTAAAGGGACCGCATTGTTTTTATTCATGAACCACGTGGTTTTACAAACTGCATTAACGATAAATGAAAAACATTCCTGCGGACGTCCTTGAATTCTGCGTTTCAAGCCTGTTACGTATTCAGGGGGATAATTTAATGTGTGATAAAAAAAATGAGTATGGCGCATATTGTACTGTGTACAGATTTGCTGTTCTTACGTTCTTTGTTCGTTGTAAAACGAACATAAGGAAAACAAAGATTCCCCATACATTTTATATTAAGGGACATAACTTAAAATTATTATTTCGTTTTACATTTTTGGATTAGACTACAAATACTAGACTTAGAAATGCGAGTTTATTCTGTGGAGTTGGTTTTCAAAAACGTTGTATGTTCGTATATTTTTCAATTATATTTTAGTAAATGTGCATCGCACATTATAGAACGGAACATTTCCTGAGAGATTTCATCGTCATTCTCCTTTTCGAGAACCCGCGTGTGGCAGGCTTTCCGACATCGTGAGTGCAACCATCTGCGGCGTTGGACGCCCTCGCAAAATTCGTCTACGTCAAACCAGCCGCGGCGTCCCACGCGATCGCCTTGGCGGTTGGTTCCTCCCTTCATTAATATCCAAGAAATCCACGAGCGGCTCCGGCAGAAAGAGGCGTGTGCGTGCGGTCGTGCGTGCGGGCAGGTCCCGCACACGCCCAGCGCGTAGGCGCCCGCGAGAGGCCTTCCCCGCGACCTCTTTTCTGCCGCGGCCCACGCGCGAGGACGCAAGAGCCAAGGCATTCCTCGGGGCGTTATACAATGAACTGGCTGTAAAAGAATACTCAATAGAACAAGTGGTGGAGGTAAAATATCTAGGCGTACTAATAACTAGTGGTGATAGATGACTAAGAGAGACAAAGAAAAAAATGTAAAACAAATAGAATAAGAAGCTGTCTAACCACTCAATTTCAGTTTCGAAATGTGGAAATTTTAGGAAACTATAGAGAATTTAAAGGACTACAATTTGTATTTAGCATTTTTGATGATCTTACCAGAACATGAGGTATTCTTAAAAAATAAAGGAAAAAGTTTTTTCTGTGTTTCCATTTAACTTTGTTGATTGTAAGGGTCACGTATCTCCATCACCTCCCATCATCACCTTCCCAATCGGGACAAGATCTAAGTTCCCATCACATATAATAGTGTAATGCATGTAAGTGTAAGTGTATGTAAGTAAGATATAAGAATAGGACACGAAGAGAAAGAAAAGATCGCACGCGGTTTTCGTAGCCCGTTGTTAGGGTACTGCTCTGGCATTCGCCTGGTGTTGATCGGAGAAACCACAAAAACTACCGATAAGAACAGCCACCGCTAGAATTCTCTTTTAGACAGTGGCTGACTTCGACCTAGCTACATAGCTAGTATCGCAAATCCTGCCAGCGGCGGGACCCGAACCCCAAATACACCCCGTGTTGATATCAGTTAGTGCACTGAGCCACCTAAGCCGGCTCGAAGATACCGATGTTCCACCATGGGAGTGCGAGACTGTCGCCACTCCACGGCGTGTGCGTTGAGAAACACCGCCAAAGACCGCTTGCCGGCTGCGAAGGAAGGAAGACATGTCGAACGACCTTGAAGAGCTCGAGGCGGAGAGACCCGAGGAGTAAAGAAACTGAAATGACAGACGCGTCGAGTACACGAAGAAGCCGACGGAAACAGCCCACACCGAGTTCAGACTCTTCACGAAGAAGAGACCTGCGCATACTTTACGCGGAAGAAACAAACATAAAGCACAGCTGTGCTGGGAAGGCGTGGGTTATGAGGAGAGGCACAAGCATAGTCACGATTCTTGCGGAAACTCTTACGAGTTGCTTATGTTCAAATTGGTACTTCGATTGTGCAGGGGAAGACATGGTTCTTTGCCTTCAATTTACTTTTTAAAGTTTGCAATTCTGGACTTTTATCTACTGGGTTTTACTTTTTCGGGTACCTGGGAATGTTAACAGAAATGATTCACTGGAAAGTTCAGAACATCAGACGTTTTAGTTAAAAAGGAAATGCGTCGTGATTCTCTTCTTACTAGTCTTGTTCAATCGCTGCAGTGCGTGTGGCCTATTTCCGAGGTCCACTTCACCTTATTTCCACATATCTTCCAAAAAAGTATTGGTATAATTCCTCATAACACACTTATCAGTTTTGTGAATTGTGGTGTCTATTATATTTATTAATTAACCTCACATATGTTGAAGAAACAGCCTTATCGTTGAACAATTATCCAATACCAATACTTTTATACCTATCCTGTTCAATGAGGTACCGTGACTAGTCGCTACATGGGAGTAAGAAATATTTCAAGAACCACCATTTGTCGTCACGAGCTAGCTATCATTATAAAAATCATAAATGTGGATGCCAGTAGCATATTAATGTTGTGAAATTCTACGAAGCAACGCGAAAATGGAGACTGTGTTATTATAACGACTTTTTAACGGCTCCTAACTGACCTTTATTTAGTGTGTGGAGAGAGTGTAATGTTATGAGACAGGGACGCTATAAACTCCTTTTGAAACATTGTCATTATGAGTTCTCATATAGGCTGAGTATCGACTGTGATGCAATTATTGTAATATGATATAATAGCTATGTTTGATTTGAGGGAATGTTTAAAGGATTTTATATCCTATATTTCATTAGTGAACGCAGGTTAAAATTGGGGGAATGTAACAGCAACTCTGCATCACTTTCCACACTTGTATCATCTTATTTTATTCCGAAGAGTAAACTATTCGAGTACTGAAAAAGTTTCATTTAAAAGATAATACATCCATTTTTAGTTTCGTTAAAACTTTAATATTAATGTTTATTACGATTTTTGCTCGTTTCTTCTACAGTCCCTCGTATTTTTGCTGATGTCCTGTTGTAACACCTGCGAGCGGAGGTCTTCCACAGTACATCTCAAGCGTAAACTAAGGAAACAAGTTTGCCTACATCCATGATGAAAGGCTCGATTTGGCGAATAATTCAAGTCCCATGGACGTCGGCATTGAACGTCGGTGCGTGGTACCGGGCCTGACACTCGATACGAGTATTTGAAATATTTGGTTGTAAAGGTCCGTGTTCGCTCGTTCACGAAGACTTCGACCATCAGCAAACCTCCTGCCGTAACGCTCTACTCGCCAATGAGTAATTTCACGAAACTGTACACTCTATATGAACTACACACTTGGGAGTTGCATAGAGGCTACAAAATACGAAAATCTTCCGTGACCAATAACGTACAAGAAAGATAAGGAACACACATCCATATCTAGTTTGAAATTCTACCTTGTCACTTCACCACTTGACGCGTGGACTCTGTACACGTTGAAAACCAGCCGGGGCAAGCTTTTCGAATACCTCCTGTTATAAATTTCCTCGTACTTTACGTTGTATGAATGCTCTTTATATACTTTGTCCTAATTTTGAGCAAGTGGGACTGGCTGAGTTTTACCTCAGAGCCTGCTTGACTGACTGAGCTTCTCTGACGAAAGGGCCTATGGGAGCCCGACGGTGATATATTGTTGACTCTAAACTAAATCGAATTTAGCCGCTAAATCGATGAGAATTCTAATGACCGGCTGCATATATCTGTCGTGGTTTCTCCCCGATCAATTCAAGGCGAATGCCCAAAGCCGCACCATATCAAAATGTGCAAGGGCTGTGCGTGCTTTTTCCTTCGCTTCCTTGACCTCTCCTCTCCTTACACACACTTACACTCACTACTATATACCTACATACCACGGGAGATCAATCGAAGTTTAGTGATTGCAACACGTATGAAGTTGTGCTCACCCTTCAGAGAGAGATAACTTGGATGGGAAAATTCGCTGGGAGTAACGTAAAAGTCGGTGCCTGATATCACGATCCAATAAGGTAGGAATAACCGCTCACCTCCCGCGCTCCTTCACAACACTAACGGAGTAATGAGCACAGCAATTGACGTCGGGTGAAACTAAATAATAAAACATTGGGCTATATTTTAGCCATTGATTTTTCCATTAAAAAGCAAAATTTAGTGTAGGAAAATTATGTGAGGGTAATTTGCTTAGATTGGCCAATGGTAGCTTGAGTAGTCGTTCTCGAATGTCCTTTGGCTTATTTTCGAGTGAAGGGAGCGCCGAGGAGCGCAAACAGGACGCACGTCTCCAGGAATGCGATGCCGTCGCTTATACTGGCATTGAAGTCAACATCTGCGACGCTGTTATATACAGGTGTAAATGCATGTTGTTTTATAAGGGACCGCATTGTTTTTATTCATGAACCACGTGGTTTTTACCACTGCATTAACGATAAATGAAAAACATATCTGCGAACGTCCTTGATTCGCGTTTTCAACCTGTTACGTATTCAGGGGGATAATTTCATGTGTGATAAAAAAAATGAGTATGGCGCATATTGTACTGTGTACAGATTTGCTGTTCTTAACGTTCTTTTTCGTTGGTAAAAGAACATAAGGAAAACAAAGATTCCCCATACATATTTTATATTAAGGGACAAACTTAAAATTATTATTTCGTTTTACATTTTTGGATTAGACTACAAATACTAGACTTAGAAATGCGAGTTTATTCTGTGGAGTTGGTTTTCAAAACGTTGTATGTTCGTATATTTTTCAATTATATTTTAGTAAAAGTGCATCGCACATTATAGAACGGAACATTTCTGAGAGATTTCCATCGTCATTCTCCTTTTCGAGAACCGCGTGTGGCAGGCTTTCCGACATCGTGAGTGCAACCATCTGCGCTGCGTGACGCCCTCGCAAAATTCGTCTACGTCAAACCAGCCGCGGCGTTCCCACGCGATCGCCTTGGCGGTTGGTTCCTCCCTTTCATTAATATCCAAGAAATCCACGAGCGGCTCCGGCAGAGAAGAGAGGCTTTGCGTGCGTCGTGCGTGCGGGCAGGTCCCGCACAACGCCAGCGCGTAGGCGCCCGCAGAGGGCCTCCCGCGACCTCTTTTCTGCCGCGGCCCACGCGCGAGGACGCAAGAGCCAAGGGCATTCTCGGGGCGGTTATACAATGAACTGGCTGTAAAAGAATACTCAATAGAAACAGAGTGTGGAGGTAAAATGGGAGTCTGCTACTGAATACTAGTGGTGATAGATGACTAAGAGAGGACAAAGAAAAAATGTAAAACAAATAGAATAAGAAGCTGTCTAACCACTCAATTTCAGTTTCGAAATGTGAAATTTTAGGAAACTATAGAGAATTAAAGGACTACATTTGTATTTTAGCATTTTTGATGATCTTACCAGAACATGAGGTATTCTTAAAAAATAAAGGAAAAAAGTTTTTTTCTGTGTTTCATTTAACTTTGTTGATTGTAAGGGTCACGTTATCTCATCACCTCCATCATCACCTTCCCAATCGGACAAGATCTAAGTTCCCATCACCTATAATAGTGTAATGCATGTAAGTGTAAGTGTATTGTAAGTAAGATATAAGATATGGAACACGAAGAGAAGAAAAGAATCGCACGCGGTTTTCGTAGCCGCGTTTTAGGGTACTGCTCTGGCATTCGCCTGGTGTTGATCGGAGAAACCCACAAAACTACCGATAAAGAAACAGCCACGCTAGAATTCTCTTTAGACAGTGGCTGACTTCGACTAGCTACCTAGCTAGTATCGCAAATCCTGCCAGCGGCGGGACCCGAACCCAAATACACGCCGTGTTGATATCAAGTTAGTGCACTGAAGCCCTAAGCCGGGCTCGAAGAATACCGATGTTCCACCATGGGAGTGCAGACTGTCGCACTCACGGCGGTGCGTTGAGAACACCGGCCAAAGAACCGCTTGCCGGCTGCGAAGGAAGGAAACATGTCGAAGAACTTGAAAGCTCGAGGCGGAGAGACCGAGGAGTAAAGAAACTGAAATGACAGACGCGTCGAGTACACAGAGAAGCGACGGAAACAGCCCACACCGAGTTCAGACTCTTCAACGAGAAGAGACCTGCGCATAACTTTACGCGGAAGAAACACTAAGCACAGCTGTTGCGGAAGGCGTGGGTTATGAGGAGGCACAAAGACATATAGTCACAGAATCTTGCGAACTCTACACGAGTTGCCAATGTTTCAAATCGAGTACTGATTGTCGGCATCAGTTTCGCTTCAATTTACTTTTAAAGTTTGCATCCTCGGGACTTTTATCTACTGGGTTTACTTTTTCGGTACCGTGTTAACAGAATGATTCACTGGAAAGTTCAAGAACTCAGACAGTTTAGTTAAAAAGGATGCGTTCGTGATACTCTTCTCATATCTGTCTGATTCACTACCTGACGTGCGTGTGGCCTATTTCCGAGGATTCCACATCACTTCTATCCCAAACATTTTTCCAAAAAGTATGGTTAATAATTCTCTAAACAACACTTATCAGTTTTTTTGGTGATGTGGTGGTCTATTAATATTTATTAATAAACCCATATGTTGAAGAAACATGCTTATCGTTGAACAATGTATCAATACAATACTTTTATACCTATCTGTTCAATGAGGTACCGTGACAGTCAGGCTACATTGGGAGTTAGAAATATTTTCAAGAAACCACGCATTTGTCGTACCAACGCGCAGCTATACATTATAAAAATCATAAATGGTGGAGCCAGTAGGAATATATGTGTGAATTCTACGAAGGCACTGCGAAAATGAGACTGTGTTTCTATAACGACTTCTTTACCAACATAACGAACTTATTGTTAGAGAGTGTAAGTATGCGCAGGGCGCTAAAACTCCTTTTGAACTTTTCATATGACGTTCTATCGTCTAGTATCACATGATTTATAGCGATAAGTTAAAGGCGGATCTACCCATACGTTTCATGCAACTACAAGTGGATCGCGAAATCTTAAACACACAGTTATGGGTTTGATGGTGGTCATTGAAGAGGGTACTGGCCAAAATAATGCCAATCAGTAGGATACTAACTATTAGCAAAGATTATACAAGTATGAAAAATAAAGGTAAACCTCATTAATATTTTTCGCAGACGAGTTTCAAGAGCTTCTTTAACTATGTGTTAGGAGTCTGGTTTGAAATACTTTATTAGAGACTACCTGTCTAGGAAGTTATAAATGTGCTAACTAAATGTGACCTACAGTCCAGTTGTGGTTTATGGTGCTGAAGAGAGGCTACCAAAAATAGATATCACTATACGCCTATGAACATCCTGACCTTGACAACAAATATAAGAAAACATTGTTTTTGTGGCCTGACCTACAACTCTTCTTGAATCCAGACAGTTAGCGAGTGGAATGATTTTTGGGCATATTGAGCAAGTACGTGACCAAACTTGACTAAACAGATTACATAACGCTAATAACTTGCCTACCTGTATGTTATCATAAGAGGGGTACTGTAAAAAAATGGTCATACTAAAATATATACATTATAGGCATATTCAATGTAATTAAATATTTCTAAATATGCACAAATTAAGGCAAATGTGATTTTTTAGTGCGCTACGAACACTTAAGACTAGTGCATGTGTCGAATATCACGCGATTATAGAGCATAGCCCAAGTCTGTCATTGTGCTAAAGCCCCTCTACGTAAAGTGCGAATCAAACGCCGCGGTCAAAGAGTGAGCAAAACGAGGGCGCGGCGCCACGAGAAAGCAAAGGCATGCGATTGGAGCGGGTCGGGTGAGGAAGGCGGGGTGTCCCCACCACGCGCCGGCCTCGAGCCCTGGGCAGCGGACGTCGGCTGACTCAGGGCGCCGCTTCCCCTCCCGTCCCCGAGCCCCACCCCCGCTGGCAGTCGCGGCGCCTGAGGGTGACGGTCAGGCGCCGCGGAGGAAGCGCCTCATCGGTCTGGGCCCGCCCCCGCACGTCCCGCCACCGGCGGTTGGGGCGCTGCCAGCCGCGGATGCGAAACTAGGCCAGCGCCGCACCGCATCTAAAGGTGTAGAGGAGTTGCCGTAGGAAGGGACCACTTTGACTCGTCAGGAAAAATGAACGTTTTGCAGACTAGGTCGCGCGCCGCACCGGCCACTAAAGTGTAGAGGAGTTGCCGTAGGACAGTGACCATACGC
Organism: Gryllus bimaculatus; assembly: GCA_017312745.1. NCBI lineage: Eukaryota > Metazoa > Arthropoda > Insecta > Orthoptera > Gryllidae > Gryllus > Gryllus bimaculatus. Next base: position 145,675 of record BOPP01000038.1, read on the forward strand.
TTGACACGACGGGAAAAATATGCACGTCTTGCAGACTAGGCCACGCGCCCGCCTAAATAAAAGGTGTAGAGGATTTGCCGTAGGAAAGGGACGCACTTAGACCAGGTGGGAATAAAGTGCACGTCGATGCAAGCCAAGTAACGTGTAAGGGCAGAGATTTTCAAACTTTTTTCGTCCACGCTCGCTTGGACTATTATCAAAACTTACCTCTGCGACTGTCCCTGGTACATGCGTTTCGAGTAATAAGGGTTAACATTGGCCTTTTAAAGCTCAACAAATGATAAGTGATAATACATAGGCTATTTTATTTCACTCGCTTGTAATCTAGGTCATTAAAATTGTTTAAGCACATTTTATCCAAACTTTAATTTGATGACAAAATTCTTGTAGAAAATTAATGGAAGGATGAGCTTGCTTCTTCTCAACAAGTTGTTTAATATTGGTTTCAAAATTTGAAACTGCGTACTTCGGGCATTTTTTCGATGTTCAATTTCGTTCGCAACCAAACACAGTTTGGACCACATGCTCGCGTAGACACGGAACTCTAGATTGCGTGGGTAGAGATTTATTAAATATCCGGTCGCGGACGAGCGCTTGGGTGTACAGCCGATGCTAATGCACAATACGCTTATTTGGTAAAGGACTTTGCCAGGCTCAGATTATCCACATTAATTGGTAAAAAAATTAATATATATTAAAAATAACATATGTATAATAGTACATGAAATTAATTTTGGTAGACGTAAATGTCAAAGATGAACGAAGTATCAAATTAAGAATAATTTAACACAAATCATGCTAGCCCCTCCACAATGACGCGGACGCCCTGGGAGCCGGACGCACAGTTTGAACACCCTGAATAGAAGAGATGCGCTTTAGAAGGGATCACTTGCGATAGGTGGGAACAAATGAATTTTATGAGAGAAAAGATGAAATTATTGTGCAGAGTATTAGTGATAAAGCATTTACAAATAACTAACACTTTAAGAACGCGCGACTAAAATATGCATAGACAACTTGCAGTTATGGTGGCCAGTAGTGGCCAACAGGAAGCTATACAAAGCGGTCTCTTCTAATAGTAAACTCTACATAGTACGATCGTTCGATCGAGCCACGTTGAACGGTATACCCAAAAAATACTTGAAATGAAAGTAAAAATCTCCGCTCTTAAGTCATTTTGCCCTACGGGATATTATAAATCATACAATTTTAAA